>NW_010588238.1:27973-70203 GCF_000705375.1 Tinamus guttatus | reverse complement strand
TTTTTTTTTTTTGTAGAAAGATAGAAATGAGAATACTCCCTATTTCTTGTTGGGCCCTATTACTGTAGGAGGGAAAACCAGGAAAGTGAATGCCACTTAAAATATATGTTGGACTATACTTGACTTGTGCTTTTGAAGCACACTTCTGAGCCAGCCCCCAAGCTGCTATTTGATTTTGCTTAGCTATAGCTTAGTTCTTGTCTACAAATCAATATTAGTAAAGTATAATTTTGCTAGGCAGAGATAGATTCTCTTTGTTGGAAGAGATTTTTAGAAAAACGTAGCACATCATAGCTTTCTAGGTCTTCTCTAATTCAAACATAAGTTATTTCTCAGTAATCCTAGTGGTAGTCAGTTAGCTCAAACTATTATTTGGCTTCTGTGTACTATTAAATATTTATTTTTATTATTTATTATTCCTCTTTCCTTTTAGTTATCTAGATATAATGGCTAGATCAATTTATTTCTCAATCAATTTATTTGTATTTGATTCTCATTATTGTATTTTTTAAGACTTAGAGTATAAAAGATACCCCTTAAAAATGGAGTTTAAAATTTTTTCTTTTCTCTAAAGAAGATATAAAACTCCTAATAGTTTATTTTAAGTAAAACCCACATTATTAAGAGATTTTTTTCTGTACTAGCTGAAAAGTGTAAGCCATGAGGGACAGGAGACATGAACAAGGCTGGAGCAAGGTGGAGCTGTTAGTGGAAGTATTATCCTATGCGACTTGCAGATGAGCAGACTTACTTTATTGAAGGGCTGATGAAAGAAAATCGGAGACAAAATTGCATCCCTGTTTAACTGGAGTCCACTTTAAATTTAATGGGCTTCAGTTTTCTTCAAATAGCCGGACACATTTTTAAAGGAAAAAAAAAAAAAAGCAATTATCTAAATCTATTAGAAGGAGATGATTTCCATTACCTCTTCCACACGCTGCTTACCTGTTCAAAATCAGAGCTATTCCAAGGACTTGGAATCAGAACTTGTGCAAGGACAAACAAATCCTGCAAGAAAAATATTTTTGGTTTTGCAGGATTTGACCACTTGCAAGAGCCACAAAGGGATCAAAACCTAGTGAAAAAGTTGGCAGAAGAATAGCAATTAAGTAGAGCTTTCCACAGCTCTGCAGAAGGTATAATTGCCAGTAACACTGCTAGCCCACCTCTCCCCCAGCACGCTTTGATGTTTTGGAGCACACAAAGGCAGTTTGAAACACCTTCAAAGCTCCCCGGCAGTGGCTAGACTGAAACTTCTCCAGTGCCCTCTCTTTTCTATTGTACTTCAATTAGCTAAAGTAAACAGCGAAACTATTTAAGAGATTATATCAGCAGAAGAGAGCACAGTCACAGGATAATAGTCTGCTACGTGCACAGAGGCAGCCTCTCCAGGCATTTATCCAAAATGGATGGTACTGTCATTGCACCGTTGCATTCACAGTGGGGTAGGGAGCAAACTTTCCTTTGGCTCATACTGCCCTGTAACTTTGGGCAGGAATGGTTTTTAATTGGTAAACTCTTAATTGTTGTTGGTTTTTTTCACTGATAAGATCATCCTGTCCACAGAGTGAGAAGGGCAAAGGGGAAAAATTAGATGAGTGGAAACCTTGACAGGGTGAATTTCAAATTCAAAACAATCTGTGTTTACTGTAAATACACTGTGCAGGCTAGCAGTAGTTCAACACTATGTATTTCTTTTTCAAAATATGAGTCTGTGGAAAAACAAGCTTTATGCCTTTAATTTCTACTGAGTTGTAGAAATCTGTCTGAATTAACTCCTAGTTCCTGGGAATATATATAGTAGGCAGTGTCATGGAATATATATGCCAGTCAGTGCAATATACGTGCCTGCAAGTCAGATTTGTCAAGATGGGGCATGAGGACAGTATAGGTGTATGCCCTGCAGCAGTGTGTAATGCGTTTTTTATTTGATGCACAATTGCCTTCAGGGAAGGCTCCTCAAAGAAAAAAAAAATGGAGTGTATATAGAAAGTAAATTCATCTGATAATCTTCAGGAGAACAGAGTGACCTGGACTGTATTATCGCACTGAACATAATGTTGTTGTTCTCTGTGCCTATGCCTAGTGCAGCCAGACACCTTATGTGATCTTTATGTCCTAGACCCATTCTGCCTCACTACTGATGTAGACCAGTTTAAAAGTTTTTAGTTTCATGATAGCCACATCTTTTAGCCCACGAACAATTGGTGAGGCGCAGAGAGGATATGTTCTGAGTATTAGCCTGAGCCAGCAGAGTGGCAAACATTCTGGTTGTTTTTCTCCCCTTGCGGGTTACTTCAGGAAAAGGAGTCAGGTCAAATCGTGTTGGCTCTGAAAACAGCCAGGTTACTGAGTAAAAAAAGGACATGCATGCAATGTATTTGCTTGCTTGTTCTCTCTCTCTCTTGCATCTACATGCAAAAGAAAAGTAACTAAAGCGTGGCAAATATCTATAGAATCTACCCCAAACATCATTGTTCTGTCACTGCAAATTGCTCATGCATCTTTAAGTCCCATGTTCTGCAAGCATAAAGTCCTCAAAGCCTCAGGTTCCTCAGTGCCATATGTTGTTGGTGCACCTGAAGCCAGTAACCTGCTGTTACCTGCTTTCCCAGTAGCACCACTGCTCCTGTGACACCAGCCTGGTGGAGCCATCTCTACTGGAGAGGTAGCTCTTCAGCAGAGATGAAGCCCAAGCCTGGGCTGTGCAGCATTAGTGGGATTTCTGTATTTGCACTTCTGGGAATGGGCTAGTCAAGCACAAGGGCTGCCAACAGGAAGGGGGCAGGTCAAACCAACATGGATTTAATGCCTTCTAAATGGCCTTTCAGTGCCACGATGGCAAATGGAATCTATTTTAGATCACTTTAGCAGTGGCAACAGCTCAGAAAATAAAGTGGATCATGATAATTCTGCTCTCCAGAATTATCTTATAATTTCAGCTCACGAAGTATTTTGAGCAAAGGAGCTAAATGCATATTAGATCAATGCAAACTGTAGTAAGTAACGGAAATTTATTGGATAGCTCATAACATTTTTTTTGTTTATACTCCAGCTGCAATAAATACATCTTCTCAAATTCAGCATCAGCTTTTCTTCTACTATCTATATTTGTTCCTCTAGAGGTGCTAGTGATGATCATCTCCAACTGTTTGTTTACTTACTTAAATTAAATTTTGTATTTTAGAGGTGTTCTGCTTTCCTGCGTAGTTATACAAAAAGGTTGGTAGGCTAGTATTCCTAAGTAGCAACTGAAGTATATTTCTTTCCCACTGAAAGAAATAAACATATGAATTGCTAATTGATAGTAATGGCTCTTAGAAGATTGTTATTGGTCTGTACATAGAAATTACAGCATCATCTGTCTGTTTCTGTGTGTCTGGAACAGAAGCTCCCAAAGGCTGGAGCTGAAGACTGTTGGAAACCGGGTGCAGAAGCACTGGGAGTAGAGTCAGGAGCTCATATTTTCCATGTTCTATGCAAGCAGGGAATCAAGCTAGTCAAAATGTCCCCATCTCTAAAAATCAATGATCGAGGAGCCAGTATCCACCTGTGTTCCACTTGGTTATACACCAAGGCTTTGGACAGCTCGCAAGTGTAGAGGACTCTCACTAAAACTGGCCCTTACTTATCTGCTAGCTCATGAGCTCTCCTCTCCCCAGGCCTCCCATGCATCTTTCCTGGACTTTCACCTCAGCCTGTGATTTTCTCATCAGTCCTTCATGCTTCCTCAAGCTGATTTCACTCTGCCAGTCTCCATAGTGTCTTGTCTTTTCCTCAGTTATCCCTTACCACCTTCCCAAGGATTGAGGATCTCAGCATTGACAGAAATAGTTGTGAAGATACAGCTTGATAAGTGGTATTATGTGTGCAAGACATTGTATCATGAACTTACAGAATGAGGTTGTAGTTGGTGGTGGTTTTGCTGTTTAATTAGAATGATGAAAATCAGCGAAAAAGTCACAAAGTTTCTCCTTTTTGTTAAAGAGAAATTGGTAAATATTTAGCAAAGTCTTCGAAAAGGTCTGTGATCCTTTCATGGATGGTGGTGCTTAATTTGAAAATGAAATACAGGAACTGAAGTGTGAAAAAGAGGACCTGCAAACCTAATTTAAGTGCAAATTTCAGCATAATGCCAAGTCCAGAGTTTTTAGTGTCTCCTCTGGAGTAGTGATACTTTTTTTGGCCTCTTTACTTTGATCTCTGATGCCGCTCCTTACAAAGAACAGGATTCATCCTCTCTTTATGGGAGATGTGTATTTTTCAAAATATACCTTCCTTTTGAAATGCAAAAATATGAAGAAGAATTGATGTCAAATCTTTAATATCATTTGCAGTGTTAACCAGCTTGCCATTCATCCTATTTTTAATGATGTGGCTCAGTCACATATGTATTTGTGATCCCTAACCAATAGATGGTATTGCAACCTTTGAAAACAAAAGCAAGCCTTGTATTTTACTGCCCAGGGCCTGCAGGAGACCCTCCCTTAGCATGGAGAGCGTGTCGGGGAGGTGACCTCATGAAATAGTGCTCAGCTGGTGCCCTGCGAGCGTGGCCGGGAGATGCCCGTGGCTCCCAGGCTCTGACTGCTCAGGGAACTCAGATTTTTCCCACAGCAAAGAACCTTGGCGAAAGGCAAGGACCAGAAAGAACAAGTGGGTGTGCGAGTCTGGAAGGAGTGCTTGACACCTAGCCAGCGTTCTGTGGCGCGTGTTTCAGAGGCTGCAAGCTTCTGCTCCCCGCAGGCTGCAAAACACTGGGTACAGCAGCTCCAGACTCTCCATCTGTATGCCTAAAGAGCCCGTGCTAGGAACTGTATTTTAACTGGTGGTGCCCAAAGATGCTTTTGTTTCACATCCCTTAGCAATAGTAGCACTGTCTTCAGCATGAAATGGAGCAGACGTAGCAGTTTTCTTTCAGAAACAGAAAGAATGGGAAAGCTGGAGCCAACGGTTTCTGTTACAGGCTGGCAATCAAAGTGCTTGTTGATTTGGTGCATTTCGTGTTAGGCAGTTGTTCATTAATAATGAAAACCATGATCACAGGGGCAGGTTATATAACCTAGATCTTTCCTTCTCAGGGAAAGCTGTGAGCAGCTCTGAGCTTTGTCCTGAGGAGGAGACCTCGGATATATAGCCTGCTCTTATGACCAAGTTTTTTGTTTTCTGCTAGGATTCAGAATTCTTTTTTTCCCTTCTTTCTGGGCCTTTGTGTTTTCCTTTCTTTAATTTTTAGTTGTTTCATCCCCTTTCCTGAGAAATAAGAGAGATGGGTCTGCATTCATTCAAGCTGGGCAAGAAGTGAAGTACTAATGTCTGCCACTTGCTCTGCGAGTGCTGAGATTATCATGCAAGGCACACATATTAGTGAAACTCCTTATTGCATATTCAGACATGTCTTTAAAAGGACATGTCCTTCTAATTAAGATATCTGGCTCTAAAAATGACGGGACTTTAGGTCTCTTAGGACACCCGGTAGGTGATTTTTCCAGCGCTATCATCAGCTACATCTTTTTCTCAGTTATTTCTCATTGCATACATTAGGTTTTTTATATTGTCTTACAGACAATATGCTTTTTCTGTCTGCTTTTGACATACGGAAATGAAAGATTATGTCCATTCATCCTTCTCACTGGAGATAAATGAAATAATATTTTTAGATATCATATTGAATACCTTGAAAATAGTTACCAGGAGGAAATACAAAGATGGGAAGTAATACAAAGAGGAATCTCTGGAAGCACAGAAGTGATTTGGTAAAACTTAAATTTGTTCAGGATAGCTGGAAGAGGCTGATTGCTAGAAAACTTTTTTTTTTTTCCTCCTTTCACGTTCAGGCAAAATGGTTGCATATGCCTCTGCTCAGAACTTGAGTACTGGGCATTTCTTAGCTCCGCAAGGTGTATCCTACATGACCCCAAGCTGTAGATGTCAGATTTTGTGAAAATCTGAGGTTTCTGTGAGTGCAACAGAATGCATTAAAGCACTGCGTGCGGGTCGAAGGCACGACTGTGCTGTCGTGTTTGGAAGACACGGATGTGCAGTGCTGGGTCGTAGAGCTTCTTGCTAGAAGGGGAAGAAGGTCACCCGTGTGCTCAGCCTGTAAGCCTGGGGTGAGTAACTTCCTCCTCGTGAATGTCCCGTGAAGGATCCTGATGAGGAGGTGCTTTCTTGTCTACTCTGGCTTGGTATTGCTTGGTTTTATCACCTTTTTTTCTAAACCCTGATGCTGGAAGCCTTTCCAAAATCAAGATGGCAATACTTAGTCATGGAGGGGGCAACTGTCCATTTAGCCATGCAGAAGTGAGAGCTGCTTTAGACAGCAGCTCAACTACAAAACTGCTTGAAGAAAGCAGAAGATTTTATTCTGTTACAGTTCTGAAACTTTTTTAAAGAGCACAAAACAAGTTTTCTTAAAGAAGAGAAGAGAACGTTGTTTAAACCCCAGCAGTGCAAAACTTAATTTCTGTGGTTGAGCCATGATGACCATCACAGTGAATTTGTAATTCAGTTGGCAATGATTTAAGTGGAAAGCTTGTATAATGAGTAAATCATATTTAAAAATAAAGTGTCTTGAATCCATTTCTTCCTTGTTTAGAATATCAGCCTTCTTTAAAATTCTTACCATTTTTCTACTATGGCCATAGCCACACTATTGGTAGCAGTAGATTTGCCTGACTGCTGAAATATGATTCACCATGAGGTAAAATTTAAGGGATTTGTAGTTTTATAGCTGTGCTTTCTACCTCACTGAATTTTTGTTCTAAGTGACTCTATCCACTGTAATACATTGGAATTCAAATTTCGGAAAAAAATGATAAAGCCAGCTCTCAAAGATGGCAGGGTGTTTTGCTATGCTTTCAGCTGCAAACCCACACTTTTTCCATCAAATCAGTAGCTGGTATTTTTGAAAAATGGTTTCCACCAAAAAAAATCTAAAGAATGATAATTAACAATAATTCTTTCTGAAGAGTTTCTGTCTCTTGCCTTTATACTTTTCATTTGTCAACGCTTTTAAAGTATCTTATAATATTTTTATAAAGCCTTTATTTTTTACAGAAGCCTAATTCTTTTCTATATTTTATTTTTGAAAGGCAAATATTGTAAATTCAGCAATAATTTGCAAGCAATTATATCGATTTTTTCATCTTAAATGAGTGTAACAGTCATAAGATTTAACCATATGCCCATGATGTCACCAGGTGTAACTTACATCCAGTTTAGAACATTCCTTTTGTTCTCAGATTGCAGAGCTACGGTGCTGTAAGGATGTTCTGTCTGTATTAGAATCTGTCCTGCTATGCTTGACTCTATAAGACATGAAGTGATTATCAAAGATTTATTATTCCAATTATCTAGTTCCTTTTGCAGAAAACTTGTGTCGAATTCGACGAGGTGAAAGTCAGTCTTAGAGTTTTTAAGAGCTTAAGAGTAGAACAGATGCTGTTAGCAATATGAAGTACCTGTAACTTGGGATATGCAAATCAATACAGACTATATAATTTTGCTGTATTTTATGCAGTATTTCTTTTAGGGGAAAAAAATGGATGCTTGTATATTTTTGCCATTTTACAGTATCGTGACATTTAAGAAAATGAGCATTAGATGGATTTTATATTTTGTGTTACAAATGGCATTTGGAAACGTCTGCAAATGCTGTTCGTGATTTATAATGATGAAAGGAGTGCATTATTTAGGTTGTATTGTATAATGCTGACGCTAGGTTATGGATAAGAAATACTAAGCTGACCGTAAAGAATAAAACAGAAAATGCAGAATGGAAAGGTCTGCTTTATAATTCTTTATAATTCTTTAATTTGTTTGTATTGCCGCTAATCCCGTGCTGACTCTTTTCATAATTAATAATCACATCTTCAGAGTGAATAGGAGTGTTAGAGTCAGTGTTTGTCTGCATACATATTGTAACGGCAGACAGTACTGCTAGCTTGGCAGAGCAACAGCGTGTATAAAGAAAATGTAAGGGAAGTATAGTGGATTGTAAAAGTTGTGGAGTCCAAGCTGAAAGGTAGCTGTCCCTGTCTGAAGTGATGGGAAATCCATCCATATATGCAGCCCTGCAAGGCAGATTTTGGAGCTGGATAGATCCCCTGCTGTGCAGTTCTTATGAAAGGCAGGTTTCGAGTTATGTTTCTGCCTTGTAACTTTTAAATTGTGCAGTCCTGGTTTTCTGACTTCTGTTGGTCAGCTCCACGGTGCAGCAGCACTAGACCTCAGTGCTACCTAGCACGATCTAATTGTTCTTCAGTCTCACTTAGGACACAAATAAATGCCCACAGTTTAGAAAACATCTCCCTGTACATCTTGAAAAATTCCTGTTTTACCGATGCATGCTGCCATTTGTTATAAAGGATGTTGGAGAGCTTCCTAGATGGTGCATATCTGCTATTGTGCCACTGTTGCAATTTGGTTTGCAAACCAGTTGAAGAAATTAACTGGTTCCTAGCTATATGTTTGTATAAAGATACTAATGATGCTAGTGTCAAGTAGAGAGATAAGAAGTCAAATAGATAGGTAGAAGTCCTAGGTTGAATCAGTGAAATATTGGCATTATTAAAATTTGAAAATAAATATGTGCCTTACTGAGTTGTGGCTACTGTGGCCAACAAGAAGGTAATACAGGTCTTGAGTGTGAACATATAAATGAGCTCAGCTGCTGCTCTCACAAGGAAGAAACATGTATAATAAATGTAAGACAAAATAAGCAACAAACAAACAAACCAAAAGAAGTTTATAGGATATAGATAACAGTATACAAAGTTTTAGGTACTATGTAATGATACTATGTAGTTTCTCTATTCTAAACCCTTTCCCAGTTCTTTAGCCCAATTTTCTTCATATTTAAAACTGAAAATATACACCAGTGCTATTGTAGGGTGGCTGGAAGTGTGTTATGTCTTTTTAAATAGGGACCACTAGTAGTAATTTCTAACTTTGGACCTAGTTAAGTTTTCTTTCTGAATAGTTAAAGGAGAACTACTTCACTGTCAGTAAACTAGTATTGGTATAGGTATTTGTCTTTATGCTTGTAGTGTTAAAGTGAACCATTTATCCATTTATTTTTCAATATCAACACAGAGAAAAATATGGCATCGTCCTTCTAATATGCTATTCAGATCCCTACATGCATGAAAATACTGCTGAAGTTGAGAGAGCCGTCGTGCTACTGTTTCATTATGCACTGTGGAAGTGGCTAAGGCTGCGGGCTCACCCTCATGAGCTGTGTTCATTGAGCTTGAACAGCAGCCAGAACAAGTTTCACATATGTTAGCGCACCGACAGAGAAAGATAAAACTCCAAAGTCAAGTAACCACTAAAATTTATAGCCATGCAAACCGAGAGGAAGGAGATTTAAATTCACTCTTAAAATGCCCCATATTTGGTTGTAATATTTAATTTCAGAGGACAACATTGCAAGTGGCCGGGTGTACGATAATGAATTCTTACACTGTGCAGGCTGGAGCAATAAAGCACTTTGGAATTGCACTTTGCAAATAGGAGAAGGTCAGCTTCTTGAGTGCTGTAGCACATGAGTACTACAGTGTCATATAAAATGTCTTTGCTAGAAACACTGCTTTGATGGACTACTCAAATGGTCTTAGCAGGAATTAAAGATATATGTCCATTACCTGCACTAGCTTTGTAATGGGGAGTAAACCTCTGGTAAGCAGAGATAAGAAACAGCTGTTCTCAGCTCTTGGACTTGGTCCAGGAGTAAAATGATTATTCTCTTTGCATAGCTGTGAAAAAGTACCACATATTTCCTCAACTCAAATTTATGCAAGGCTAGAATCATCCAGGAAAGCAAAAAGTGTATTATAGACAGCTTCACAACAATCTCTTGAAGGAACACTAAATCCAATTATGCAGAACATCACAGAACTGTGTGTTATTTCTAAAGCACTTGGTTCTCATGAAAGCAAAGTATTTCTTCCTCTTTTAATATATCAAGAACACTATCGTATGTAAGATTCTGCGATAATAAGTTTTGACTGCAGAGCTCTTACCCAGATTAATTCAGGAGCAAAGGAAAAAGTATATCTTCCGAAAAATATGCAACAACCTATTCTATCCTTTTTTTTTTTAATTAAAAGGAAATCTTAAAATGTAAGAACTGTAGTTTGCTGATATTCTCTTTAGGAATATTAATCATTATTTGGGGAAAAAGATATGGAAGAAGGTCCATTTTTAGTTAATAGTGAGATAGGTTTTGCTCTAGAAAATTTTAACTTAGTATTCAAATCAGTCCTCAGATAATGCCAGTTTGTAAGGGTAAAGGGTAAAAAAGAGTAAAGCATTGCCACGATTGCCACTAAGTAGGTCTTTTAAACATATTGATGGGGCACATATTAGCACACAGATTAGTGTTATTTAACAACAGTTTGTAGAGAAACCATTGAGCCACTGATAATGTAAGATTTAATTGTAGCCTGTATCTAGCTCCTTGGCTTCAGGTTCCTGTCCCATTTTAGGCCATGGAGAATATTGGAGCAGTCATCAAGATTACATTTGCACCAACTTATGTTCTTACCAGCAGCCAGGATAATTAAGCATCACGGACAAGAAATTTAGATTAAACATTCTCTATACTGCAGCAAAGAGGAGGATGTGCTTCCTTGTTTTGTTCTAGTTAACATCCAAACCTTTCATGTTTTTAAATACTTTTTGCAGTTGTGTACATTATGTCACAGGTTTCATCTTTACATCATTTGAGGCTACATGTCGCCCTCAGAACCTGAGCAACGGTGCTATTTGCACTTACTGCTAGCACTATAGTTCAGCTATATAATGTATGAACAGAGAGCAAAATGGCAGTTCCTGTCCAAAGAAGAGATATTTTATCCTGTATAACTTATGTGTGTATTCAAATATTTGTATTTGAAAATATACACAGTTCTGTGCTTCTGCATATATGGGTTATGGCACAGTCTTCAGTGGCATTAGAGTCTCCTATTTTCCCCTGATAGCTAATATTCCCATGGGAAAATGCAAATTCCGTATTTATTGCTTATGTTGAGATTAGCTGTTTCCATGGCTGAACCATTCAAATATAATTCCTCTTTTCTTCTTTAAAGGCTGCAGAAATGTGAGCAATAGGAGGGTGGCCCAGGGCAGCCTGGGGCTGAGGACGCCACCAGCAGATGCTGCAGTAGCCTTTCCAGGACTCTTAGGCCACCAGTGATGTGAAACTTCATTACCAAATTCAGAGTGCTCCCAGACACAGGGCTTCCTTCCCCTGCCTTCTCAGCATTGCCTGGAGCCCCCTGGCAACGCGTTGCCCCATTCCCCCATTTCTGGTTGCCTTTTCAGAATATCTGAGGTGGCTCCAGGTTACTCCTCTGCTGCTATCTGGGTGGGCTCCCTCACCTCCTTCCAGTCTTTCTTCAGAGTCCATGTGTATGCAAGTCAACCAAAATACAGAGAGCTGATATAGCTATTTTTATAAACACACTTCATTTTTTTCCTCCACCTCTTGTTGCCAGTGTTTCCAGATGGAAGCAATCAGGGAAGAGGAAATATCTCTCTGCATATTGACTTCTGTGAATGTGGTCCAAATTGTACCAGACATTTGTGCTGGAACAAATTGTAAGAAATTGCAGGTATTGGTTAATTTTATTTGTAAATATAGTGATTTCTTGGTTTTCTTGAAGCACCTGCAGCTTGGGATTGGCGTTTTTGGAGTATATTTTGTGTGTGTGAGAGAGAAAATACTCTGCACCAAGTGAGCCATACAGCTCCTTGAGTCTAGGTAAAAATTATTTTCCATTGTGAACAGCAGGGGTCATTAAAAAGAAGGGTTACACTGGATGAAGCAAACAGTCATTTTTTTTTCCAGCTTCATCTTCCAATATAAAGAAGTGACTATATTAAAAAAAGAAAATCCTTGTTCCTATTGTCCTTGAAAGATAACAAACTCAATAAAAAGTGAGTTTTCTGCTTATGGCCTGGACTATAAGACAGCTCTACCTCTGATAAATTCGCGTTATTTGAAATTGTTTGGCCTACGGTGGGTTTTATATTAAACTTTGTTACAAAAGATTTGCCATACCTTGTGAGTTGATGTTGACATGTTAACACTGTGATAGTCAAAAGTGAGTAGTGTCATACCCTCCTATTCTAATGTGGATTTATTTATTTATTTTGTGATCACAGTGATATTTTCTGCTATTACTGGAAGCCAATAAAACGATTCAGATTGGTGGAAATAAGAGTGATTTTTTTCCCTTCTATTTGGAGCAAATAAACAAGAGAATAAACAACATTCTGGGCTGGCATCTCATTTTATAGCTTCCCTCAAAATGTAAAGAAGAGTGTAATTTTGTTCTTAGAAGGATGAAAAACGCTGATGAAACAGGGTAAGAAATTGAAGAAAACCCAGTCAAAAGCATTAGCAGGAGGAACCCTATAAGAAAGCACACCAGAAAGATATATAGCTTGTTCTGCTTCTTATCTGTCCTTCAAGTTTAGTAGTTGAAGAATTTTTTGCATTTATCTTTGCAGACGAATGAGTTCAATTTCACTCAGATTAGGACTGAAATTTCCGAACAGCAGGTTAATCCTTCCTGCCTTCACAGACAACTGAGCAAACAGGCCTGTATCAGCGTGGCCGAGTGTAAAATTGTAATTCCAGAGATTAATGTTGTCTCTCCTGTTTGCTCTGAACCTGACCTCCACATTTCTCTTCCAGGTATGCTGGCATGCCTGCACGTTCACGTGCAGTTCCTTATTCATCTGTTTGTTTGTTTGTTTGTTGTTGACAGCTTCTGTCCAAGGCCCCTGGGAGAGGGCGATCTCGCCAAACAAAGTGCCGTACTACATCAAGTGAGTATCGGTTGTAATTCATTCTGGGTATTTATAGCTGTCATTAAAGTGCATGGTTGGTAATTTTCTTAGATTGGCTGGACCTATTCTTGTGTTGTCTGAGTACGATGAACAAAAGGAGTGAAATGTGCAGTAAACGTCACAGGAAAAAATGTATGTTATGTCCTTTAAAAGCACAGTGGGATGCACTGCTTTGTGAGAAAGTTGATTCATTTTATGCCTCTGTAGCAGTCACCTGCAAACTGAAGTCAAGCTTTGGGGTATTTGGATTATATCTGAGTCTGATCCGTTGTCCACGTAGGATTACATATGGCAGGATCTGCAAGACTGAAAAACATTCAGAATGTTGGTATTTATTTGTGGAATTTTCATGTTTAAAAGCAGAGACATGTTGCAGCTGTGAATTTGGTGCACTGCTGTTTTGACCTTGCAGTGCACATCCTTTAAACAGTGAGTTCCTGTAGAGAGGGTACATAGCAAAATCTCTTGCTGAGGAAAAACAAGGGACAAATTAATCCCTATAGGCTGTAAGTTCCTTTAAACTCTAGTTCCCAAAGTAAACTTACTAGTTTTAAGTGACGTATGCTTAACAATGAGAGGAAATTAAACAAGCAAACAAAAAACCTTGGATGCACCTGCTTCTAGCGTCCTAAAAAGACCCACCACATAATAACAGAGAATGAATTTTAATACATTTTTCCCTCTTGCTGTCGATCATCATTTGCAACATGTGCCATGAATTATTCATACGTAACTTCCTGGAGAAATAGGTGATGCACTACCTGTGATAAAAACTGTAGTGCAAATAACTGGAACTCAGGAGTCTTTTAACAGACATACTCACATGATTGCTCTTTTCATTTTCCCAGCACACTTCTCCAGCTCAACCAGTGGCATTCAAACCATGTGGTTACAGTGGCAATTCAACTGCAATTTTCACAGCCTAGTTGAACCGCTGTTATAGCCACAGAATGGACTTTATTGACTAAACATGAAGAAAACTAGCAGTCTGTAGTACTACACAGTGCTATAGATACACCTGGTTGGAGCTTCTCTGGCATCGCCTTAAGTTTTTTTTTTCCTTTTTTTTTATTTGGCTATGAATAACTAACCTGCCATAAAGAGCTGGAAAGCTCTTTTAAGCAGGAGGAGAGAGGGAAGTCTACAGAGTGGAAGCAACTTAAAGCTGTGGTGTATGAGAGACAATTCATGGTACAACAGCTAAAGGAAAGACACCTCTTTTTCCCATGGCATGGCTTGCTGTGGTGGTGGGAGAAGTCTTGGCAATTCTCAAGATAGGTCCAAGCTCCGTTTCATACCGCGCTTCCCTCTTCGTCCGGTGCTAGTTGCATCCAGCAACAGTGGGCAGGTTGACCTGTCATTCTAAAATGATGGGGAGGACTCTTCCTTATTATTTTTGGTGTCAACTTTGTAATACATTTTTTTTTCCAGGCCATTTGCAAATTTAAAGGAATGCATTGGTTTTATTCTGTTCACTTGGAAAATATCTTAATAGCCATAAGAAGTTGCAACAGTACTATTTTAATTAATAATTAAAGTTTAATTCAGTTACAAGTTTTATACAAAAGCTTACTGTCTTTGAGATGAAAAACAAATATTTTAAAAATGTATGAGTCTTTGCAAGTTTTTACATCTTTACATTCCCTTCTCCAGTTCTCTTCAGTCTCTTTTCTTATCCTTTATCCTAATCACTCTTGTTTTGTACTAACACACAACTGAATTGCTTGTTTTCTGTACCATTTCAGTTTTCAAGCATACCATATTTTCTTTATTCTTTGATCTCTTACCTTTCTATAAATCGTTAATTCTGTAACAGAGCTGCCATGAAGACTGGGCAGACACAGATAGCATTCTCTTACTGTGTGTGTAATTTTCCCTTCTATCATCAAGGCAGAATATTGGTGCTAGCCTCTTGTGTTAACCAGATTTGCCACACTGGTTATTGTTTTTCATTTTATCTGGTTTTCTTGTGATGTTTAAGTGTTTTATCTCATCATTTTCACATTTGCAATGAAACAGCATTTCATAAGCCCATAAATCAGGTCCTACTTAATACTAAATCCTCAACGGCAATATTTGCTTACTGCTGGGTAACTTTCAGCCTTTCGATTTTCCTGGTTAATATTTCATTTTTATACAGCTGATTAATGTGCAGCGACTAGTTACCTCAGAAGCCTGTATTCCCCCAATTCCTCCTCCAAGTTATTCACGCCAGCGTTTTGTGCACATTATGCTGGTGCAGGCGTCATTGCTACCAAAAAAGATAATCAGCAACGTGCAACCTGTCCCAACTGCTCTTCCACGTCCCCGCCATTTTGTAGCTTCTCCGCCAACTGTTGGCCTCACGCAAATGGCCGTGTTAACGGCCTGGCACCAACTGCCGCGTTCGGGCAGGATTTCTCCTACTCTTTTATGTGGTTACTTCCTCATGGAAATGGCAAGCTAGGCCAACAGCTTGGGCTCGCTCTCCTATTTCCCCGATGGGCTGGGACATGGTGTTGTTGCGTTGCAGGATATCAGCAGTGTCTGGGCTTCCTGAGTGGCAAGTGGACATTCCTGGCTGCTTGCTGAGCACTTGCCCAGTGTATGAGGTGCTAGTGAGGGGGGGGAAATAAAGAAGAACCTCTCTTTCTCTCTTTTGCCTCTGAAACAAAACATGTAAAATTGTTCCAAAACACACTCTGCCCGACCCTTTTCTTTTTGATCTTTCTTTCCCTCTCAGTATGTTCTTTGCATCTAATAAAGGATTAAAAGGTTTCACTAGATTAAAAAGGAAGAGGAAAAATGAAAAGTAGTTTTCAGTTTAATCACTCCCGTTCTTTGAGGCCCTGATCTTGGAGGCCGTATTGCAGTGTGGCCTGGAAAATGGGGACACAGAAGCATACAGATACATCTATGCTCCTCACTACTTTTATATAAAAAGAAGAAAAGTAAAAACACAGAGCTTGTGAGAAAAGTCATCTCATGCATGCACACAGACATACACAGGCAAACTCTTCTCCTTAAATCAAATGGAGAGGGATGATGCTCCAAAGCAGTTACAGCAAAACCAAATGGCTCCTGCGGATTTTGCAGCCACAAAAGAGACATTCAGTCATCCTGCCCAGACCCATTTCCTCTTCTCTGAGTGGCCTCCTGGGACCCATGAGGGAGCTGTGTTCTGAACCAGGTTTGCCTGTGCCTTGTGTAAGGGCTCATCCTAGGATCACCAAAGAGCTGGCCAATTGCACAGTGCTAAGAGATCCCCCTTGCCTCGGAGGAAGGAGGGAAGTCTGCAACATGCTTTTTTCTGGGGAAATTGGTAGTCACGGTCTGGCACATTGTTGAAATTTAGTCGTTTTGAGTTCTATATTTGTCTTAGTCTTTCATATCATCCTTCCTCTGTTAGCCAAGTTGCCAGTTAATAGTGTCTGTCTCCTCACCCTCTTGCCATGGCCTCTCTCAAAGGATATGAAATGCGTCTGCAAGAATACAGCAGTCTTTCATCTCAGTCCTTCTCGCAGAGGAAGCCTTCCAAGTTATTTCCCAGGCAAGCTTATTTTCTTATCCACATTATAGCAGTTCAGTGAACTTTGTCCTGCGGGGGACACAGCTGAATTCTCGGGAGCATCGATTTGACTCCTTGAGAAGATCCATATGAGACTATCCATATAAATTAGCCGTGTGGTGAGCTAAAGGCGAGAAATATTCGTCTCTGCTTTTTAGCTGTCTTCCACATTATAGTTTCCTTTAAGAGTATTTCACTTATATTGAATCAGCCAGCTGCTGACACACGTTTTGGTTAGTTTTATATTCTGCAGCCTTTCTGTGCTCTTCACTAGAGGCAGAGTGGGCCAGTTTCTATGAACATGCTTCCTTGTGTCTTAATTTTTGATCTCACTTTTAATTGCTGTTTAGCCATGCAGAATTCCAGCTCAGAAATAGCTAAGAGTCTGGAGTTTTTGTTGTGAAAGAAAACAGATTAAAGCCATGATGCTTTTACTGTTTTTCAGTTTAGAGGAATGGTACATTAATCTCTCTGAATTAAATTCTACTAAGATAAAATAAAGTGTTGCTGCTCTGCTAAAATCATTTGGGTTAATTGTTTCTTCTGCACAACATAGATAAGTAGGAGACTCAAAAGGAAGTAGGAAATATCTACCAGAGCAGAAGGAGACATGGAGAACCATAAATAAGTAATGTATGATTATGTATGTGTAGTGAATAAAGCTGTGAACAAGCTATGCAAACCA
The DNA here is from genome assembly GCF_000705375.1 of Tinamus guttatus. Next base: position 53,110 of record NW_010588238.1, on the reverse strand, counting down.
TGTATATGGCTGACGGTTAACCTAACTACCAAGTACCAAAAATGTAGTATTTTGACTTCGTAAAAGCATAGCTATTACAATCTTTTCCACTCTTTCAATTTTGAACTCCATAGCAAAACTGTAACTATTCTTGTGGAAAAAATATATATAATACTGCTTTTAAGAGATGCAAATTATCATGCTGTGTAGCTTTAGGAAAAAAAAAAAGAATTAAATACCTGATATTTTGAAGAGGTTTGCCTGTCACTTGTACAACTGGTATTGGTTACCAAAACTTGTTACAAAAATTTCAGCTCTGAGCATAAATAAAGAATCTGGAGCCTCTGTCTGCCTTTCAGAGAGAAGTGGAGGTGGAAGCAGGTGTGTTCCACTGGGATGAGCAGCAGCACCCCGGGGTGCTGCTCTGCACCGTCTGTCAGCAGGGGGTGGCAGCCCCCACGTGGGAAGGAACTGAGGGAGATTTGATTTGTTTTGAAAGGAATCATAAGTCCTCAACAGTCATGTTACTTGTGCATGTATTTGGTTATGCCCCAGGGGGTTGTTGCAGAGGTTGGGTACAAGAGCTGTAGCCACTAGTGCTGGAAGGGCAATAACTGGCTGAAACCGCTTGCATTTCTTTGCAAGGCTTCTTTGGTAACAGGAGGTTAGATAGTTCTTATTTTACACGTCAGAAAGCAGCTTCCTCATGCACTTCACCTTGGTCCTGTTCTCGATGGTCTCGATATTCTACTTAAGGGGATGACATATTTTGTAGGATGGGCCATGAAGCTCACTCAGTATAAAATTTGATGGAGAGTATGCAGGATGTAGCATTACAGGGAAGGTAGAAATAATGCAGGGATAGCTTTTGTATGGTTTAAATCCAGAAATTGTGACTGTGCAGTTGTGCAAGTGGTGTTGTTACTATTTAGGCAGGCATTGGACTTTCCTGGCTTGTTTGCTCAGTTTAATAATGAGCTGCATAAGAGACTTTTAGATTAAACTAGTTTTCCTATTTTTGTAATTAAAAGGGAAGTACCAACATTTTAAATGTGTTAAATTCAGCTACTCATTGTATTCCATATCTGGGGTTGAGAGAGTAATTTTTGGAGGCAAAAAAGTAAGCTTGATAGTATACAAGAAGGCTCATTTATTTTTAGATACTAGAATATAATTACTTAATCTTAAATATTTTCATTTTTACTGTAGCAATAATTGTCATATTTATTGTAAACTGAATGTGAATTTTGCTTGAATTTAATTTACTTCATTTTTCTTTTTTCTATTTTACTCCCATTGTTAAATGTAGTTTGACTGGATTACATACCATCAATAATTTAAAAAAATGACATAGCTGGACAATGAAATGGACTAACATATATACTACATGGTCCTATTTTATATAGCATACGTAAGATCTTCTCTGAAACAGTAGATTTTACAGCTGCTTCTGACAGCAAAAGGAATATTGTCGTATAGTTTGAGCCCATGTTTTAAACATTTCTTGCTTAATGAGCAGGATTCAAAAATAGGAATTATGTTTGATTGCAACTGGAATGCTCAGGGCTTGAGAAGATTAAACATATTAAGAGGAAAAAAATAGAAAGCTTTCCATGTTGGACTTTTCTTTTTTTAAAGATCAATTACGTACTTAATTTAGTTTACAGACAAAGAGAAGAGGGCTTCTGACAACTGTCCAATGAAATCTTCATGGAAATGGGGAACAATGTCTCTTATTTTTACATATTCTTGTTATATGAGGAAGTCTCATAATTCCTGTGTTTCCTCAGAAGACTGGGAGACAAAACAGCATTATCTCTCACTTGCCAAAACAGCAGTAGCTGACACTTGTCAACCCCCCCTGCCTGCGTTGTCCTTGGTTCAGATTGTGCTCTGGTGCAGCCAGCTCCACAAAGAACAGAACTAACTAGGTCTCAGCCACACGACAGAAATTTTGTCCGTCTAATCAGAGAGACAGAATTAAACTGATGTTTTACCTACTGTGCCTTTTTTTTTCCTGGTATTGTCAGTCTGGTATAAGGACTATAATTGAAGTCAATATATTTGAAAATATTTTTCAAAAGTATGTTTCTCTGACTTTCTGTGATACCAGTTCTCCTGTAAACTGAAGTAAGTTCCTACTTTTCAGGGTATTCTCCACCTGTCTTGTCCCATAGCTTATACTGAGTGACCTGTTTAGTTACTTACTGATTCACAACTATGGATTATTTTACCCCTTTTCCTTCTTACTGCATCCCTTTTAATGATATCTTTTGATTTTTTTCGTAAGTTTTGCGCTCAAGTCTGAGTTGCTTATCAATTCTGTGATATCCTTATCTTGAGCTTTTCAATCACAAGAACTAATTTATGTATATATTATGCTTAGGGGTTATAGATCTTAGGGGAAAAAGAAAACATAAGGTGAATTAACATAAGGTGAACTGTGTAAATGTCAGTGAGACTGAATTTAGACTTAAGTAAAGATTCTAGCCAATAGGTTACGAAAGATCGAATCATCTTTATTCATTTTGCTTATTTTTCATTTTCTGATTAAAAAGTTGAACTTTAGGAAATAAATTACAATTTCAAATAAGGTGTATAGGCTTGGCCACCTCTTGCATACGATGTATTTACTTTGAATTTCAAATATTCATCAGACACATTTTTATATTAGGAAGTCTGTGGCTAGATAATTTAAGAAAAGGTAACCGTTAAAAAAAAGTCACATTTCTGCATGAATTGTTTTTCTTCTGTCTAGTTTTGATGAGACTAGCATTCATATTTTTTTCTACGGCAGTTGAACTCAGGAAATGAGATCTGGTACAACACAGTGGAGACCCATTATAGTGTAGCACTGTCTATACAACCAGCCTCGTACAACCCCCAAATAGTATCTACAGCCTGCTGAGTATAGTGGAGGAGTTAAAACTTTGCTAACTAATGGCTACTCTGCTTCTGTGGCTAGGGCTGCCCTGCCAGCAAAGCCAAAATTTCTTTGCCTAAAGCCATATGTAAGTGTCAGACTGGGATTCGAGTCTGCGTTGGGGGCAGTTCAAACTCACATAGTACAGCAAGAAGGTATCAAGAATGAAGTTTGCTGTAAACCTGTGGAGCTGTTATTGGTTTAAGCTTTGTACTCATTTATATGCTTCACACTTTATAGTGCACACCATTATGTTAATGAAATTGTACGGTACATTGATATTGGGGAATTAACTTTCATAGTTGTATTTTCGTGTAGTGGATAAAATTTGTAAAAAATCAAATATCTAAAACCATGATAATTTAGTCTCATTCAGGTACTTTGTGTTCATTTAGACCTCTGATGGAAAAAGTTCTATTATTTTTGTATTCAGGGAGAAAAAAAAAGGTTTTACACAATTATCTAATAAATAGATTACAGATTGCCTTTTGAATTGCAGTATGTACCCAATTCTTCTTTTTTCCTTTTGGAGACCCTCTTTTCATTACTGCAGAGATAATAGAGGAGTAGAGACACAAAGATGCATTTTATTATGCTTCATTTTTAACAAACTGAACTGCATTTTTTGTTTAAATACTCTATTGTTAGAGAAAAAAAAAACTTAATTAAAGTAAGTAAAGTAAGTAAAACTTAATTCCTAAGGATTTTGACACACCGTGGGAAACGTGCTGATAAATGCTTGAGAGACTTTACAGTCATAGAGTTAAAACTTACAGAGCTAGCTAAAAGAAACCTAGTGTGTTTGCCTTGGGAACATATTTCTTCACAGAGACATCATGACTGTAACATAAACATGAAGCTCCATGTTTTTTAAGATTTTAGTCACACAGCAATGCAGATTTAGGTGCAGCACATACAACACTTTATTCATAGTTGGGAGACACTTTTGCAGCAGGAAAAAATCAAACATCAATGAGATATGGACTGAAGCATACAGTGTAATACAAATTTACTATTTTTATTCTATCCGTATTTGCTGCTGTGACCTGAAAGCATGGATTTAATAAATATCAGGTAGGCAGAGAAAAAGTAAGATAATCAATTGAAAAACTGTACTGAAATACTAAAGAAAGTCTCGTTTCTTGGAATTATCATGTACTGCAGTTCAGCAGTATTTTCCAAACTAGTATCTGCCACCCTAAAGATCCATAAGCAAATTGTTACGTATTTTAACATTATAAAAAATGTGAGAAAAAATTCATGAATGCTGCTGCATAGTGAAATATAGAAAAACTGCACTTTGATGTGATGGACTATATGTCCTCCCAGATCAGTGATTTTGTCTGTTATTCCATCTTCACAGAATCACAGACTCACAGAATGGTTAAGGTTAGAAGGGACCTTTAGAGATCATCTAGTCCAACCCCCCTGCACAAGCAGGGACACCTAGAGCACATGGTACAGGGTCATATCCAGGCAGGTTTGGAAGATCTCCAGAGAAGGAGACTCTACAGCCTCTCTTCGCAGCTTTGCTTGAGGCAGAGTGTTCCCAAGCACGGCCCTACAGGCCCAGCTCACCTAGTCTTTCCTCATACGATAGATGCTCCAGTCCCTTAATCATCTTTGTCCCTCTGGACCCTCTCTAGAAGCTCAATGTCCCCCTTGTACTGGGGAGCCCAGAACTGCACCCAATACTCCAGGTGCGGCCTCACCAGAGCTGAGCAGAGGAGCAGGATCCCCTCCCTCGACCTGCTGGCAACGCTCCTGCTGATGCAGGCCAGGATCCCATTGGCCTTCTTGGCCACGAGGGCACACTGCTGCCTCATGGTTAACCTGTTGTCAACCAGGACCCCCAAATCCCTCTCTGCAGAGCTGCTTTCCAGCAGGTCAACCCCTAATCTGTACTGGTGCCTGGGGTTATCCCTCCCTGGATGCAGGACCCTGCACTTGCCTCAATTCAACTTAATTTAATTGTGTTTAGCTTTAGGACTTTATCAACTGAAATTTTATTGGTTGACCTCACCTACACATGCTTTATAAAATATAGGGAAAAAATAGGAAAAAGGAAAAAGCTATTGAAAATACCAGTAGATACTAGCAGCAGTAGGAATAAACAGATTACAGCAATGCAGAAGATTGTAAATGTCCCAAAGGAAATCTGTGTATGATTTAGTTTCAGATAAAACCGTAGACATAATAGCAGTGTGAAGCAAACTCATAGACAAATGTTCCCTCAACTAAAACTTCACTTCTGAAGGTTTAAAAATGCAAATTTGATAGGAATCTTAAGTTCAAAATAATATATTGTTTGCACATATAGGCATTCTGTTACTCATGGGACTACCTCTGCCCAAATAATTACCAAACAATTTGGAAAGAGAAGTCAATTCCTGTGATGGAGGGTTTCCTTAACCGTGTGTGCTGAGAATCCCAGGAATCTGTGAATCGTGTGCTGATTTTGATAAATATAATTAAGGGCTAAACTTAGAGAAGTTCTGAAGTAAACAAGCCTAAATTTATGATAGTTTTCTTGCATTTTGTTTACTCTTTTCCATGTCACTAATTTGAATTTCATTGAGCTTTGTGTTTGAAAGAATTGTCTACTTTCATTTTGTGACCAACTTCAAATACTGCAGTTTTCAGCTTTACTAAACAAATATTGTTAGAATAAAAGAGAAGCATGCATTCTAATATAAAATATTTTCCTTTATGTTTGTCAGCTTTTAGCCACAGCACTGATGCTGAATTATTTTTATTCCTGTGTTTTTCGGAATCTTGGTTATAGAAAGGCAGTAGTTGTTGAATATTAGAAGTTGCTATCACGTTTCAGTGTTGATGTTTAGGATGTTTTCTGTAATACAATACTAGATCAAATTCCTTAGAAGTGAATTTTGTAATTAAATGCTTTAAAAGTAAAACTAAAGACTATAGCTGAAATATAAAGCGATTTTTTAAAAGCTAAAGCCCACGAGGATAGTTTCTGTAATCACAGAGAACTTGCAGTTCAACTATTACTGCATATTTGGTTAAAAAAAAAAAGCACAGCATTTTCATAATTTTCTTCAATGTGAAGCACGAAAGAAAAGCTGTCCCTGAGTGACAGGTATATTCAGTAGTTTCAGAGATGACAGAAAAGAATGTTGGACTGCTATGATTATTTTTTTCTGTTGTTTCCAGATGATGTCTTTATCTGGAAGGTTTCCTAAATTAAGCTTTTACTAACCTACACAATTGAATGAACTTAAATTTCAGTGGACATTTTGTGAACACTGATTAGAAAAAGAATGATCAACCAAGAACAGGCCATATTCTCTTGCCACAGCGAAGTAAAATATATCCTTCAAAGTCATTCTGTACTAATTTGCAGCAGTAACAACTCAAAGCAAAGGACTTGTCACAATGAGGGGGGTAGAGGTTAAAAACATGGTTTGTTTGAAGGCGGACATTCTTGCTTTGCACTAAATTTCCTCTGAGATCATTGCAAGCTTCTTGGTCATTTACAGATAATATATTTCAAAACCGAAAACTGGAAGAATGATACTTAGGGCACCAAATATCAACTGGATATTAGAGAACAAATCTATTTGCTTAACTTTTTCTGTTCCCTAGATATTGCTATCGCATAAAAATGACTTAAGTCTTTTGATTTTTAAAGATAAATTTTCTTTGAAGCTTATCCACCTCCACATGAGAGTCTTTTTCTTCAGGACTGCCCTTGATAAAACAAAACAAAACCCCCTTTTGACACCATTCCATATCCAGATAACTGTCCTCTTTTTTTTTTTTTTTTTTGCTCTTTGAATTTGTGTCTGTTTTCAGTCCATGTTTTTCTTCCTGTCCAGCCTTTTCTAGCTTCTATACCCCCTTTTTTTTTTCCATTTCAACAGCTCTTAATAAGGTCACTAACAATTTCCTGTCATCCAACTCCAAGAATCTTTTCAATGTTCACATTCTTCTGGGTCATTCTACCACTTTCAACAAATGATCCTCCTACTGTCCTTGCTTGGCTTTTTTTCAGCACTCTTAGCACTGTCTTTAGCCTTCTACCCCAGGCAAATTGCAATAGCCACCCGCAGCACCTCTCTTTCAGAGTTACGTTTGACTTAGTTGTGTTGATGACTTCTAAACGGGACTTTGTAATTAATATTTTTTCCTGTTTTCCTTATAGCATTCCCCATAGATGATTGTTAGGTCCCAAACTCAAGAAGACAAAACTAGATCTGTTTCCCTTCAAATCTCCAGGTTTCTCTGTTGGCATTTCCACTGCTTTACTCAGTTTTGCTGCCTCCATTAGCTATCCTACCACTCTAGTCTCCTATGTAAACTTTATGACTATTTAAACATTTAGTGTCACTTATTCTTAAAGTATTGTATCTCCTTTTCCTTCGTCAAACAAATAATATTCTTTTCTTTCAGGTTTCTTTTTAAAATGGATGCATTCCTTCAAGAGATCTATGCTTAGCACTCTCTTTCAGATTAGCAGTAATCTGCTTGAGCCTCAGCCTTTACTTATTAAAAATGCTGCATTGACTGTATTTTAGTGCTCATAAATTATAATAGCCCAGAGTCTTTTGTTTCATGAATGTTAAAACACATGACATGAAGTTCATAATTTTTGTGGCACTGTTATGTTTAGGTAGCTCTTTCCATCATGTATTTTTGGAGCGCACCCCAGAGCATCATTGCTCCTGGGTTACTTAGCTCTGTACCTCTGTACAAAGGTGGATACTTTCCATACTCTAGCTGTCCATCCAGATTAAGAGAGAATTTTAAGGAACAAAAACCTCCTTCTCTACCAGAGATCTGTCTTGTGCAGATGTGGACCGAGGTGGTCTGGATCCTCCAGAAATGCCCGTACTAGCAAGCTCCATTAGTTCAAGCCCTGGAGGGCTTGAAGCCTGCTCCTTGCCTGGGGAGCCTGAAGCACAAACCATAACAAGCTAAATGTCTCGGACATGACCTTTAGAAGCATCAGTTTTCTGGGAGTCACTTATCTCAAATTCTTTTTTTCTGCCTCACAACACTGGGAAGTTGCCCAAGTTAATTTACAGTATTGGTATGTTAACATGCATTCTGTTAAATCCCATTTGCAACTCCCTCTTTCCAAACTGCTGCTTCTTGCCAAAGTTTTTCCTGCCGCATCGAGGAGAGGCCCTCCATCCCTTCTTGTACTGAGATGGTAAAGCATTTGACAAGGTATTGCAGAAATATAAATTACCCCTGAGTGCATCGACTTTCAAGAGTAACAAGCTGCCTTGTGGCTCCTCATCGCTGTACGTACAGCTGCCTTCAGCAGCAGCGCACACGCACATCAGTGTGCTCTGCTTACCGAAGTTATAATCAGCTGTTGACATGTACATTTTCAGCATAAGGCCCTGCTGTTAACACTCCAACAGGATGAGCAGTGGGTGTTCACATAAAAACCAGCCCCTGATTAGACTGCTATTCAGTGGTCGTCAAGCTATTCCTGCTTGTAACATGCAGCAAGGAAACATACTCAGCAAAAAAATAAATAAATAAAAAAAACATAGCAAGAAAGACTCAAACATAAAATCAAACTCCACGGCCACATCCATTCTCAGCCAATCTGTTTTTTTTTTTCTGTACTTTTCTTTATTGAAATCCCAGCCATCTTGAACACACAGCTGTATGCAAGTACAGGACAACAAATTTGCCAGTAGGCAACCAGGCAATGGCAAATGGACCAGGTCATGTTAAACCAGCACGGAATATACCGATAGACTGCACTTCTTACTAATGCTGCTGGCGTAGTCTGGCTGCTCGTTAACACATAGTCTCTCATGAATGGGATTTGGGAAAGATGTTTTAGCAGTGATTCCTCCTCACACCCGTCACACTTCCAGGCCTCTAGCGCTGAGAAGGGGACTTAGCAAAAGGCAGATCAGATTCTTTTCTAGCTCAGCTCTTTACAAGAGAAAGGAAACAAAGGGAAAATTCCCTTTCTGTTAATAGGGCATGCAATACAATGGATTTCAACTCCAAATTAGGCTCTGTAGGCACTACTACAATGGGATATTTAATAATAACAATTAGCCTGCACAGTGTACTCTCGACAGCTGCCTGCAATGGCTCTCATGGCGGTCAGCTTTCCGGGTGGCAGTCAGCACTCAGATGCCTGTATCAACCTGCTTCGTAGGGTCGGGCGTTTCCCCAGAAACACAAATGGGAGTTGCAATTTTTTCCCCTCCTGTAAGGAATGTGCGCTCATGGTTTGCAGGGGCCTGGTGCATGACAAATAGGATTCCCGCTGTTGTATCTGCTCTTTTCTATAAATATCTTCTACTGGGCCAGATCTTTGCAGGCATTTAACATGTTGGAGGAATATCCCACCAACGCAAACCAGAATCATGTTCAGGTACCTGCTCTTTTGTTTGTGCTCAGCTCATGGTTTTTAATTAATCCAAAACACAAATACTATTTGCCCAGTCCTAACTGGTTACCTGAACAGTTATTTTTCTGAAAAATATTGTATTTTTCCTGTCAACATTGTCACATACATTCTGCCATTACAGAAATCAGAATGCAATTAGCAGGGCTCAATCACAATTTTAAACTCTGCCGTACCTTTTCCTCCACTGTCAGCCTTGAAAACTTTTCTTATTCCACCTTGATATTAAAAGGAGAGTCTACTTTCAATTCCAAGTCAAGCTATGGCTGTATTATTCAAAAGCTCCCTTTGAAAAAAAAAATAGAACAAAATCCTCATCAGTGGTAATTAATTTTGACAGTGTGGGCTTTGTAGCAATTCACAAACCTGTACTTTCTGCATCAGCATTCCTTATTATTCTAATTAAAGAGGAACATTGTGCCCTCGCCAGTCATTAATGGGTTTTCATTTTGTAAATGACATTTGCAAAAGTTAAAACGGGCAGTTCATATAAAGTCCACAGGCAAGAGCGTTAAAATTAGCATCACCATAGCAACAGTCTTCCATCATTAGCATTCAGGGCAACAGGAAATGTTTTGTTGTGCTTTTGTTTCCCAAAAAAGATTTTTCTTTGCCATTCATGAATAGAAAGAGACAAAATACATACATTTCAGGTGAAATGATTATATTCATTTAGATGTTACTGCTCTGGAATTTCCCAGTTTTATGAGGTTTCTATTTTCCAGGGCCAAGGCTGAAATTCCTGTTCTCTACAGCTGTGTATGTCTAACCTCCTGAGCAGCATTTATTCGTTGCCAGCCTGCTGCTCAACAGCACAGTTTTATATGAAGTCTGTCACTTGTGCTCAAGGATCTGTACTGAGTAGTGGGTTCTGCTGAGACTCCCTAAAAGACACATGCACCATGAAACATGGTCAGTGCACCATCAAGTGGAGCGTGCATCTGATCAGCGCTGTTTTGGTGCTTAAATGATGCTATTTATATGTTTTATTTTTTTCTTTTCTCTCTCAAGAATTGAAATATAAGCACATACATCATTATTAGTAAAATAACATTCAAGTATGATCTAGTTTAGAACTAGGAGAGAAGAAAAGCATGCTCCCCAGGAAGAGAAGTCAAGGTAGATAGATAGTCCTCAAGTGTCCTTGATTGGAAGAGGTGATGGTGGCAGTTTTCAAGGGGAGGTTTAAAGAAGGCATGCACACCCAGGAGCTTTATTATTAGCAGAATATGTTAACAGGATTTTTCACTTGCAGAAACATCTCCTAAATGCTCCTTGTGACATATGTCTTGTTGAAGCAAAGGCATGGGGTTGTGACAACTGAAACTGAATGTTTGGCCTATAAAAACTAACATTTTGTGGGTAGGCAGAGAGAGAAGCGTGAGGAAAGTAAGGGGGAAGATGTTAGGGGAAGTAGATGATGAGCTGGGTGAGGTCAGCAGAAGATCTGCTGTTTTAATTGGATGTATCCTGCCTTGTCAGTAACAACCACAGATTAAAATTAACTAAATGTTCCTTAGCATTATGTCTCTGGGTTTTAATTTGGCAGAGGAGTCCCCTTTCTTGCCTCAGCATCTTAAAAATATGTAATTTTGCAGATTTTTGTAGAAAGGGTTCTTTGATGAGTAAACATAGTTGCATGCATTGCATAAACGAGGGGATTCAATCCATTCCATGAAAGATTTTTCTGCATTTTAATGAGACAGGCCACATTTTCCTATGGTGGTTGTCTTGCTAGTACCTGCCCTGTAGTATTGATTAACTTGTCAGCTGGTCAAACCTGTAGAACTGGAATACCCTTAAAAACAGTGAATGCATATATGTGTGTGAGGGAAAATTGCTCCCAAGTAAAGGAGAAGCTCTCAATGGTGGGTTTGACTCGTTATTGCCATAAGTCTATGGATTTGAACCATCCGTGTATCTTTCTGTTTGCTCAGCTGCATATTTTCTTCCTTTTACATATGCACCTTTTTGCTAAGCCAGGTTAATTTTTCACCTTTGCTGACTCACTCGACCTGTTCCCCTCTTGCTGCTCGCCTGAGACTGCCTGTAAAACAGTTTGTTTTCTCATTTTTAGGCTTCCATCCCCTACTACATGAAGATGCTTACCGAAGTGTAGTATTTTGCAGAATTTTCCTGTTTCTTTTTAGATAAATTCAGTGCTGAAGTGGAGCAGCTTAAGAAGAGTTCAGCCTTCACTGAACTAAAAGGTTTAGTGCTTAGCATTCTGTCCAGGCAAGCTTCTTTCTAAATCTGAGTCACTGCATCAATAGGATCTTGCAATACAGAATCTTAAAGCCATCAAATAACTACTTGCATTTTTGGAATCAACCCTGGAGATGTTTTTAGACTGCTAGCTATTCACACACATTAAACTATGGCATCATTAGATTTACTTAAATTGCAAGGGTTTCATAGCCTTATTTGTTGTAATGATTTCAGACTGAGAGGACATTTCGAAGAAGGATCATTGAGGGGTTACTGAGACTCTTCTCATTCAGGCTCTTGAGTGGTGTAGTGGCAGATAAAATGTGGGGGGAAAAAAAAAGAGTTTCTTGCATACACAAAATGAGTAAACTTCATTTTTGAAACACAAATGTTTGTCAGAAATGCTACTGAAGCTCTTATTTTTTTCATTAAAGATTTTTTTCCACTTCTCCTAGAAGTACAGAAGACAGATGCAGTTCTGTGAGTATGGATTTCAAATATGCTGTACATGTTGCAGAATTCCCTTCTAATGATTGTACTCTGGAAGCAGAATTAAGGAAATGAAATGGTACTCAACCTTCTGTTTCCTGTGTTAACCTTCTCAAAGATCATATTCAGCACACCTATTAGAAACTCTGGAAAATGGAAATAAGTGGTTTGAAGCTGTTTTCCAGAGCGTATCTTAACTAAGAATTTTGCAGTAGAAGTCAAAAATTCCGATGATTATGGGAATTAAAGGAAAAAAAGAGTTTAGAAGAGTAAACACACAATACTACAATACAAACTTTTGTTTTTCTACCGATAAAACTACAGAGCAAGGGATTTGGAATAAAGGAACCTTGAAATTTTCCTTCAGTTTTTAGAAGAAAATTTCTTCAGATTTCTGCCATGTAGAGCATTTTGGCCAATAGGAACCTGTTGTTGAAGAGCAAATTTCATCCCTGTACTTCAGTTGACTTAAAATCACCCTAAAATTAGAGGTTAAAATCTGATTCCCGGAGCACTGGGAGCTCACAACAATTTTCAAATATTCGTTTGAACTTCTGACTTCTGAGCTGAGCTGTTTTGACATAAACCGTCACTAGAGGCATAAATGAAAAACACCAAGAGGTTATCGCTCCCACCATAGCTGCACTCGGCTTTATTTGTTCTTTTAATTACTGCCTGCTAATGGTAGTGTTTATTCTTTTCTTTTTAACCAGACTGTAATGTCACCAAACAATTCAGAACATTTTGCAGACTGCCTAAATGCAGACAGTGCCCTACATCTTCATATTTGACCAGTGTTTTTCTCCTGCACATTACTGATTCCTTTGTTTTTCCACTATTTTAGTTCTGCTGTGGCACAAGAGAAATGACAAATGTCCTGCTGTGGTCACTGCAGGTTGACATTTGCTTTCATTTGCCTTTTGTCTCTTCTCCCATCTCCAGTTTGAGGGGGAATGCACATTTTGTCGTGCTCTGCAGCCAGAAACAAGCAGCAGAGTCCATAGATGGCTCTAGGTTATGGCGGGGCCAGTTTAGGCCCTAGTGAGACTTGATGTCAGAAGTTGGGAAATCCAATTTAGGTTCTGTGCCAACAGCAGCTTGCTTGGATTGAAAGATATGCTCATTGATTCCAGCAAAATTACTTCTTAGCACTGGAAAGGGGATCAGAATCTGGCTCTCAGCGTTTCCTCTCGTGTATCATGCTTTTTCACATCAGTGCCCAAAGTATTGTGGAATAAACATTTGCTGCTGGCAAAAAAAAAAAAATGAGTCTATATCTGTAAAGTTTTCTCCTGAGAAAAAGGAGCGCTTAGCACAGCCTCGCTCTGGGGCCTTTGCTCACAATCCTAGAGAAAAGGAGCAGAAAGACTCTGTGGTTTTGTGTCCTCTCTGCAGTTCGCCGGTGGTGTGCCCACATGGCGCAGCCTGCTTTCCTCCGGACGGATTCAGACCATGGAAGTCCGTTCCTCATGTCTGTCCCTACGTTACTTTTGCTCAATTGCCTGTATTTGTTGCGCCTAGAGACCTCCCAAACTGTTCTTCTCCTTTAGTGCATGTGGTCTTCAAGGACCTGACAACTTTTTTTTTTTTTTTTTTTTAAACCAGTTTAAGCAAGCCAGATTAAATTCCCTCCGCCTTTAAACAGATTTTTGGGTCTTTACTCACTCTTTCTTTCGGTCGTGGCTAAGTTTACCTACCCCAGAGCTTCCTTTCAGGTCCTGAGTGCCTCCCCGTGCTCGGGTGTTTGCTGCCCTGGGCTGCCGGGTCTGCAGCAGGTTTCGGCAGCGCTGATAGGGATCACTGCTGCCTTGGCTTGGCGTGTTGCAGCCTGTGTTTTCTCTGCTTTCCTCAGTTCTCTCTTTTCCAGATCCTCCCAATAATTGCTATACTTTTACACCCACACACTTTCCTCAGGCTACAGCTTTTTTTTTTTTTCCAATGGAGAAGCTACACAAAAGAGACAAAGCCCTCCAAAATCTAAGAAACTGCCTTCTGCCCCATTTTCCTGAAAATATTCCCCCGGCTAATTTGCTTCCCACGTTGTTTTCCCTCTGAGCTCAGCCTATTGTAAGGCTCACCACTTTACCCAGAACCACAGTTCAAATATATTCTAATTTATTCCCTTCAGGTCTTTTTGCCACCATCTTAACAAAGCGTGTGAGGCGTCTTCATGAGGGCATTTACCTGCAACTTTCTCGTTTCAGAAACTTACCTGAATTACATAGAATTTCCTTTTAACATTTACTGAGAAAGAAACATATCTGCTGGTGAATAATGAGAAAAAGTCTTCAGCAAAATAAGGAGCAGGATTTGAGTGTTTCAGCGTAAGCCGTTCATAAGAATAATATGCAGTGACAGCCTTTTATAGCACTTCACCTAACAGATTCCTGTTGCAAGTGAAGCCGAACAGGTGGCGACATCCAATCAGTGCCTTGTTATCAGTGAGAAGCTTTGATCTAGCCCATGTATAATAAATAAGACTCTGCATTTTAATCACCTTCCTGCTTTCCTATCACTTGTCTTCCAGAGACTTACTTTCTAAAATCTCATATGGACTTGCAGATCCTTTTATTATTATTATTATTAATTTTTGATCATTTATTTATTTCAACATATCTACCAATGGACAGAAGATATACCAACTGGGAGTTATTATAATGGGTATCTGCCATTTCCCTATCCATCTTTATCCTATTGCCTGCAAGAGGTGTAGCAGGGTTTTTTTTTTCCATTTTGTGTGTGTGTGTGGTTTTTTTTAGGCTATGTAATAGACTGACCAGAAATTCCCTTTGGGTTAAGATACCGGTTGATGGAGAAGGCAGTAGCAGTTAGAGTCTAAAAGTCCCCTGATTTCTCCAGCTGCACTCTACAGCTGCATCATGCCTAAATTAAGTAAAGACTCAAAAATTGTTTTATCAATAAAACAAACCTGAAGAGCTCTGTAAAAACAACAACCCCAATTTTACATAAGATTGGTGCTCTAGGATTTTTAGCAATTTTAGGCCCAGATTACTACTCAAATTCCATGTAGTTACATGTGGTCAGCCTGTCAAGGCAAGCAGAATTAGATTGAATCATATTTATAAAAAGGTTCTTATTGAAACTCAGAGTATTTATACAGTAAAAGACTATATTAGAATAATAGCACACAGTAGTGCTGCATCACTTACGCTCCATTGAAGTCAGTGCTAAATTTCCCATCAAATTGCATAGTCAAAATTTAGCACTTCTGTGATTCTGGTTGAGTTAGAATAGGGAAAACTATAGACTAGACACTTCAATTAGTTTATAAAGGATATTTAAAATATCTTCTTAATTGCAAATTGCAAAAAAAAAGACCAAATAGAGAAAAGCGTAATTCCAGCATAATTACATAAATTGAAAAAATAAAAACTGATTTCAGCTCTATATGTAATATGAGATGAACTAAAAAGGTTGGAGCATTTTCATTGCACGACACAATTTTACAGTTTTGAAATGGCTGCCATCCATGCAAACTCTGTATAGTCTAAGAGAATAGATGACTATTCCTCTTTCTAAGGTCTACTGTTTTATTCTCATTTCAGATGAGTGCTACCAAGGCTATTCCTTTTTATGTAATGAAACTTGTAAATAGAAATACCATGAGAGGCCAGAATCTCAACACCAGTTGAGATATGTTGGAGATGCTTCTTGAATTCAGTAAATTCTGTCCAAATATCTGAGAAATCTGCAAAAAAAATTTGAATGGGGGAGAAAAAAAAACCTTTTTTCTTAGAAAATTTTGTTGCTGAAAGCCTTTGGGAATTGCCTGTAAAGCATTCAGCAAACTTTAAAATGAATTGCAATATGGCCACTGTTCATTGACCATGAATCCATTTTCTCAGACTAGTTGCTTTCCGGATAGAAATCCACTACTTAAATACCATTCCGTTCATTAATAGCTGACGGTTTTGGTAGGCCACCAAGAAAGGACGTGATGCTCCAGCACAGTGGATATGTGGTGATTCATATGTCCTACTGCGAGGCAGGTCAGTCGGAGCACTTAGAGCTGGACGGGAAGCCGCCTGGCCTGCACTTGCCTCACGTTTAACCCCTTTCCAGAATCCGGGTCTGAAGTGCTCCCCGGTTGTTCGTTCCATCTTTGAGCGGGGATGCCTTGCAACAAAGTAAGGATATGTTTTGGCTCTTTTCTGTGGTATATCTGTCTATAGAAACAGGCCTAACCAGTTCCATAAAGATACTGGACTGCAGCAGCTTCCACATTAGATCAAAGAGCTTGAAATGAAAGGAAAATTAATACAGGAATCATGCCTTAGGGCCACAGGAGCTCTAGCTAGGGAGCAGAGGAGTCGCAAGGCTGGTCTGCTTTAGACAGCTCAATTCTCAGCAATAAGAATTAGAGTTACCGTGGTGAGTTTGGCCCCAAAACAATCATTATTCTTAGGGCAGATAGCAGTGTAGATATAAGATGAGGTGCCTCTAGAAAGTCTGGATAACCATAATATTGTCAAATTAGGAGAGTAGGTCTTGCTTGGCTGTTCCATAGGTTAGATCATTTGTCTAAATGTCTGCATGGAAACAATGCAGGTGGCCTTGTTTATTTTCTTCAAATTGGTATCAGGTTTCCTCTTAATTCTTGATATACAAGGTTAACATGGAAATGGCAGCATCGGCGTCACCAAATGATCATTTTGTTGCTTATAATTCCTTTTCAACATTCCAAATAAATGTTAGGAACAGTGAAGAATAATGATTTCTTCTTGAATTATGAGAAAACAATACTATGCCATAGAATGTAAAAAGTTACAGTACTTAGTTGTTGTCTACCTTAGATGAGAGATGGGTAAGACTATTTTTAATTGTGATGCCATACTCACAAACAAGAAATGTGTTTCTTGTCTTTTGAGTCCCAAAAGCCAGATGAATAATCAGTATAGCAAGCTACTAAAAATAAAATTCTCAGAAGGTTTTAGTTTGGTATTAAATATCCTGATTTGATAAAACCAGCGGATTAGATGGGGTCTAATCCTTTATTCCCTGCTTGGGTTTTACTTGGGTAAAACTCCTAGCCTGTCAGCTTCTGCAAACCTTTGCAAAATTATTCTTATCCTTAATAAATTATTTGCTCTGTTAGTCACCTCAAAAACAGAACAAATTGAAGGACATGGGTGGAGGGATAGTAATTTGAGAAATAATGACTGCAGATTTTTAAGAGTGAGAAAGAAGAACAACTGCAGAAATGAAATGATGCAAAAGCAGCGAGAGATTCTTTTTTGAATATTGACAAGAAGTGTAATGACTGTAATCAAAAGTAAGTTTCATTACTACAGCGTAAGAGCATTTATACACCACATATCTTAGCCCAGTTTTTATTAAGCAGGTGAGGTGAAGGTCTGTGCTTCATTTTCCCTGGACTGATGAAGATGAGTGTGAAGACGCTAACTGAAATGGCGATAATGGTTTGCACTATGAAGTTTGCTTGCAAAGCTGGCGACCATGAACCAAGGCTGGTGACAGTAATTGGGGTTTTAGTATAGAAATTTATTTAAAGAGACGAACGATGATTTAAAACACTGTCTGATTTTCTTAATTTAGGGTTAAGTATAAATATTCAAAGAGCTGTAATGCTTTCTAAGACAGGAGGTGTGAGTGTAAGTGATCCTTCTTTTTCATTTTAGGGACATTCAGAAATAATCACCTTTTACACAATTATTATTTGTGCTTGTTAAATTCATGTCATCATAAAAAATATAGTAATATTCCAAATTGTGGCCACAAGGAGATGAACGAAACAAATGTTTTGGATCTTGTACATTCTCTGAATCCGTGAGATACTCATATAGAAACAGAAAAATCTTAATTAAATTTAATTTACATTTTTTTTCTTGAGGGGAAGGTAACAAAAATTGTGATGCTTCTTATGGTTGATAAACATGGGGTTAGGTACTCTGAAATTTTTAACTAATCTGGCATTGTGTCTAATGTGGTAAGGATGATGAAAAAGATAGTTAACCTGCTTGGCTCTAGCAGTAAGAATTTTCTGTTTAAGTCTGGACTATTTTAGAAAAGGCTAAAGAAGATGCTATTTAAACGGTAGAACTGCAGTAGGCTGGCATTTCTGAGGCATTCAAGCAAGACTGAAGCAACAGGGTGTTAAAATGTTAATTTGGGCTGTAACCAAGGTTCAGATCCTTAATATTTTAGGGCCGTGTCGATTGTTCAGGATTTAGATGGCACTTTTGAAAGCAGCTTCTTAAAGATGAAGACTATCCTTATCCAAATGTGCAATTTGTTTGATTAGTTCAGTGTGGATAAATGCTCAGTATGTAAGGAAAGAATATATTTTGGCTGATTTTGAGGTCCATACAGCCAGCATAGTTCTTGAATTAATAATGGACTATGGTAGATCTTAAAAGTCAGCTGTGTACCTTGGGTTCTATATGTCAAGGCTCTTCGGCTCATGCAAACAAGAAATCTCTGATTTTCATTGCATATTTTCCATGACCGGTTTGGCTGGAAGAAGAATCTTTAGTTTTCATGTTTATTCTTTCACTAAGAGATTCCATTTTATGCCTAATAGCTGAGGTCAGAGAACAGAGTGAAGATACGCTGGCAAAATTGCAAGGAATATAAAACCTTATTAGAGGTATTGTGAGAGGTTTGGCTGATTTCAGGCTTCTGAAATACTGAAATTATACCTGGACATTCACCTCTATTAAATGCAGTTCCATTACCGGACTTAGTTAAGCATTAAGTTTAAGCTGAGGAATGGAGTTAGCAACACTTTTTTTTGCACCAGTTAGCACCCTCATGATTCTTTCCTTCGTTAATTGCCAGCTACTGTGTCAGATACAGAAAGAGCTGCACAAAGAAACCTAAACACAAAAGCTGGGGGGACGGCTTGGTTAGAGAGAACCGGATCGTACCTAACTAAATGGGAAGAGCAACTCGGCTGGAATTTTATGGAGTACATGCCGAAATACAAAAAATTCAGCTTGCCACAGGAGGCTTGAATGAAATCCCTTCCTTACACTTACCTAAGAAAAAGCTTTTTATTTTATGTGAAAATACTTTGATCCACCTTTCCTGGGGTATTTCAATTTAACGTGTGTTTAGATTGAATTAGGATAAACGGCTGATACTGATTCATCTGTTTCAGGAAGCGCTAGATACTGTAGGTGTCTCTATGTCTATATTTACTTTGAACAAATGTGTATGTATAAGTATTTTTTTTTTGTCTCTGGCATGGACAACGTGAGGCTTACTACTTGCATTTGAAGGGCACTGTGAGCAATTGTGTGAGCAATTGCCTCATTTTGGAGTCAAACTAAATTAAATAGAAATACATTTTGTCATAGAATATTGTTTTAAAATGAAATAAGAAGTCTCAATTTCAGAAAGGTCGAACAGGAAGTCTTTACTTTCCAGAATTGTTTTCTTGTTGCCAAGTGTGACCTCAATTTATGAGTAGTTCCACAACAGCCAACCTGATACTGCTCTTCTATGCAAATGGAGCTTGAGGAATGTCACTTGGATTAGATGGAGGAGTTGTTAGCCTGGACAGAGTTACTGGTGAGGCTCCCTAGGTGTGGCTGCTCCCTCTTTCCATTAAGTTGGCCACCACGTTTTTCCTCACGCGTAGTGCTACACTTTCCTCCAGTTCCTGGACTCCACATAAAACACTGGGAAGGAGGGATGAAAAATGCAAGTCCCGCTGTGCAGGAGGAGCGAGCCCGGCGCCCTTCGCTCCAGGAGGCTGCGGGACCCAGCGCAGTACCGAGGCTAAAGCCCCTCCTGATTTGCAGCTAAACCAGTGCCCATCAGGGCTCTGTGTGGCCCAAGCGAGCAAGAGGCTTAGGAGCAGCCCTCAGATTTATCATGTTAAGGTTAACAACAGCCTCAACGTGTTTAGGAAGATGATGGGAAAACCTCATGTGCACATTCAAATAGGCAGAGACTTTTGTTGTCATGGGAATTACGTAATATGATGTTATGTATACTGTATTATAATCGTCATTGAGGAAACAATGCGGTAGTTGAGAGAGCTTCAAAGTATATTTTAAAGCCACAAATGTGACAGGTGAGACCACAGCTAAGCATCCATTGCTAAAATACAGAGCTGAAAAGTGCATACATTATCAAAGGTGCAAAGTTTGCCTCTTTAGTGGTCTGTTGCCTACATGCAATTGTCATAAAACACAATATATTTCATTGCCCTTTTAAAATATATGTGCAGTCTTATCATAGGAATATCCCAGTTTGTAAACTCCTAGCTTGATAGAAGTCACTTTTTTTTTTTTAACAAGATGAGTATTTTCCCTTCAGTGTAATATTTGCATGGAGCCTTCTTGGAAAAATGACCTCAATAAACGAGAACTGATTTCAGTCATAAAAGCGGACCTGATAATGTCAAAATTTAATTGAAGGCAAAAGGAAACAAGAAAGTGAATTAGTGAGGAAGGAAGGCGTGCTTCTCCTTCAACTTCTGCGGGAGGCTGTTGAACAGGGACTTGCTGGCGAGTGGCCGGCGTCGCCCGGCTTGGGCCTTGGCGCTGGGCTCCGAGCGGGGCGGGAAGGCCCGGGAAGGACACTGAGTTTCTTGCTTTTGAAATCCACACACTGAGGAAACAGTAGAAAAGTTAATGCTTCAGGAAGCCAGCTTTTGTGTTTGCAACATGATTTTACGCATAGAAAGAAGGATTTTCAATAGAAAAGAGAGGCAATTGAGCAAGAGTTTATGAAATCCTGCTTATTTTAATCCCCCAGGAGGCAAAACAGTAACTTATTACTAACTAGGCATGAAAAGAAAAGTAAGAAATAGAGTTTGCCATTGTTGTTTTGTTTAATTTATCCTTATTAGTCTGCATTTTTTCACAACCTTGCCCAAATGATAACCATTCATTTTGCCAACACGGATTTCTCAAACTAAGAACTTACTATAATTATTATTTTTAAATCTTATTTGCAGACTGTAAAGGTTAACATGCATTTTGGCTTGGCATATCTTTTTTCTGTTGCTGGTATATTTTAAGACATTTAGCTTTACAAGAGGCTTACTTTTTATTGCTTTATTCATACAGTGTTTTGCCAACATTTTGCTTTTCGACCTTTCCATTCTTGTGATTTTTCGCACTTCCGTTCATCTCCATCCCAGAAATACAGGGGTTGTTTCATTCTTAATCTGCTTTAGTTCTTGTGGTTTGGCATGGAAGGGGAAAGAAAGAGCTTTTGCTGCTTAGAGGTGGTTAGCTGATGAGCCCGTAACCCTGGTGGAAGCTGGATGTGCTCTCCAGGGCAGCCCGGGATCCACGAGATCTTAGGGATTCCCAGCACTGCCAGACTTGAGCTCTGCTCTTCTTCTGAGGGTGTTAAACCCTGCAGCAACCCAAGCAACCACTTAGCTACTGCAAGTTGTCTGAATTCTCAGTTGGAGCTAAAAAACAATTTTGTCCTCTCTAAATCAACCTTTGCACAATTCCAACACGGCAAAATTCATCTCATGTATTTAATCATCCCTTTTTTATCAACAGCATGCAAAGCAGTGTGGCAGCAGACACGCAAACTGCACCCAAGGCTCTGTGGTACTCATCTTGTAGGACAGCTAAGATTTCTATTTTAATCGAGTTTCTTTAGTAAAAGTTCAGCTCCCAGAAAGTCAGTGCAGGAAGACAGGGATGATGCCAGTGTGTATTCAGCGAGAATGCACATTCTGATGTTGCATGTACTGTGCAGTGGCATTTTCCATACTGTGCATTAAATAGTTGCAGGCTGTGTTCATTGCAAAATTAGTTTTATTTAACAAAAAAAAAAAGAAAAGGTTCTTGTTCATACTCTCCGTGCACCAGGAACATCTCAGTCAAACACGCCAGGTAAATTATTTCGAGTGCCACTTGCCAACTCGCTCACTGCGTTGGAGTGGGAAGCACTATCCATCCACGTGGAGAAGCATCTGCTAATCTCCCCTCACGCAGGACACAAATGAGGTTCCTCTCCGAGGGTGGAAGGTGGTTGGCTCCTTCCCCAGCGATCCCATGGTGCAGAAAGCTGATTTTAAATTTCTATGGCTGTGAACGGTTTAGTAAGTCACCAACTCGTGGTACAATATTGAGGAAAATTAATGACACTTTAAAAAACTATTTTCTTCTCTGCATTTACAGTATTCTACTCTGATTCCGGGGGTAATGTACAAACAGCTCTCTTCCTCCTCCTCCCCCAAAAAAACCCCATAATCCAAAACAATATTCTCTTCTTGGCTCTTTTCAGAGGGCTATCAACAAGCGCAGAAGAAATCCTGGAGATGTCAGCCCTTGGAGCATGTTTAAGACAGATGATCCAGGAAAGTGTCATCATGCCATCCCAAGTGATTCTTAGTATTTATTTATACCAAGGAAGAGAAAATAGGCTCAAGCAGCATAACGGATTAGCCAGCCCGACACAGGGCACCACAATGCCTGCTGATATGCAGTGCAAGCACTGGCTAATCCACTACCCAGAGAGCTGGGAAATGGTGAAGCTGCTCCTACGAGCAACTCCGCGGGCTTCACGGAGCCACGGGAACGGGACTCAGTTAATAGGGAAACGCTGCGTCTTTACTTGCAATGACAGTAAGAATAAAGAACTGTGCCTTTAGTTTTTTAACTCGTCAAAGCAGGTGCTGAGCATACAGGTGAACCCGTGCCCTGTGTCTGCCCTGCTCAGGCACTTGGAGGCAGGTCCCTGTGCTTTTGGGCAGCTTTCCACATCTGCAAGGTACAAGTAGTGATGCTGATCTCTTCGTGAAACATATGATGATTTATATCCAAAAATATTATTTAAAAATGAGTTATTCTATGTTCATATTATTGTTTTTAATATTTGTGTAAGGCTGTGGCTCTGTTCCCTCCAAAAAGTGACCAAATTCCGAGGAAAGGTATTAGAATTAAAATATCCTATTTCTCACGTGCATAGATTTCAGTAACCAGCAGGCGTGAGAAACCTGTCACCTGAAAATCCCATTCTTCCTTCTTCTCCTGAAAGAGTTTTAGGACACCAGCCTGGTTTCTAATGATTAAGAAGCATTACTGAGTGCAGGTTCTCTCTCATTTATTGTGGGGCTGCAATTTCCCCTTACGCACCTGGTGCTGATGAATGTTGAAGAGAAAGATGGCTTGACGGGACAGAGTCCAGTAGATAGCAGCTACAGCGTGGGAATTCCCAAGTGCTTAAAATAAACTCCGTTCTCCTCCTGATTAGGTCTTTGCGTGGGTGGACAAATTGACTGAATAGCCCTCAAATCAACAAAAACACCACAGGGAATTAAAATTCTGCTTACCCTGTAATCCTGTTTTTTTTTTTTTTTTTTCCTGTGGAAATAGGACTGGCTTTTATAAAATAAATAGCTTAAAAATAAGTGTGGTGTAAAAAATTGCTTCAGTTAAAAATGCCAAAGACAGGAGTCATTTAAGCTACAAACAAAATACATGTTTATAATAAATTATGAATAGTTTAAAAATAATTTTGAATCAGATTGGCATTACTTGTTTATCTTACACGTAAAACTATAGTTTGGAGGTCAATCAGAATAGCTAAAAGCTTTTGTGAATTTCCAAACAATCAGAACAACCTTAAATAGACTTTTGATGAAATCAAATTAAAAAGTCTGTAGGGCTTAATCCTCAAATCTTTCAACATTCATGCTTCCCCCTGGATGTTCTTGAGTGGGTAGTAGTTTGATTTGGGAAATCAAGGGGTTAATTTGCTTTTCAATTGAGGAATGACTCAAGAGTTCCCCTTTATTATTTAGAGCGAAAAAAGGGGGAAAAAAAGGAAAAAAAGGAAAAAAAAAAGTGGTGTGTGGGTGTAAGTTAGGGGAAAAAAGCCAAGAAAATGGTCTCACTAATTGGGGTTTTCACCTGCTGTGAGTCTAATTGAATACAATGCTTTGTTTGTAACTCAAGGAGAAAGAAGATTATGCAAAGTGTGAGAATTTCAGACTGGTTTTTAAATTCGTATTACTTGGCACTATTGTGTGGGAAAGAAGACGAATGTGATAATGGCAGCATCAAGCCCCTGTTAAGGTGGACCAGGAAACTCCCTAGTCGGAGTAGAAAAACTCCAGGAATGTGCACCGTGGGTATAAGAGCTGGATAATTCTGCAAGGAAAACAAACTCTTTTTCTGTTGAAATCGCAGACTTCAGGCTAAAGCTCCAGTGGATCCTTTTGTATGACAGAGGCAACCCTTTCATTTTAATGACTGTGAAGTTCATCCCAATGAATATGTTAAACATCCTTTAAAGACACTGTGTTGCAGTAGGTGGGAAAGAGAGCTCTCGCGGGATAGGTAAAGATGGGAAAAGGTGAGATTCTTCCTTTAACGCTACCTTCACCTCAAAACTAATGTGTCTGGTATTAATGTATATTCTAGAGTGGAGGAGGGAAAGGGACTGTCCTTAAACTGCTTGTTGAGCTTTCTGTAAAACGGGCTAATCCCGACACCTTAAGCCTTATGGAGCTCTGAACACCCTAATACTTATGATAAAACACCAAGTTGTGTGGTTCCTGACCTCCTGACGTCTGTACAAGTGGAAAGTGCTCAGTGGGATAGAGATGTGGTGTGGGAACTATGAATGAGAATTTCCCCCCTGCTTCTAGACGTGCATTTTCCCAGCATAAAATAGGGATTTTTCTTGCTGCTGTTAGCGTTGAGAGGCCCCCTTGGAGCAGCCCTGCCCGGACAGTGTTTTGTAAGGCTCCAAGAGCTCCTTGGCCGCAGCAGCACCTGGGATGCAGGCCGTGGCGCGCGGGACGGACGCTGCCGTGATGGGACAGGCTGGTGACAGCCCACGGGGAGCCATAGCTGGTGTGTTCCCAGGGAGTCCAGAGCGGGAATTAGCACGGAGGAGGACTCCGACTCGGAACCAGTGGGACTTACGTCTTCTTTGAAAATTGGCGGTAGTCAGTGAGGGGGGAGAAACTGCCCTTCCCTGCTGTGAGGAGGCAAATGCACCCGCGGAGGTCGCATCGCCCCATTTTCCCTCACAAATAGAAAACTCCAGGCGCCGAAAATCAGCAGCCGCCGAGCGAAGAGCCGAGGGCCTCTGCGCGATTCTAGGATCCCTATTTCAGGCAAAGCCTCCCCCGCAGCGGATCCGTGCGCCAGGCCCGGCG
>NW_010588238.1:0-27568 GCF_000705375.1 Tinamus guttatus | reverse complement strand
GTTCAGCCTGCTCCCCGCCTGTCTTCAGGGTCGGCGTTTGATCGCGCGCCTGTCCCGCGAGGCCTCCCGTTTGGGGCTGATTTGCGCGGGCGGGACAGACGCGGGGTGCGGAGGTGTGAGTTTGCACGCGCGGGGGGCTCCTTGTGCGCGTGGGCTCATGCAGTTAAATCCTGGGGATGAGGCAGGAAATCTGCGCTGGAGATAGCGAGCGCTTTTGGGGAGACTCGGAGAATGAGAATCTGCACTGTTTTTATGAGCCTTGAGATCTCCAAGGAGAGAGCGATGCTGTAAAATGCCGCCGATGCGGTGTGCGGCACCTCTTGTGATTTGGTTCATGAGTCAACTTTTGTACGATTCTTCCGAACATACGAATGCTTAGAGGAGCGCTACTTTTTTTTTCCTGGTAATCCCACATTTAAAAAATGGTGTTTCCAGTCAGCAAGCAGAGGAGCAGGGCAGGGGTTCCCTGCACGTCCCTCCGCACATGTGCCCAGCGCGCTGCGTCTCTCGTGGTGCCTGCCCTTCTGCAGCAGGTAGGTTAAAAAGCAGCATCCCCCATCTGGGGCTGCAACGGGGCACCCAGCCCTGCTGTTCAGCCCAGCTGGGCTGAGAAGTGGCTTTGGAGCAAGGACATCTGCCCAGGAGCTGGGGAAGGGAAAACCCTGGGCACATGCAGGGTCCGTGACCTCTTAGCGCCAAGGAGCTTGTTGAAGTGGACGCTGTTTGAGGCGGGATCCAGCAGGACCCTGCAGTGAAATTGCTTTGGCAGCAGCGGCGAGGATAAGCTTTGCAAAGCAAATAGACCAGTGGACAAGTAACAGCTGGAGGGGCAGGCTCACCAAGCCTTAACAACTGAGCAGTAATCTTTGCCCGTGACAAAGTGTACAAAATAAATGTTTAACATCACCGGGGAGAGAAGAAAAAAGAGTTGCTATTCAGTACTTGGCAGTTGGTATTTGCCCTCCTGCTTCCATTCATTCCCAGTACCAGCACGAACTTTTCATGTGCATTCGAGCTTCCCTTCAGCATCCTGATAAATCTCCCCAAAGCCAATAAAACATGCAAAAGTCACTTTTTTTTTTTTCTGAAAAGACACTGAGTCTTGGCGTCAGCAGAAATAAACTCTGGGCATAGATCACTGGTCTCTGGATTTAAAGACGAAAACAGTAGCCCTTTGTAAGTCGCAAGGGAGTGCCACCTTTTCATGTCTCTCCCTCTTGCTTTCCACAGCAGTAACTTGTTTTGCGAAAGGAATTAGTGAAACAATGTAAAAAGGCACTAATTGTTAAGTCTTTCTTGCAATCACTGTCGTCTACTGCTGAAAATATTTTTATTTTGGATGAGCAGTAGTACTTATTCATAGAAACAGTTTAAGCTGCATTTATGTTAGTCTAACAAAACCCAGGCAGCTCTGTCGTGTTTATCCTGGCTTTTTGGCGGCAGTCAAAAGGCAGTTGTAGTAACCTTTTTACTTGTCTTAAAGCCAAGAGGTGGGAGGCATTGTGGTGGTGGTTGAAATTAGATCACATCAGTGCACTGTGAAATTTCCGAGTTTTTTGACATTTCTTGATACATAGCTGTCTTATTTATTGCCACCTGACAGAATTTCTTGCTCCATGAGCATACATACACATGGTATTGGTCTTGATAAGTTTTCAAACAAAGGGGAAGAAGTGCAGCAGAATTTGCTCTAATAGATGAAAAGAATGTAGGAGCTTAGAGTGGGGGGGGGCAGTTGCAGTTTCTAATCGTAGACCCTGAAACTTAGCAATAAATAAACATGAGAGACAGACTATCATGTACAAAAAGTAGAAGAATGGGTAAGATTAAGAGTGGTTAAAAAGGTTTGCAAATGTTTCGTTTTGATCAGTACAGGTATGTTTTAATATGGGGGATGTGGACATGGGGAATTTTTCTCTGCTCTTCCTGCTGCTGGTGTTGCTCAAAGGCAATATAAAATGCAGGAAGAGGAAAATAAGCACATTTGGTCCAAAGAGTTCAAGTTATAAAAGAGAAATGTGATTCAGTTAGTGTGTCACTTAGAATATCATCTCCTGATTTCAGGATTTCAATCCTGTATGTTACTAGCTGTGGCGTCAAGGATGAGGGACAAATCTCTGAGCTTCTGGCAGGAGCAGAGGAATTTGCATGGGCTTCGTGTAGCAGAATTCCCCACATTATCCTTGCTAATGTAGCATGATCATCCCTTAATGAGGTGGTCCTGCAGCTCCCAGAGGATATATATTAAGTGAAGACGATGTTTTCACCCCACGGCATTATTGGTGTATGTAGTGTGCCAGTCGCAGCAGCACCTGGGTGTCACCGTTACCCGCTGCTGTTCTTTGCTTCAGACCTGGTTTGCTTTCACCTTCACATCATAATAACACAGGTGAGAGAGGAAAACAAGCCACGTGAGCACACCTGTATCTTTTTGTTGTTGTTGCAAAAGCTTCATGATTTAAAAGCTCATTAATTAATTGCCCTAAATGAAGAGGCAACTGGAAAAAGGTATCCTATGAGCTTGTGCAGTATTGCAAAACTATTGAGTGTGCGTGTTGATTCTTCGTATGCCAGCAGCTCCTTGGAAAGGCATCTCAGTACCTCTCCCTGCCCGTATTTTCACCCTCCTCAGACAGCTACTGGCCAGGAAGCCTTGCGACACATTTCTCCTGTCTCTGGAACTTGGGGACTCTATCTGGCCTCGCTACCCGGAGTTTGCAACTCTGGCAGGCACTTTGTTGCAGATCTATTAAGGATGCCACGACGTTCCCGAGCGTGGCCAAGGCTGCCTACAACTGCTGAGCTGGCATTCCACTTTAGATGCTGTTCACAATAAGGGTACACACACAAATCCTCCCCCACTGGGCCAGCCCCAAAGCTTGCAATTAAATGGCCTTTGAAAATGGCAAAGAGGCTTAGGAGGAACAGTCTCGATGGGATCTAACCTTTTCTTGAGCTGCACTTGTGTGCAGAATTGTTGATAACTTTCCGAGCTGCAAGCATTCAGTTGAGAGGCAAACGCTTTTTAGCTGGAGCGGAGTAGCTGCAGCCTCCTTGTGTTCTGAATGCAAAGTACCAGGACGACCTGCCCTCGCTCGTCGTGGGCACGTAACCCTTGCAGGATCCACAGCCACCTGAGTTCCGCTCTCTTGAAAACACTTGCTTTCTTGCAGGCGCCAAAAAGGTACCGGTGGTTCTCCAGTCCTTCTCCTGCTCTCTTAGGGGATGCAAGATTCAGTCGTCTCTGCCGAGTTGCCACAAAACTAATAAAAACCTCACGCAGACTTTTCTGCCCCAGCACCAGTCACTGCTTGGAAGATGGCAGAAGTTAGGAGTTAGGGTGATCACTAACTTTCACATTTTTAGCCTAAACAAAGATGTGTTTCCTTTAGCTTGGAACTAAGTTTAGAAAGGAAGCAGAGTGAGGAGGAGAAGGGGAAATTTAACTGCCCCACAAACTCTGTCTTTATGACCTCTAGATGAAGTGAGAAAAGCAGCTCCTAATGGAAGGTGTATTTTTGAGGGAATTAATTTTACGATACATCAGAGAAGAGCACACGCTCTAGCTGATTATTTACGTTAAAAAATATGAAAATAGTTGAAAGCCTGTATTTTTCTGGCACTGTATTTTTCTGGCACTGGAATGCCATAAACTTAATCCATACACACTGAAATTCATTGATACATGGTTAAACCTTAGCATAAAAAAAAATCAATACAAATATGATCACCGATGTAATGTTGAAGAGTGAGTAAAGGTAGCAGTTTTCTGCTTCTAAAATGGTTCTTTTGTTTTTCTCTTCCCTACAGGCATTTGATTCTAGAATTCTCTATGAATATTTGCTTACAACTCCTTTACCAGATACTTGATGGCTTTATAACATTTAAGGAAGGAATTCGAAAGCTAGCACATTAACAGCTATGGAGTCTAAAGTGATATAGTTTATCCATAGACCAACACGAGGCTTCCTAACTAATCTCACAGGGAAAATTAAGCAGAATATTTTCAGAGACTTTCTGTAACTCTGTGCATAAGGGTTTTTTTTTTCCTTTTTTTCTTCCATTTTTTCTTTAAGATTTGGCGTAAGATTCACTGGCGCCATTGCTACTCAAACATCTCACAAGTATTTCACAGCATTTTACATGATAGATATGGGGGAAATCATCAGCAAATTTCTCAAATTTCTTTCACCTGCTTCAACCTCAGCCTCCTGTTTGATAAACCTATTTCTTTGCAATTCTGGATGTTTTTTTCCCCTGGACCAGCCCAGTCTGGGGGCTCCGTGCACACAGAGAACCAAGCCAGGAGTGCCAGGCTCGTGCCTTGGGCGCTGCTGATGTGGGGCTGAGGTTGGGTGCTAGCCAACTGCAGCCACTGATTTACGGGTTCGGATGTTTATTGGGTGCTCGAGCCCATTTGCCTAAATCACACAATCTCTCACTGTGGAGTTCTTCTTTTGCAATAAATTCACCCTCTTCCTCTTTTCCTTCAGGCTGCTACTGTACAAGCAGAGGCTTATGCTGGCCAAATTTTTATGACATCGGTATATAAATGAGAACTGCTTCTGTTTTACCTCTAAAATGCATTTTAACTGGATGTGCTAAAAGCTTTAGAACCTCCCTATATACCAAACACAGAAAAAAAACCCAGAAACTTAGATTCAGTTGAGTTGGATAAACAGGTTTTCACTTCAAGCTACCAAATTTCTGCATTTGAAAAACAGACAAATCTCTGTTTACTTAATGTGATTTCAGCCACCTCCCATTGCACTGCTCATTTTTATCAATGCAAAGAGCAAGGTTACCTCAGGTGTTCCAGTGGCCTTCTCCCACTTTTTCTATTCTTAGTCACCATAATTAGGAAGAGCAGATACTGCGGTTGATTTCTTTTTTTTTTAAATCCTTTTTTTTGGTCCACTAGTGCGACACTGTGCCTGCAGTTTTCCTTAAGCTTATTGCCTGTGACACCCCCGAATTTCATTCTTTATGGCAGTTGTGGAGCGAAATCTGGGAATTATTACTCACAGTAACCTCCTGAATATATCGATATAGTGTTTGCTGGGATCAAGTAAGCAATCACAGCTAAGAAACATGTCATGACTTTTCCTTTAGCAGTGGTCATGCTGAGGTACATGTTTCATTAGAAACATCACCCTTTTCAGCCCAGGTGATACCTGTAGGGCCGTGCTTGAGAACACTCTGCCTCAAGCAAAGCTGCCCAGAGAGGCTGTGGGGTCTCCTTCTCTGGAGATCTTCCAAACCTGCCCAGATGCCACCCTGTGCCACGTGCTCTAGGTGTCCCTGCTGGAGCAGTGGGTTGGACTAGGTGATCTCTAGAGATCCCTTGTAATCTCAACTGCTCTGCGATTCTGTGATTCAAGGTCTTTAGCTTGTTCACTAGTGCACAGCTCGTAGTGCAGGGCTTGGAGTTTGCCCTGGATTGTGAGCTGGACTCCCCCGGAGCTGCAAGGAGTTTGCTCTAGTGACTCCAGATGGGCCCTGCTCTCTCTCATATTTTCTTCCAAATAATGTATGTGCTTTGGAAGCAGCATGTCTGCTTGTTAAGTACAGCAACTGCGAGTGGCATGGCTAGCCACCGTATACTTCTGCGGTATTTTTTTAATACATTCACAAAGCCATCTTTTAATATACCTGAATATTGTTTGACCAGAACTGGGCATGTTGAATAGATAAATAGCATTTTCTTTTTAAGTTTTCCATACTGATGAAAGCCGGATTGCACTGTGTGTATTATAATAAGAAGAAATAAAATAAATAAAAAAAAAACATGAAATGTGTAAACTTTGGAGACACGAGTTTTTGTTACACTAACAACATTTTGTTGACTTTCTCACGCTCTGCATGTCTTTTGGCAACATGTTTTGCTGCAAGACTAAAGGCTGCTAGCTTCAATGCAGAGGTTGGCCAATTTACATTCTAGTCACACTGCAGAGTTTCATAACGCTGGTGAGGGTTTTTCCTGTCTTCCCAGCAGCTCTTCCTCCTGAAACTTAACGGGCACCTCTAGGGCCTGGGAAAGGAACCAAGAACCAGTAAGAGCAACACTTAGCCTTACACAGACAGAGACGTCTATACGTGGGGTGCAGCACATCACTGGCCCGAAACACAGGATCGGACAGCAGTTCAGGGGACTGTTATGTGAGAATTCAGTGCAGGTGGTTGGAATGGAAGCAGTGGGTGCAGTGTAGCATCCGGTAGCTTTATGCAACACCCCTAAAAAATGTGATGGATGTCAGTGCCCGGACAGAACTTTCTTGAAGTTACTGAGAGCAACTAAGAAGTTTTTAACTGCTTGTCCTCCAATATGGAGGAATCAGGGGACGATCCAAATAAAACATAGATTTTTTAAAAAAATAATTGGTATGATTATAAATTCCCCCAAACATTATTGCATAGCTAAATACTTACAGTATTTTTAATGTTAGCAGCACTTTTAATCATGATTTTGCTTTTGGAGCCCATGCCTTAATCTAATGGTACAAAATAACCATTTTCTGAAAGGTGATATGAAAGAAGGCATTTCTACTACTGATGAGACTCACTTCTTTAGCAGTCATCCAGGCTGCTGGTGGCAGTCTGGGACAGAATTGTGATACGGGCCTTGGGCTGTTTTTTATTTTACTATCTTTTTAGTATTTTGTATCATTTTATTTTACTAACTTTCACATTTTGTATTGTAGCCATGAGACGCAAACCACCTGCTGGGATCATCCCAAAATGACTGAGCTTTACCAGTCTTTAGGTAAGACACATCTACTTGCTTTTTTATTGTTTTTTTTTTTCTTTTAACTGAATGAATTGTTAAGACAAAGATTTCCAGAAATTCTAAAATACAGCTAGGTGAAAGTGAGGACCTGGTACTTAGATCAAGATTGGATTTTCTGTCAGAGAAATATGCAGGTCATAATAAGACATTTCAAGCACACTAGGTAAAGATATTTACATTATTTACATTAGCCAGTTCGGAATGTGCACTGCATTTACTAAGTTATTCAGGTGCATTGCAGCAAATTCTTATGACAAAGACTGGGACAGAAATTAAAAAACAATAAAGAAGTATAATTCTGAATCTTTTCGTTCTCTAATCTATTTTACACAAAACAGACAAAAAGTCAAACCGGGCTGCTGTTAGTGTTGACTTTTGAATGGTAGGAAGCCTGTTTAAGTGATTTGCTGAACTGCCACCACTACTTTATTTGTCGAAGAATTCTGAATGCCTGGAACATGTGGCAGCCATCATGATATTGTACTGAGTACCTGGTTTGTACACCTCAGATGTGCTTCTCATGGAGATCTTCAGCAGCTTTTGATTTTATTAACAGAAGGATATCCATAAGATATAATAGATCAACCCTCTGCTATAGGCTGCTTTGCAGACCATTTAATAGCTATTTGCTTTTAATAGTGCTGCTAATAAATAAGAGAGGGTCTAATAAAAAATAAACTATCTTTCTTTAAAAGATATGTCAATGAATATGCTGCACTCACTTATAAAGGAGGCTACATCTCTACCACGAAGGTGCATAAACCAGCTTTAAACAGGCTAGCTCAAGTACCAAGGCAGTCCAGCCTTTCATTCAGCGCAGCCTTATTTACCGTGGTGAAAAACAGCTTAAATTATCTCCTGCTAAACTCTGTGCTGGCATAATTAGGCTGTTTGCAAGTAAGGCAGCTAATCTGTTTCAAGGTAGCTCGGGTATCTCTACACTGCTCTGTGATAAAGACATACCTGTTTTTTTTTTTTAGTAAAACTATATGATAAAATGAAATGGTGTGAAGTCAGTTTTTGCTTATAATATTAGTAATGTGGCAGCAATTTATGTTTTATAAATAACCCAGAATACTGTTCCATATATCAGCAAGGGACAATAAAGTGTATAAATTCAAGCTAACTGAATGCCTAAGCAGGCAAGTGTCGACTTGCCACTTAATTATAATGTATTGCTGTGTTTGCCTCCTTTATATTTCTTCTCTTAAAGTGAATAATTGAAAGGATGAGGACAAAGAGTGATTGTGCATGCAGACATTTCTTCAGTACAGTCGATCTTTGAACAATTCACTGTTAATTGAACTCCCACTGACTCTGCAGACTGCTTTGATCTTGAAATTGCATGTTTCTGACACTGTTGCTGGTCAGACCCAAAGCTCTTTTGAAACTCCTTTCCTCCTGGTATGTTGCTGGGTCAGCTAGATTTACTCTCGAAGACGAAGGTAACTATATATGGGGGAGAAAACGCCCGGTTGGGGTCAGGTCGGTAGTTCAAAGGATAGTTGAAGTCAGTTTGCATTTAGTTTAACTGAGAATTTTATCACTATGTATAATCGACTGGATGTCAAGAGTTTAAGCCATCCTTATATCTTACTTCTTAAAGAAAGAGCATGAGAACATGCTTAGGCAGATTTTTTTTCCCCTTCTATAAAATTCTGCTGTTTTCCTCTCAGTACAGGAGCATGGAATGTCCAGAAGTGCAGCCCTCTGACTGGCTAGAGTTTCCTTTTTGGGCTGGGACTAGGAACTTAATAATATGGAAGGAACTCTGATTTTAGCAAAGGATGCATAATATGTATTTTTATTAGTAAACTTAGGTGTTCACATGTTTGTACATAACCGATTAAACAAGGTGATTCTTTGTGCATTGCCACTTATGATGAAGCTTTGATAAGCTTCTGAAAAAAACAACAATTTATTCTATTTCTGAATCGGGTATATTCAGCATTGTTTAACTCTCCTGTAAATTCCATAATACAAGCGTAGCCCGTTTAGTCTTGAATAGAACCCTTAATGTGTTTTCAGGGCTTTGCTTTGCCTCAGGTCAAAACGGGAATAATGGGATGTTTGAAGCCTTTTCAGACTGTTCAGTAATATTTTATCCGAAAAGATATGATTAAAGTTGATTTTGTATTGCATACTTATTAGGTCCTATTATTTTTCCTCACATAAGGATGTAAATTTTTCTTCTCATTTGTATGTGAAAAGCTTAGCTATCTTTTTGGAGCATATGAGCACTCTAAAAATACAGTAGAATACGTGAATTTTACAGTTCAGGCAAAGGCAAAAAAAATGATATCAAGCCCATCAATACTGTGTAGTTTTCAGTTATGTTTTTCCTACTCCTACACTCAGCCTCAGTCAGCTACGCGATGTAGCTCTGTGTATATCTGATTCTAATTGATTATTTACTTTTGTGTTAAATGTACCGCATTTTTACTGTTGCTAATACATATCATAATTTGCTGGGAACCCTTATGTCTGGTTTATATTCTTAAAAAAAATACTGGAAAGTTTGTATTAAGTTAATGAAAAAAGTTGCAATCTGGACAACGGATCATTGCTTATTGGCCTCTATCTTTGAGCCACTAAAGACTTTTCTGGAAAAACATATAGTTCACACATACCTTTAATGACTCCGTTATATCTTGCTAAAATAGATTAATTCCAGGTTTTGAGTTTATTGTCCTTGACATCTTCTTTTTCTGGTATGGCCCAATTATTTCTGGTTTTGTGGGTTTTAAGCTAAATTAATAGAAACATCTGGTACTGACAGAGGAACACAGAAACAGGACACAGCAGTTTTTGTGTGAGATTGTTGGTCAGAGGAATCCTGCGCTCTACCTCCAGTAGTAATGGCATCACAGAAAGAACCCTTGGGAAGAAATTAGAAAACAGGCTACCCATGGAGGAGTGTTTTTAAAGTCTCTTTGAGGTTATTTGCTGAAATATGGCCATTTGTAAAGATAATAATAAAACCTGTAAAATATTGGATTTGAAATTTAATAGGTATAGCATAAAATTTTAGACGGTTGATCTTAGAAGAGAAGCTTTTGCTTTTAAGTTGTTTAAAGCTTTTGCTCCAGACTGCTTTTTATTATTTAAACAGCAGACCAATTTTGTAAGCTTCGGTTAAAGCTTCAATCTGTTCCTGACCAAGTCAGGCATTTCTCCACTCTTCATTTAGAGTTAAGATTACATAAAGTTACGTGAGAAGCTGTCAACATTAAATGATAATAAAATGACATGATTGGCATTCCATAATCAAGTCAGAGTGGTAGTAAGCAGTTGGAGTAAAGACCCCAGCTACATTGTTTAATTTATCTGCTAGATGTTGATGTTGATTGACTAGTTATGTAAATTAAGAACACAGTAAAAAAAAGGTAAATGCTGAAATGGGAAACGTAGTAAAAGTAAATGATGTGGGGAGCTGAGATTCGGAGGCTGATTCGGGCAAACCTCTTCCAGTTGGGATTTGCACCGTTGTGAACCACTCCCCCTTTCTTCTGACTTCCCTGCGTCTTTGAAGTGTCAAGAGCTGCTCCAGCTACTTTTCTTTCCAAAAGCAGTTCCCTTGCAGCAGATCTGCTTTCTTTGTTCCCATTTCTTTAAACAGTACCTTGCAAATTATTTTTCCTCACCTTCCATGATAATCCCAGGGCAACACAGAAATAAAAAAATGCGATATTTCACTGGGTACTGGAGAAATCAAGGACTTTTGGGTCGGCAAAGAGACAAAAGAGGAGTAGAAATAAGTCTGGAACTGCTTAATTTTTTTCAGCTTGACTGTCAGTGTGATCGTTTAATTGCAGACAGCTTTGCTCAGAATGATAACATTTCGTCTTTAGCTGAAAATTAATCTAACCTTTGTAACGATGGCCCAGCAAAACTTGGGCTGTTGTGTCACAGTGTTAGTGCTGACTGGTGCCTCCCTCCACCAAGCTTCCCAGGTAATGATAGTATGTGTTTCCTCAGGATGCAGTAATGTCACTGTAAACAGTAATTCCAGAAGCAGGATGCAGTCAGGAACGTTGACATGTGTATCTGTGTCCCTCTCCCAGGTAAGGCAAAAGGATAAAAACACCCGCCCTCAAAGAAAGCAGTAGCTGGTGCTAGTTTCCCATTTAATATGGGGCAGGAAGGAGAGCAGAGCACTTTTCCTGCAGAATATATGAAACGAGTGTCTAAACTGGTTCATGTGAGATGAGCGGTGGCTGCTAGGTCCTTCTGCACCTCCGCTGTGCTTTGAGCAGCCTCCACCATGTTGGTCTCGTGGATGGCTCCTCAGTGCAGTAAGGGGAGGTTTTACCTCTGGCTGAGTGACCAAGATAAATGAGCATTATTTTTTTTTTTTTTGGCCTTTGCAATTTAATTTATCCGTACAAAATGGTTCCTGAAGAGGGTGAACTGCCTCTCTCTGCCATAAGAAAATATATATTTTTGTTTCCAAACTATAGCATTGTGTACTGTGACACGTTGTAGCATTGTTGTTCCTGTTCCTGTCCCATTGACTCCCATGTTTTCAGTAATGAGATGCCTATCTCACACATCCAACATTGGATTTTTACAGAAATCCAGGGAGATGGTGTGTATAGACTTTAGAAGAGTATTGCTTATCCTTTAATGTTATATTTGGACAAATTAAAATCTGTGTATTGATTTTCATTCTATTCTAGTCAAATCTGGGGGATTCTAGCAACTTTGGGTAGCAGTCAGACCTGGTGCATGCTGTCTGTCTACCAGAACAGGATTGCCTCCTGTATAGATGTACTCCTAGCAGTCAGTGCAGGTTTACTGTGTCAGAGAAAGCTGAATTTCCTTATGGTCTGCCAATTAGCAGCATTTAGCCTCGCGTCCCCACAGATCTGTAACATAGGTATATTAGCAGTGAAAGAGAAAATTACAGAAAGAGCAAAGTAATGTTCTGTTATGGAATGCATAAATGCAGAGGAAAGTTTGACTCAAGAGTATTACACATTTGGTTTGCAAATGGGCACCATTCAGGAATATTTTTGAAGTCTGCTTGTTTGCAGTTTGGGTTTTTTATGGTATTTCATTAAGGCTGCATCTGAGTGAGTGTACACGGGAACGCTGGTACCCAGTCACATCCAAACCCAGCCTGGAGAAAAAAGCACAGGCCTGTATCCCACCTGCTCTGGCACTCCTGAGCTTGCAGTCTGAGGCAAAGCTGCCATGTGCTGAAACTAAGTTCCCAAAAGCCATGCCAAATGATGAGATAGCGTGCTGGCAAGTGCCATGCTGCTTGTCTACTTCTTGGTCTAGATAGGCTCAGTCACGGTTTGGTGCCCTGTGCATCTTCCTCTATCAGCTGTGTTACTCACGGGGCAGTTCTTGTGCAGCATGAGGGTATCCCTGCGTTGGGAGCCTTTTTATATATACAGTCGCTAAGTGTCTGTATATATAACAACAGTGTTTAGCATTGTTTATTCTCAAAGCAATGCAGATGATTAATAGCATTAATTATTGTTACAATAAAACAGTCAATGGCTAAGACTTAGCTGATATTAAGCAGTGTTACTTGATTATTTTTTTTTCCTTTGTGTATTTGTCTCATCTGCATTTTTAAATTACAGTTCTTAAAGAGGCCATGTGTGCCACTCTAGGGCGTCATTAGAAGATTTATGTAAAGGTTGTGTGCAACAGGAAGAAATGTAGGATCCTCATCAGCTGGTCAGGGAATCTCAGCTATATTAAGTCTATGTGAGAAGAGACTTCTTGAAAAGACAGAATGTCTGTAAATGTCTGATGAAATATGAAGAGTTGGTGGCTAGTGATGAAATTATGGTCTGTTCAGGACTGTACAGCAGACAGTGTTTAAAGCTGTGCTAGAGAGGTGTTGTCAGAGACAACACTAACATGTTATTCCCAGATTCGTTTATCCACTGCAGGCAATATATTTATGAAGAGCAACTTGAGCTTATCACAAGGTAGAGTTCAGTAAGACTTTCAGGTTTAAAAGTGCGTCACTGTAGCCTCACATTTTTTTCCTTGCAAATAAAAATAAATAAAAAAAAAGGTGAGGATTTGATAAGATGATTTGACATGATGAGATCCAGTTTTTCTTTGAAAGAAGTAAGGTGGGGTCCTATTTTACTGTTGAGATACAGTTAGTGTCTGAAGCATTTGAACTGTTCTTTTGAGTTTAATGGTAGCCAGACAGTGAGAAAATGATTGTTCTGTCCTCATTCACTAAGAAAATAATTACAATAATATTTTCAAGAATATAAACAAGAAGTTCCCTTTAAACTAAAAACCAGAGTGATTTCCAGGTTAAAAGGACTCTCAGAGGTGCCTTCTAGTTACAATGCACGTGCAAAATTATTTGAACAACCTTTGACAGGAGATAGTCTGTCCCATCCCAGAGAGTTAAAGCACTCGGTCGGGTTAGTCATGGTTAGAGGGCAATGCATTATGAAATGAAACATCCCAGTCAGTCAGTGCTCCCAGCAGCTGGAGCAACTGTAGGGTGATTAGTCTTTCCAAGAATGACCGTGCAAAGCAGTTAAGTGATAACACCTTATGCACTCCCTTGTCCAGATCGTAGATGAGTGCTACCTCGGAATAAAAAATGTTCCTCCATGCTGGACTCTAAGTCTGGTTTTGAGTATGTTCTTCCTAGCAGTTTACTGCCTTCCTTTCAAATTTTTATTGCTTTTAATGCTTTAATTGCTTTTTAATTGCCTTTTTTTTCTTTTTTTTGGTGCTTTCCACCTTGTTCAATGAAGGTACAAGAACTTGAAGATCTGTTTTAAATATTAAAACGTCAACTTCATATTCACACATAAAGTCTGAAAAACGAAATGTAGCATTTTTTTAAAATAATTCCAACATCTTTTTTGTTAATGTTGTGTCAGTAGTCAGTGTGATACACTGGATATTTGATGTGAATTGTTGAACACTTTTGAAATAAGGGTGGTTTTTACCTTCTCGTTCACTGTCGGGAGGATCTGCTCAGTGTATTTAGTGCTGATTCTAAAATACCCTGGAAATGTCACACTGAAAAGTGCATTGCTGGTGCGCTCTCAGTCCCCTTGAGGAAGAGGGCAACCCCGGGGTTTTGGGAGCCTTCTCACGCATGCAGAATTGTGCCGAAGAGGTTATGGTTCAGTCGTCTGCTTGTCTTTCAGTAATAGTTCTGGTTTTAATTTGTCCTATTAACAGTTTGGAGTTCCTTTCATTCAAGTCGTATGTGTAACAAGGGCACTCGTCCTTGCTGACTAGTTTGCAGGTGGCTGATGGACATGGAAGAAATCCGTTTTCTAGATAAACTTCTCCCTTCTGCTTTAGTTGCCATGAAGCAAATGGAGGCACTAGCGCTGTTTATAACAAGAAGCAGCCAAAAGGATGTTTCTTAGTTTCGGGGAGTTTTTTATGACTTAGTGCCCTGAATTCCTTTCATAAAGACATTTGACTGGCTGATGCAAAGGACGTATCTGAAGTAGGACCTGCAAAGATCACGGAGAGATCTCACTGCTGTGCCTGCTGCAGCAGGAACTGCTCCATGGATCTGCTGCTGTGTAGGGACGAGTCGTAGCCATCTGCCCTGTCTATCCTACGGTGCTTCTGTACCATAATCCTAGAGGTGCTTCCCTAGAAGCGTCCCCTTGAACAGAGGGCTCATTCCTGGCTGAGGAAATAGAGAGCCATGATTTCTTCCTATTCCAGCATGTAAATATTAATAACAGGTATTCCAGTACGTTCTCTTCCTCAGTGTGCTCCTCTCCAGGGGCCAGGTAACCTTTTCCACTCTATGGTTGAGAACCTAAGCAATTTGTGCTCTCGAGCATTTACATTTTTTTGATCTATGTTTGAATGTTACTTCTGAGCAATGAGGAATAGGGATGGGGTGGGATATCATTAAAATCGTGTGCAGAAGTCTCATACCTCAAGGGCTTCCCAGGCTTTTAATCACCTCCTTCAAGTGATGAGACTGAGCATTCCTCTTGGGAGGGGGAGGGAAAGGCTGGAAAAGAGCATGCTGTGTATATAT
Organism: Tinamus guttatus; assembly: GCF_000705375.1. Next base: position 12,767 of record NW_010588238.1, on the reverse strand, counting down.
ACATAGCTTTCCTGCCTGCTCAGAGATTATAGAAGCTCTGCAGGTAGCACCTAGTGGGTCCTGACTATTTAGTGGGCTCTTTGGAAGTGAAGAAAGCATCAGATTTTGCCCTCAGGACCCAGAAGGCAAAACTACAGGAATGGAAGAACTGCTTGAGTTCTTACAGGCTCTGGGAAGGTCTTTCCTTCCTCCCAGCAGTGTTCCCAGCAGTAACGTTTGTCTTCCAGCCAATTTCCCCTGTTGCTCTTAGTGGTGATACCACTCCTGATGCTACCAGCTTACCTAGCTGAGTTACCCAGCCTGATCTTTTCTCTTTTCTGTCTTAGGCAGAGCTCTTTTAGGGGAAGTCATGTGCCAGCAAGAGAGATATTTCGAGCCCCATTAGAACAGAAGGGCATCCCGCTTTCCGCTGCAGAATAACCTATTGCTTCTACCAGTAGTTTAGCATGAACACCAGCAACACGAGGAGTTGCAAAGGAGTAGGAAAAAAAAAAGCTAAAATATTAAAGATTGGGATGAGGTGGAATTACTGAGACAAGGGAATTCCAAGCTACATGTCTAACCAACCCTGGCAGGATAAGGTAGAAATGGGGAGTTAGTTATGGAAATCCTTTGGTGCTGGTCTCTCCTAACTGGTGGTTGTAGCTGCCCTTGTTTTGTGAGGATTTGTTACTGTGCCCTCTCCAAGGAACAACTTCTCTTCTTTGCAGCTCAGCTCAGAATTTGAATTCCTATCGTCTGCTTGTAAAATACTAACACAGTAATCTTTTGAGAGCCATAAAATCTTTTATTAGTTGGAGAGACTTTTGAATTTAAAATAACCAGAATGTGCCATTTTGATACACAATAGAAATGAAGAAGATAGGTAGTGAGTAGATGAAAGGGACAAGCACAAACTGGAGAGTGAGGGGAGGAAAAAGGCTAAAGGAATCCTGAATTACAGAAGAAAAGAAGAAAATTAGAAGGCAAAAGTGCTGAGTCTAAAACCCGAAGTAAATATGTTGCGTGGAATGGCAGCAATGTAGAAAGTGACCGTCTTGCCTGGTTAACACCAGTTAACACTGCGTTAGGAGCACAGAGGTGATGGCAGAGCAAGCGCAGAGAGGGAGCAGCTGGCTCCAGCAGAACAGGCACTGGTGCCCGTGTTGGACCTCAGCACTTGGAGCCAGCAGCTGGCACTGCTGCTGCATCTCCGCCTGGGAGATGAGGGCAGGAAAACCAGAGCTGGACGTTGCTGCTAAGGGGTGTCTGCACAGTCTTGCTGCAGGTGATCAACAAGCCATGTCATTAAGTGTGGTAAGAAATTCAGTGTGTATTGAATGTGTGGTAAAATAAACTGTAGCACAGTTAAGATTAAGTGCCTTCATGAATTCACTTTCTGCCCTGATCAAGGAGTGAAATATGTGTACATCTTTCTTAATATTTCTTAACATGTAAAATTGAAATAGCAAAGCTTTTTCAGAATACTGAAAGGCATTTTAGGGGATGCTTATTCATTTTTATCCATGCTATCCATAATCTAGTCTATATAAATCTCCAGTGCAGTTAATTTTGCTGAGTCTTACTTCTTTAACAAATACATTGTTAAAAATATTTTTTCTCTTCCAGAATACAAGTGCAGGGTTACAGCAAGGGTACCAAATGAAAATGAAGTCACAGTGCATTGGCCAGGGGCTGCTTTATTAATTTGCCTTCAAGACAGATTAAGTGACTTTATTGAAATCACACAGTTTATTCCACACCCCATTAGCGTTTCTCGACCTGTCAGTGTTACTGTGAGGGGGGTACGGGGGGGACTGGCAGCAACAGCCCTGCTTATTAGCAAGGTATATGGAACTGTGAAAAGAAAACGAAATTGCCTAAAAAACTGAATTATTTCCACTTCTCTTGTAAGACATGGTGTTTTAGAGACCATTCTCAGTTTTTATTTAGATGCACAAGACCATCGAATTATCGAACCTCAGGCTATTCATTCAGAAGAGCTTAATTAAATATATTTGTTGAGCTGAACCTATATTCCCTCTGCTACTCAAACTTGGGCAACATTGTAAATGATACTAGGATACCCAATGTTATATTACAAACAACCTTAAAGAAACTCAGTGCATATGCCAGCAAGGAATTGTTCTATTTGCCTTATTTTTCATAGTATTTTCATAGTATTCTTTCTCTGCTCCTAGACACTAAGCAGACCTTTGTTCTGAGCTAGTATCATTAAAAAACAGACCTTTGTTCTGAGCTAGTATCATTTTTTGATGTTCTTCCTGTATTTCCCTAGTAGCTGATATTTTCAAAGCTCTTTCCCACTGCTAACCCCCTCGGTCCCATAGGTTTCATCAGTGTTAGTGAATTAAACATATCCACAGATTTTGCTGGACATTGAAGCCAGCCGGCTCGGAACAACCCATTTCTGTAGTACAAGAGACTGTCTCTTGGGACGGTCCCTAGCACATCCTGTGAGTATCTGTGCCCAGGAATCACTTGGACATGACATAGCAGGCACCTCTGGAGATCATCTGCTCCAAATCCTGCTCAAAGCGGGTCACCTGGAGCAGGTAGCCCAGGACCTTGTCCAGGAGGCTTTTAAACAGCAGGGCTGGGGCTCGCGGCAGCGCTCGGGAGCACCCTCTGACGTGGCTCAAATCCCCCAGGCAAGTGCCCGGTTATGTTTCTGCGAAGTGTCAGCTACTTCATTCGGGAACAGCACCAGTTCGCGTGCTCTCGAAGCAGCAACAGTGATGGTTCATGTCCCTTGAACAAAGCTGCAGCCTTGCAGCAGTAGGTGGTCAGTTTGCTGGTGTGCTCACGCACACACAGGCCTGTTGCCAAAGTTAGGTGCTCCCATGGGCTTCCGGAGTTCAGCTCTGGGCAACACGGGTGGTGGCTTATCGGAATTGTAGGGCAGAGAGGCTGAATCCAGCTGGAAAGGAGGTAGCGGAGCCACTGGCAGGAGTTTAGCCGTAGTAGCTTTGACTTCACTTGCAGTAAATTTATCTTCATTCTTGATGTAATTGGGTCTGTCCAAGTCTGCTCTTAGCAAAGCCAGAGCCAGTGTTTGAGCAACGGGGCTTCCTCAGAGCCACATGGAACAGAGATACAAACAATTTTTTCTGCACATATTTGGTCCAAAACACATTTTGACCAAAATCTAATCTTTCTTTTCATTTTTGGTGTAGTGTTTGCTTCCTGCACCCAAGATAACATTATTCAATAATGGTTTACATAGTTCGTAATTGAATATTGAATGATGTTTACATAGCTCCTACTTAGCCTCACAAATGTTTCAGTTCTATCTGCAACTGCTCTGATTGGGTTGTTTTGATCTGTGCCCTGTTTTTTTCTATAATGGTTCCTGATTTTGGAACCAGTGGTTAAACATTTTTTTCTGTTTAGTGGGAAGTTTTGCAGATCTTTGACAGCCACATGAGAATGTTATAATAAAAATCTGATTATATCCTTTATTTCTTGTCAGCTTGAATTCCTCTCCATGCTCCCCTACCTTATCAGCTCTATGCGATTTCAAAGGTGCGCCTGAAAACTTACCGAGCTGAATAAACTGACTTTTTGCCAGGAATATTTTGGCTCTCAGATCATGGTCTCTATCAATCTAAGTAAAAAGTAGAACAGTTTTGTTTTTTGTTTTTTAGATTTTTGCTAGTAGTTTATAGTTGCCTACATCTTTTTTTCTCATGTAGGGCTTTTTTTTTTTTTTTTTTCCCTACTGCCTAGCAAGCAACCTGACCTGATACATGGGCCAAAAGAGGGAGATGTTTCAGATTCTTACCTCTGTTAAAGTGGCTGCCTTTCTTTTGAATGACTGTTAAGGTTCGAGTGCATTTTCTCATAGTGTCTAACATATTTTTTTTCTCTGTTTTTGAGCCAGTGATTAGAATGTTATAGGTCAGTTTAGTTCAGCCTATTCTTGAGTCTGGTTATTTTTAAGATGTAAAGCTAATTTCAATGTCAATATTTTCACCTTTTAGCTGACCTGAACAATGTCAGATTTTCGGCTTACAGAACTGCCATGAAGCTCCGAAGGCTGCAGAAAGCCCTCTGCTGTAAGTATGTGCCTGTGTATCATAGAGTGTAATGAGTACTTCATTACCAAATATGAGATTATTTCCAACTTCCAGAAGCAGAAAAATACCCCAGAATGTTTACCTGGTGAATGACACCTTTCATCTGCTCCCATCATTTTGCACATTCCTTACAAAATAAAGACGTTAGGCAATGCCAGATCTATTTTCAGATAGAAAATGGAGCCAACGGATCAGAAACAAAGTTAACATTCCCTGCATATTTCCTGTCTTTACAGTCTTTAACCAGATATTTTCACTATGCTCTTTACTAAAGCTGTGTCAGCCACAGTTTTATAGCTCAGCAGCAAACGGGCTCTATTAAGATGAGTGTGCATTCTGATTAAATAATAGTTTCAGATTTTAAATGGTTAATAAACAGTTATGTTGAATCTTGACCCCTAAAGGGTTGTTGCCTTTGCAAGGGATCGTTAGAAGAAAACATTTACCTTCATTTTCCATGGTTAAAATATTACAGAATCACAGAATGGTGGAGGTTGGAAGGGACCTCCAGAGATCATCTAGTCCAACCCCCCTGCTCCAGCAGGGACACCTAGAGCACATGGCACAGGGTGGCATCCAGGCAGGTTTGGAAGATCTCGAGGGAAGGAGACTCCACAACCTCTCTGGGCAGCCTGTGCCAGGGCTCTGTCACCCTCACAGGAAAGAAGTTCTTCCTCACATGGAGGCGGAACTGCCTGTGTTTCAACTTACACCCGTTACCCCTCATGCTGTCACAGCCACCACAGAGAAAAGCCTGGCCCCGTCCTCCATACACTCACCCCTCAGATACTTGAACATGTTGATCAAATCTCCTCTCAGTCTTCTCTCCTCCAGGCTGAACAGGTCAAGTTCGCTTGGTCTTTCCTCATACAACAAATGCTCCGGTCCCTTCATCATCTTCGTAAACATTTTGAACATATTATGTTCAAAAATTCTCTTGCCAGTCATACCTTAGGGATCTAAATGTTCTAACATTTTAATTCTCACAACAGTTATGATGTTCTACCTGTCACTTTAGTTATATTTGCTCTTTAGCTTATTGAAACTTGATAGCTAAATTATTTGCTCATCGTTTCTTGGTCAGCCAGTTAGTTACGGAAAGCAAACAGTTCATTAGGTGGTACCATTTGGATGGTAATTAAAATATTTTAGCAGTCACTATTTGGAGTTTAATTGCAGAGTAAAGATTCTGAGACATTTGCAAATGCCTAAACTGCTCTTTTATTTCAAGCTGAGATTTGTGCTCACATGCTTTCTGGAACTGTATCAAACCTCAGTATTTTTAAGCATGTTTGCTCGTGGGCTTATAGGGATGGATGAATTCCACTAATGAACAGACTTAATCTCTGGCAATCCCACAGTTATAAAAAAAGTAAACTGTAAGTGAAAATTATTGTAACACAGTGAAGGATTTCAGCAAGAATTGGAAATTCCTGCACACAGCATTTTCAAATCTACATAATTTTGTCTATATGTCAACATTCATGTAATGATAAAGAGTGAATTTTGATAGCCGATGATCAGAAATAAACCTATTTTCATGACACAACCACCTCTCCACACCCGTTGTGGAAAGGGAGCAAAGAGAAATTGGAATAGTAAGCAGTGCACAAGTCTTCATAAGTAGTGCAGCACCGAAATAATGAACTAAAATTTTTAAATGATAGGTTTGTCTAGCTGGCAGGGCACAGGTGTAACTGATGAGCTTTTCTGACCAGAGGTGTGGACCCTAAAATGCTTTGCATCCCATTTTATCCCTGATTCATAATTTTATCCTTGCTGCATAATTCTGCAATTTTCTTGGGCTATGCAATGTAGAAGTGGTAATTATCCCCTGAAATCTACTGTCTTTTCACTGGCATTCAGGATTACACTTAGGTGGATTTTCTGAGAACGTATGTTTTCAGAAACATGCAATGGCGCTCACACCGAGTACTTTAGCACATTCCTCATACTTGTATCTAAGACAAAGTATTTAAGGAATTTGGTTAACAGGCTTACAAAGAATTCTCACTGAGAGGCACCATCACTGTATTTGTGTATTCCGTAATTTCAGTGCCATTTGTGAACTCATTTTAATTACGTTAAAAAAGTCATAAATATTTTAACTTCATAGATTAACATGATGAACATGAAAACATTAGGAAATTAAACATAATAAAAAATAAAGAAAATACTAGTTCTTAACAAATAAGTGTGTATGTTGTCTTACTTTAGGAAAATCCAGTGTGTTGCTCTATCATCCCAACCGTCCAACTTATTATAGGCATGCCAGGAGTAACTGCTGCACCATTGTTTAAATGTATGGTGTCCTTTGATAATCACATCAAAGTGTGTTGACTTTCTTGTTTTGCTGCCTTTAAAAGATCTAATCCTAGGTGCAAACCACATCTGAACACTATGATACAAGTGAAATGTGACATATTCACAAACATTTCCTGGAAATGCAGCAAAAGAAAATATTCAACAATTTCTCTAGTGGATTTTTTGTTATTTTATACAGACAACATTAAATAGTTTTTATTGTATCGGCCGATAGCATCAAGTTTTGGAAGAGATGAGCTTATGTTCTGGGAGCGCCATTAACACTTTTTATCACCAGCCATATGTTCAGTTTTGCCTAAGTATATGATCTCCAGAGCGTATTTTCTCTTGCCTGATAATTGTCACTTTTGTCCTTCAATTGAATAGTGACTCAGGCTCATATTTTATAGTTTTTCTGTATTCTAGACATAGGTTGATTGAGATTCTAACAGTTCTAACAGTTTTTTTCTTCCCTTAGAGGCCATAGAAATATTTACATAAACGACTTGTATTTCAAAATAGTGTAGAAGTTCCTACTTAAAAAATTTTGAAGTCAGTTTCAGAATTTTCAGCAGAAAATGAGCACAAGTGTGACAAAGAACCTACAGAAAGTACAGAGGATAGAGTGGTATAGGTTATTTTAATTACAGCTTTACAAATCCCTGGTGCTCTGAATTTACAATTCCTTAATATATAGCTGACTGGGTATCTTTTTCAAGAGGTAGTCATTCATGGAAGCTCTCTATGTGTTTCTAGGAAATAAATAATACTATTCCTGGTGCTGGGAGGGGACCCCAGTTCCTTTTACCTTTATGGTGAAGATTCAGGAGGAACTGAATTTGGTGAAGTCCAAAGCCCCTCTCCTTGCCCTGAACAGAAGTTCCCTAAAGCAGAACTTGGTGGCATCGTGTGGTAGATGAATATGTATCAGTAATTTCAAGATAGGACAGCAGGCTGATGAAGAGCAGGGTTAAAGGCTTTTCAGAAGATGCTGCTAAGTTGTGTGAAAAGCTCTCAGGGTGGAATGACCCATGTTTAGCTCTAGTTGGGTGTGTAATTAAGCTGCCATCCAGATGCCAGAGGGATCTATTTAATTGCCATTGAGTCATCCTCTCACAGGAGCTGAGAGCTCAACCTAAAGCTCTGAGTTAAAAGGTGTTGGGAAGGCACTGCTGCTTTCTGGATGTGGCTAATAAATTGGTATTAGAAGAGGAGTGTTGTTCTGTGGCACTTTGCAATGACATTGATAAGCATGCTCATGTTAGATGTAATAGTAAATTAAATAATATTCATAAATAAGCTTTTAAAATATCTATCCATATGCTGATGAGGAAAAGTAAAATTCTGTTAAAACCCTCCACTAAACAACACATACTAAGTTAAATTTCATGATATAATAATAGGGATAGCACTCCGGGATTTCCTTTTTTGCTCTTGCAGTGGGATTTTTGGGCACATAGGATGAGATTTTTCAGAAGTGCTTAAGGGATTTGTTGGCAGAAGTCCCTAATGATTTTCAATGAAATTTGTATTCCTAAAATTCTTTTGGAGCTTGTGAAATCCCAGCAAAGTGCCATGCGCTATTATCCTGCAGCTGAGTGCGCTCCCGAAGTGTTTTTTATTCTCTGTTAGGACACAAAGGGGCAATTTAATTCTTGGTAATGTTCTAGGGAACTGGAGTATGGATTTGGCAAATGTGCCCTTTCGCTGGTCACGCTTCTGAAAACTCCCTGGGTTGGTTCTGCATTTAGCCTCTGCTGATATCGGTGACATTACCAAGAGATGTTGCTTGCCAGAATCCAATAAAGCACATTTTTATTCCAAAGTTATTCCAACAGCATGTGGGCATTCCGTCTCCCCATCACTCACCTCCTGGAAATTCTGTGGAGCCAACTCTGCAGGGTTTACATGCGGCAGCAGGAAGAGCTGTACAGATAGTCTTATTTTTCTGTTTTCTTTTTATTCCAGTTTTACTTTATAAACCAACGTCTTATAACTCTCTGATTTGGTCTCTTTTAAAGTGTGGTACTGCTGTTGGGAACAGCCGAGCGAAGTTCTCTGGTGGTAGTAGGGTTTCTATGCACAGAGTAAGAATAACTACAGAGTTGGTTAAGGGAAGTTCTGTTTTGCCATGGACATCCAGCTTTCAAAATATTTCTGACTTGTTTTAGGATGAAAATCAACATTTTAAATACCTATGACAGAAAACTCTGTTGTATATCAACTAAAAAGTTTTAAATTTGACTTGCCATAATGCTACAGAGTTATTCCTAAATGTGAATGCTCTCTGAATTTAAAAATAAATCATAGATCATTCAACATTCCTCGAATCTTCTCTATGCTGTTCTCAGCAGAGAAAGAGCAACAGAGAGGTTAATCCCAGTTCGTTGAGATTTGTTTGCATATTCCTTGTGGAATTTGGCTCAGTTAAGATTACTTGACTTCTGGTAGAAATGAATGGCACTTCTCATAAGAGTTGATGGCATGTGCTATGCGTAGGGCATGTACCATGACTGCAGTGGTCAAATATGAGCCTATCTGTAGGCGTATAAAACATGAAATACTTAATTTTTACTTATGTAGTAACTTAAGTAATATTTCCGTAGAACCTAGTAGCCTGATGAGTACTTTACAGCTGAAAATGAAGCATTTCTTTGATTTATAAACATTGCTGCCTGAGACTGCAGCTGAACAAACACTGTGCCCCTAGGAGGCTTGAAGCCATTCTTGCGAGTGACTTTTAGAGTGCATGTAATGGGGGTGGCCAGGTGTGCAAGCCAAGCAGCTTGCTCTAACTATATTTAGTGTTTAGGTGCAGGTAATATAACTGCTCTGGCTCTGCACTCTTTCTTGTGATTTATTTATTTATTTATTTAAACAGTGGATCTCCTGAGTCTGTCTGCTGCCTGTGATGCCTTGGACCAGCACAACCTCAAACAAAATGACCAGCCAATGGATATTCTACAGATCATTAACTGCTTGACCACCATTTATGATCGACTAGAACAAGAGCACAATAACCTGGTCAATGTTCCTCTCTGTGTGGACATGTGCCTCAACTGGCTGCTGAATGTCTATGACACGTATGTATGGGTGCTATAAACATAATACTCTGAACAAACTGCCCAACAGCACAAGGGGAAGGGGGAAAAGGTAATGAGCTGCATGTCTTTGTTACAGCATGAATGGCTTGGAGCTGAAAAGCCAGTAGTTGAAAGCGAAAATTTAATAATAATAAAAAAAATGGCTTAATGATTGCATTTGACTGAATCATTTCAGCCCTTGGTTGCACTTACACACACACCCAGATTTATTACACTAAGCAAGGAGAGAGCTGGAAAACACAAGTTTTTAAATACAGTGTTGTATTCAGAGCAATCCCAGGACTGCATCTCGTCATTACATCAGCACTTTTGAGTTTATGTGATAATGTACCTTCATCTGAAGAAAATAAGAGAATTATCAAGGAGCAGCAATATAAACCAGCATAAATAGAGTGTCCATGTGTCTGTATTTCTGGTTGTGAAACCTGTTCAGAACTATCCATTTTCTATAGCTTTCGATGTATAATCCTTGTTCAAATTTGAAGGAGACTCATCTGTAATATGTTTACAAAGCTTAGCAGTCCGTAGACCTGAGAAATTTTTCCTCTAAAATTCAATTTTCAAAGGTTTCCTGTATACACAGAAACAATGGAGTAAATTTAGCATAAGAAAATGTATGTACTTTCCTACTAAGTGGGTTTATGATATTGCTCATAATGCACAGACAGCTTCTTGCACATACCTTACATGTTCATTTTGGAGTAAGCTGTTGTTTCATTTGGTGAGTTTTAGTGAAAAAGATAAAATTGTCGATGAGTGGAAGTCTTTATTCGTTTGCTTAGGATCCTTACCAGATCCCTTCAGCCAGACATGCTCATTACCACAGTAGAATAATAATTTATGTATGGAAATAGAAGGACAAGGGTATTTGCACTGACATTTTGAACTGAAGTTCTGTAATATGTTTTTTTCCATCCACTGTTTATCCTGCTGCTGAAGTTTGGGTGATTACCTACAGCAAACTCTCAATTTCTTACACAGTCTCTTCCTGCAGGATCCCCCTGTTGATAGGACAGTTGCTTCTAGCAGCATTTGCAGCAGCTACAGAATCTTGCACAGCAGATTTCCTAGCTATAGTCTGGTTTTATTTCATTCATTTGCTTTGGCTTTCACAGAGTTTTATTTATCATCAAATATAAGTAAGATATAAATGAAGATACCCACTTAGTGGAAAAACAACAACAACAAACATGTCAGGGATATTACTCCACAGCAGTTACATCAGTGGCAGAGAGGTAAATAAAAGTCATGTAACAGGCTGCCCCTACACAAGGCCATCCAGCTCAGATTTTGTGTGCCCAGTCTAGCTTGCTTTATGGTGCTCAGTGCTGAGAGATGCATCATTAGACATTATCACGGGCTGCCTCCAGGCAGTTCCCTGGGCATTATGCTAGGGAACTGTATATTGCAGGATCTGATGAAACACGTGCTTTGTGCGTGAGGGAAACTTGTGTCTGTTTTGCTGAAAATCAAGTTTAAATTCTGCTATTGGAAGAGATCACCTTACAGTTATATGTGTTTAGATTTTGTTATAAACTTAATGGACAAAGATCACCCTAAGTGCATAGTAGTATTGGAGACACTTAATTAAAAGCACTGAATTTTTGCTTTTCTTATAATTGAAAACTATCATTTGTTAAGATATTAATCGAATTCAGAGTCGATGTCTGATCTAATTATGGGCACCACTGTGCAAATCCAGCACATTCCAGAGTTGTTTTAATTGATCAGTCACTCATGCTCGTTTGCAGTAGTGTGCTAAATTATTGGTTTGACTTGGGAGGAGAGTATAGTGAACTGAACAACTCTTGATTCGTGCAGTTTCCAATTAAATATGCCTTACAGGGAACATAATCATTCTTCAGTCGTCTCCTGTATAATTTGCATGAGCCTGGTATTCATCAGCAGGAGTTTCTCAGGGCACAGAGGATAATTAATTTGGAAGAGGTTTGAGGGAGAGGAGTGAGGATAAAAGAATAAGGAGCAGAGGGTGGAAAGCACAGGTAAGCAACAAATGCTTATTCACAATTAGAAACACAAGATTCTTTACCAATAGGAGGCAAATTCTAAATTCTGTCCACCTGTTTCCATCTGTGTCCAGATTCATAGGCAGTTGCAGAGGTTACAAATGTGAGCAAATGAATACAGTTAACTTTTGTAGACACTTTCATAGGATTATAAAGGAAGCCTAGCTTTCTTAGACTTTTTGATTTAATAATGCAGCCTAATGCATGAATGTGGTATGCCTATACATGATTTATCTTGTCTCCTATGGAGCTCAAAATGGTAGATAAAGCTCAACTGTAAAAAGGCATTTGTTAGACATTAGCTTCCTGTGCTGCACACATCTCATTTACAGTAGACAGCATAAATTTGGAATGCTATCAGAAATACAAGTGTTAGGAGAAGTCAGCAATGCAAGTAAATTGAAGCAAACCCGAGTGCTGAGAGAGGATCTGAAGATTTGCCAGAGTGTGGGCCACACTGTCCAGGATGAGACTCTCATCACAGTCACATCATAAATGAATGGTAATAACATGGCTACGTTACACAGGAAAAGTAATTTTGAAAGGAAGACTAAGCAGAGGAAATATGTGAATGGATGTGATGTTACTTATCAGGCCTTTTAAACTACTGTGAGAGGATGACTTTGCGATGAGGAGGAGATCAGAAACCACAGTGACAATAACAACAATAAATTCAACAGTCTGCCTCTGTTCTCCTTGGTTTTTGTCAAGCTTAATCATTCACCTGCACATCTGCTTGCACAGGCTGCTCTTTTGTGCCTTGCTCTGTACTGCCATCTCATACAAGTCAGGGTAACGTTGACAGACAGTAAGCAAAGACTTTCTAAAAATGACCACCCACATCTCATTTCTAATTACAGTCAAATTGTCTTTAGCAAAAGGAATAACTTTCTGTCTTATGAGAGCCCTCATCATCTCTGTGACTAGCTCAGCAACAGTTCAAGAGAGTAGACATTTTCAGGTAAGTATAGGGCAAAGATTCTTAAGTCTCATCGCTGTCATAAGAAAGGACAGGAAAGGAGTAAGAAAAGAATGAGATTGTTTCTGGTTGAGTTGAAACAATTGCAGAATTCAGCTACATCTTTGAAAACAACTGCGTTTCATCTTTGGTTTATAACTTACATAATAACAGGCCAATATGTGCTATGGTTTTTAGTGAGACTAATAAGGCTATAGTTCTATGTTAAACTTTGTTATACCAAGCAAATTGTGACATACAAATATTATATTACTAGCTTTTTTTTCTTCTTCTT
>NW_010588237.1:110459-129539 GCF_000705375.1 Tinamus guttatus | reverse complement strand
GCCGGCTCCGCCCCGCTGAGTCAGAGCTGCCTCTGGAAATGAAAGAGCCCCGAGGCATGGGGCTACGGCCCAAATTATTATCTGGGAACTAAATTTATCTTAAACCATAAATACTACTGAGTAGCTGGCAAACACTACTCAATAGGGCGCGAGCAACTATCCTGAGGCAGAGACAGATTTAGTCACTCGATGACATTGGGGTCCGGTGAGAACCACGGGGAGGTACTGTCTCCGCAGCTAAGCCCAGGTTGTAACTATGGTCCCCTTAAGAGAGTCATGGTTACTCCCGCTGGCTAGCAAAGTAATGAATGTTATAATCAGACTGTGTTTAATGACTCTAATATGTGTGCTCACAATGTAGTTGTTATTAGAGGCTGTGATTTTGTGTATGTTACCCATGTTTAATGAGAATCTGTGTGTGTGTCGCCATAATAGCGGCTTGCTACTACCTGAGGCAAGTGAGACACTACCTTGATGACCAGCCGAAGCCTAAGCGCCTCCTACCATAGTCAAGGGCAAGACTGGGTTGGCCTCTGTGTTTGCCACCAAGAAGAACCTCGAGCTCCGCTGTTGGCTGCAACCCATTAGGCGTTGAGCAGTGGGGACACATGCCATGCCAGACCTTGATGTGAGTGATGGCCACCTCTCCCTCTGAGGACCATCTAGGAGGCGAGTGTAGGCCAAGCGGCCTGCTGCTGGCATGAGTGACCGCTAGGGTAATTAACTCGTGACTAAGTACACAGAACTTGCCTGAAAATTGCTTATGCTAACTCTGCTAACTCACATGAAGGCCCACTGGACTGCTTACGGCATCCTGCACCTGCACAGCAGGGCGATTTACCATTTTATGGACCAGGTTCAAAAAAAAAAAAAAAAAAAAAAAGAGAGAGAGAGATGCAGGAACATCATTGCTTGAAGGCACTGGCTCCAGGGATTGCTGCCGCACAAGCATTGGCCACGCTATGCAGACTGGGATGCTGGCTAGCAAAATCCAGCAATGCTACAACGACAGCTTTGCCATCATTGTTGGTAGATGCAGACTTGGTTTGGCACACAACCTTCCTGCGATGGCTATGCTTCTGCTTATGCATGGCCACAGGTGTGAGGAGGCAGGGGGCATGTGCTGCCTGACTCTACGCGAGCATGCCACGTCTATGCATGCCCAGGTCCGGAAGTTACAGGACTCCATTCGGACAATGGACGTGGGGTTGGCCATGGCTACAGAAACTGTTATTAGCGCTGTTATTTCTATTTGCAATATTATCATATGCTTGCATAATGATGCTGACACGAGGCACGGTTGAGACTGCTATGAAAACGTTATCTGTTTGGGTGCTTGACTACAATAGATTGACCTCTACAGATCACGGGCTGGTATGTACAGGAAGTGGGAATCTTTATGATTGTTTATGATCTCTACAGATTCTTTTATGTGCTTTCAGCTGAATAAATGCTTGATGTAGTCACCTCATTCTGGCGTGATTATTGCCGAATCCCGAGCCCATCCGGAACATGGCTACAAAACTGTTCACACATAGAATGAATGGTGAAATCCAGACATGACATCTGTATAGTGCTTTATCCACAACCTGACCTATATACTGCCATTTATACACTTTATATCATATACTTCCAACCATTAAGATATATTTAAAGAATGGACGGGGTGGATGTCAAAACTGGGAGGAGTGGCTACTACTCTAGTGCCAACCCCAGTGATTCTGTGATTCAATGCTCCTTCTGAGTCAGACACTATTACATAGCATGTTACTTAGCAAATTGTTCTGTTGACATCAATAAGACTTGCAAAGTACCAAACAAACTGAAAAATCTTTGGTTTGGGGGAAATATTTCAGTACAATTCCTTCCTTTGAAGGAATTCCATTCCTTCCATGAAGAGGGTGCAAATAGAGTATTTTTTCATCAATGGAGCTCTGTTTCTGTAAGAAATTAGAGAGGCAACTGAAGGACTAGAGCCTAGATTTATTTCCTATGACATTCCGAAATTCAGTCGCAGATCACTGTCTATGGCCAAAGAAATAATATGTCTGCCTTAGATGCATACACACACAAAATATGCTAGGGTTAATGTACCAGGTCTAAACGAATAGGCTATATCCATACGATGCCTTGCTGTAGGCCAAAGCAAGGATGAAATCAATCAATACAAGCAATGTTCTTGAGCTACTGTAAAACATCAATAAGTGCAAATATAGAGAATTTGAGATTATGATACATGAATGTTATCTTACTGCAGAAGAACAATTCTCAGAGTCCTCTTGGGGCTGAAATATGTCTAATTTTACAAAGGAAGTATACAAAGCAATATGAAAATACTGTCCTTTTTTTTTTTTTTTTTTTTTTTGTATTGATGCACTTGTTCCATTGATTTCACTTTTTGCAAATGAGAAAAGGGCAGTGCTTTTCAACTTTCAGTAGGCCCAGGATTAGGACACTGACCTTCGTATTAGGTCCAGGATTAATTTCCTTCTATTCTATGCAGGATCATCTGGACCAGGAAGAGCTAGACTTCAGTCCATGTAATTTCTTTCCAGATCAACAAAAAGAACAGGAACAGTCATATTCTTTCCCAAATTTGTGGAGTCAAGGAAAAATCAGTAACGACAACAAAGTTTGTTTTAGTGAAGACCTTCAAGTAACTTTTGCATCATTTCAATGAGGGAAAAAAAGTTCCAAAACAAATGCTGGGGAAAAAAAAAAAAAAGCTTAAATTGTTTCAGCTTATGTATGACCCTCCCCACTGCTTAACAGTACTTTATGGCTGATTTGGTAAGATCTCTACAAAATCCAGCAATTACTGGTTCAGATTTTCATTGTTTTCCAGAGACTATGGGAGTATATCAACTTCTGCAAATGTCATTTTTTTTAGCATATCTAAATCTGAATCTTATCTGATCTTGGAATATCTGCATTTTGATCTTGAGATACCTAAAATTTGAACCTGAATCACTGGCTACAATGTTCAAGGACAGACAATGCAAAAAAAAAAAAGTTCTTTTATACAAGACAATACTAAGTGGGAGACTAGAAAAGCATTGATTACTGAAAAATGTCATGTAGGCAGATGAGGAATTTTGCTTTGAAGGAACCTTCAAGAACTTTGTAAGAGACCTGTTCAGACACAGCCATTAAGCCTCACTCACCAGTCAGGATGCCCTAGTAATATGGTACACTGCAGGGGCTAATTACAGCCTCTGAAGTGTTTGCAGCAGAACCTTCCAATAGTCCATAGTCCAGCAGCACCTTTCTCAGCCCTGATCTATTTTTTGCCTCCATTGCCTCCGAAACTCGTTATATAGGGTCCCAATTCTATAGAAAAAGCTTGATTGCCCCACTTAATGCCACTGCCAGAACACCTATATTGGTTAGGCAGTCGCCAGGATCAGATCCAATAATACAATTGCAGGTTGTACACAATAGCTATCACTTTTTTGAAAAACATTACTGACAATGTTTAATTCAAAATTGTTCAAATTCAGGTAATACGGAAAGAGATCATTTGTCATACGATCCATTTTTTCCATTCTCATTAGACACAGCTTTATTACTAGTCTGAGCAAACTAGAGAACCTTTGCTTCATCATAATCATAAAACACACTCTTTTGTCATTAATTAGACACAACTGGGCAAGAAATAATACAGAGGCCATAAAAGCCAGTGATGTATTTTCATCTTAGGGCAATAGCTTTTTCTTTCTATTTCCAGAAAAAGATATACTTGTGTTTTGTATCAAATATTTCTTTCTGTACCTCTTTGTTCAATCTTTTCTACTTCTTTCTGTAACCCAGAAGTGAGGTCTGCAGTTGTGACAGGGAAGAAAAGCAGCTGCAGATAGTAACCTCTTTCAAAAGCATCTTATCTTCTCACCAGGATGCGACAAGAGTCACTATGATAGTGTGAAGAACCTGTCCTAGAAGGTGCCCATATTTCACACCTTTCCTTTTCACAAGTTACTTCATGTCCTGCTGTGGTCCAGACATGAACTTTCTGGTCAGGCTGCCAAATATTCAGGGACAAAGTTATGTGCATGCAAAGAGGTGTGCATGTGTGTGTATGGAGGGAGGAAAGGAATTACTCTGGAAAAAAATAATCAATTAGACACTACCATAGTGACCATAGCATAGCAAATATTTTTGGCTTTCTGCAGAATCATAGCAAACAGAAGTACAAAATCACTTTCCCTGCTACATCACAAATTATATGACTACAGTCAAGACGAGTTTAAAGTCCTCATTTGCTAATAGGGCAGAATTCATATCACATTCAACTCTTCTCATGTGCATGTGTACAAAAACATAATCATTGCACCTGTGGTACATCCCAGCACACACGTCCACATCCGCAGATGCAGACCTACCATTATCTTCTCTAAAGAAAGCAGTAATCATTTTTTTTTCCTAATACAAACATTTCCTATCTTTGTAATGTTGCTTGTAAGGAAGTGCTAGGACCCCACAACATAATCATTCTTTAAATTATGCTTTTTAAAGAACTGTATGAGAGGATACAAGGCAGTTCCTTTGCTGAAGTTCCTTTGTCAGCCTTTAGGTCTTACTGGGAACAAGATTCTTTCAAAACAATGACAAAGAAAAAAAGGTGTATCTTCTTAGGGTGTCTGAGAATATAGTAGGGAAAAATTTTAAGAGACTCCTTAGAGAACTGCTTTTTGTTCTAGGTCCTCTTGTTCAAAATTCTGGATTTCGTTTTTTTTCTTCCCTAGCAAGTTCAGGGAGAATGGAGTTGGGCAAAATATGATTAGTGAATAATTTGCATAATTTAAAATAGATGAGTACATTAAAAAAATGAGTCAGTTAAATAATAAAATGCAATCAAAAAAAAAGGCTAAGCATAAAAATTGACATTGCACAGTAATGCACTATAGGTCATACATAGATCATATGTAGATGCGCATAGATCATACATAACACTGCAGTGTTTTGTATGGAACACTTTTCTTTCATTTGTGCCAATGACTGAATATTAACTGTTTATGTTATGTGATTGGTAACTAGCATCAGAAAATATTGTTCCTAGTCAGTGTGAGCAAATTAAACTGATATGTATTCATGAAAGAGAACTTACTTTTCTGAATTTTTTATTATATGTGTTTTAAAATGGAAAATGAATAAAATATTATATAAAAATACATGAATAACCTTCCATTTGAGAAAATATTTCAAAGTAATTTTTCTTCAGAGCTCATTCTGCGCTGGATGAAAACAGTAATCAACAGTAGGCTTTGAAACTGACAGCACTGCAAAGTCATATATCACTAATAATTCCTTCTAGTGATACCCGTTCCCTCTGGTATTTGGGCTAACGCCAGAATATATGATATATTGTGAGAATGCTTGGATACTTAATTTCTAAAAAAAAAAAAAAAATAGATTTGTATCAGTTTAGGTGATACACAAAGTGCAGTGCAGCCTAATAGCGGACAATACTAGCACATTCTGCCTGCCCAGGATCTCCCTTTCTCTCCTGAAATCATCGACTATCATTGCCCAAAGCATCTCCAGTTCTCGCCATGAATATTTTTAGCTAGTACACTTCTTCCTCCTAAGCGGGAATTACTGACTAATTGAGATCATGGGTGCTATTTTGTTATAAAAGGAAAGAAAAGTATGGATTGCAGAGTGGCAATAAGAGATTTGGAAAGATCATCCTAGTTAATGAATGTCATTTCACAAGCACAATTTAGCTGTTGTGCATTTCCTGCAGCCACTGAGGTGAGGAAATGAATTAATTATGCTCAACCAAATATATTACAGGCTATCTCAAACAATCAAAGCCTAAAGAAAAAGAAAGAAGGAGGGAGAGAAGCATGAAAGAAATGAGAGGAAACAAAATAAAAC
The DNA here is from genome assembly GCF_000705375.1 of Tinamus guttatus. The sequence goes on along the minus strand of NW_010588237.1, from coordinate 123,662 downwards.
AAAAAAAGTCCTAAACTTCAGTTCAGGAAGCAGCAAATCTCCCTTTACTAATGATTATCCAAAAATGTTTAGCTAAGATAATAAAAATGTCCTGCTTGCCACCATAACTTATTTTCATGACCTACATTAACTGTTATGGATGCTTCCCATCAGTACAGATATATCTTTTATCATTTCAGAATATATCAACAATTTCTGCCAGACAAAGACATTAAAAGAAACTGTAACAGACTGAAAATTTTATCAACACTTACTAAAAAAAGTTATACACAAGCAGAAGAAATTTAAACACCAAGAAATAAGAATAAAGATTCAAGACAGTTATTAGAATGAGCATATTCAATAACTGTTTTTATTCATCAATATTTTATGAATGCTTCCTGAAAATAAAAATGAAAACAAAGAGAGAGAAAAAAAGTTTCCTTTATCACCAGAAGATTTTCTTGCAAAACCATGTTACCTGGTGTTGCCAAGAAAGATAAGTGCTTTTTGTTTCTAATTAGTTGAAAACTGCAAGAAATTAAGGGGAAAAAGAAGGTAATTTATCCCAGAATATATAAATTAAATGCATTTAATGCAGTTTACAAAGAACTTAAATGAATTCATTTATTATTTCAGTATGCATATCAGATTTAGAGAAGAACTTTTCAGGCACAACTGCCCAGATTAATTTTAATCCTTCCAAGATTAGTACTTGGTCTACATTCCATTGGATGATAAGTGAGCATTATCATCCTCATGTGGTGTCATTTTCTCGTTTTTGTCATTTGGGCAAATGGCAATTCATAATATGAGGCGAAACATGTATGTAAAAGACCCTCATCAGAGTTTTAAACTCTGATCTTTTTAACTCTGGTCTTCTAAACTCTGATCTTTTAAAGATCTAGCATCTGAGAAATGTGCTCAATCAGTAAAAATAGCATTCTGCCATAAAAAAGTGCCTACATATGTATATATAGTGTACATATATTTGCATTTTTATATATATATAAGAACAGGACTTAACCATACAATCTCTGTAAAGAAACAGAAGAGTTTTGGCTCCAGCTGAACTATGTTTTAAGAAAGGTTTAGACAAATTGGAAACTTCTTAAAGAGAACAACAAAAGAAAGATATTTTTAATTAAAAAGGAGCTTGAAAGAGGAATGAAAAAAATCTTTCTCTATAGGAAAGATTTTATAAAGAGAATATTGATCCATTTTATTTAAGTTTTTAGTTACAACTCAACTGATTAGCTTACCTATAGAAAATAAGACTTAGGTTTAGAGGTAAGGCTTTTAACAAGAATCATACTCAAGTCTCTATGGTCAGGCTTTGTAGGGATATTGTGTTTTTTTCATTTATCGGAGTCCGTAAGAAAAAGTACCGTGAATATCAGTTGTAAGGGAACAAAAAATATTTGTCCTTTCCAAGAGATGAAATGTGTGTACCTATATTAAAAAAAAGTGATTCTCTGAATTAAACATATAATATCTTATGATATCCAAGACATTAGGACCTAAAACTGTCAGCTTCTTTCCTCATTATACTCAAAATATAATTCAGCTTCCTGCACAGAACTACATGCTATACATTCAAGTAATGATTTCTGTCTAGCTAAAGAGAATAATAACATGTATTCTGTGCTTGTCATCCATAGATTGGATAACAAAGCAGATGATATATTGTAAGCTTGTGCTTATGTTTATTTGATGACTCTAGGCAAATTTGATATTTATCTTCAACAGTCCAGGCTAATTCAGACCTTGTTAGAAATTAATTGTGTTCATTTGCTCTCTGGAATTTTGCACTATCACTTAAACCACATATTCCACACAGATAGTTGAAATCATTTAGTCAATGAATAAAACAAACATTAAAAATAGGAATCAGGATTATATCATATTGAGTAATTTTTGGTGATGCTGATTCCTGTAAGACTAGGAATGAAAAGTAGGCATTTCAGGTGCCAGAGAATACCAGTGGAGTCTTACAGAGATTTTTTGAGGGACCTACACTGTTGAAGGTTTTAAAAAAACATACGGAGAAAGGCGAATATCTAGAACAGCAGTGAAGTTTGAGCATAATACTAAAATAGAGTGGAGAAGGAGGAAAACTGCTAGGGATCGTCACGGAATGTGATCACAAACCTCGGCTGAATAGGCAAAAATCACAGACAGGACCTGAAATTGCTAAATGTAAAGAAAAACATCTGTAGTGGAACAACTATTGTACGTCATCATGTACATATATGAAACAACTATATGCACACCAAATACTATGCAAGAAACAGAATGCGAAGTCTTTGTGGGCGGATAGCTAAAAATGCAGAATAGCTAAATGATGGCTGAGAAAGGTTACAAGGATTACCAGAACTATTCAGCAGTTTTATGTATGAAGATATGAAAAAGGTGAATATCAAGCAGTCCTCTTTTTGTTTCCTATTGTTTCTCATGATGACACTAAGGACACACATGAAATTATCATGCAGAGTGCAATTAAGCGAAATAACTCATTGCCACAGGGGGTTGCAGAGGCCAAGTTATAAATGGTTTCAGAAAGTAAATTTTGAAACAAATCCATGGAAGAAAGGTCCAGGGACTATTAAGCATGCTGATGTAAATGCAGTCTCTGGCTCAGGAAGCCCCAGACTGTAGATTGCTGAAAGCTGGAATGGCACACCAGGGAAAGTATCACTATATAATTTCCCTGTTCTGGGCATTTCTTTTTTCTGATAAGCATCTGCAAGAGGTTACTGCCAGAGACAAGACACTTGTCTAAATGGATCTGGGATTTCATTAGAACAACTGTTCAGAAATTGTTTTATTACCAGTGATGCAGAGAAGACATTAGGTCATAGTATAAAAAAGTATACTTAAAAACCACTGAAATATTCAAATAAAAGGTTTGAATGCATATTCAAAAGAAATAATAGTGCAACGTTTAATCACCACGTTGCCACTTGGTTTATTAAATTTGTATTAAGTATATAAGCTGTATTTTTCCTATCGGAAACCAAGTCTTCTAAAGATATCAAAGCTTCTAAATCTAGAAGTCCTGAAAAAATTATATTTCTATAAGGTTCTGTTACTCTTCTGTATGTTAATCACATTTTGACATCTCAAACTGAAGTTTTCTTATGAAAGTAGTGATTCAGGAAATTTACAGCCTGTTAGGGGGGGCCTGTTATCCCCCGAAATGTAGCATAGTTCTATCTACAATTTGAATATGACAAAAGTTTATGTCATATTCAAATATAATGAAAAAAGATAAGATTGTCTTGAGTGTTGAAACAGAAAGCAGAGTGAATCTGGAAGTTTCCTGTGAGAGTCACATTTAACAGAGGTCAAATATCATGACAGACCTCAGTTTCTTTATCTCACATTTAGGAAGATCATTGAAGAGTGTTTATTGACCAAAAGCAGCCAAATGATCTTCCAGCATCAGCAGGCAACAGACATATTCTGTTTATGAAAAGAAAGAACTGTTCAAATCTTGATGTCTCAGTTGTTTCACAGCCACATTGCTCCTTCGCTCTGCAGCAGCCAAGGATCTTCAAACGCTGACAGCTCTTGTACTAGGCAGTGCTGTCTGCTTTTATTTCTCTGACGCCATTTCATGTCCAAGCAATCAAAACCCGGGCAAATGTCTCCAGGAACAGGTCTCCTGCCTGCAGAAGGCCACATGTGGGTGCCAGCAGAAGAGGAGGCATTTGCCAGCACTTGCGGAGTCTTTTCCTCTGAGGCCAGTAAGAGAGTTTTTTTTAAAAAAAAAAGTGTGATTTTGTTGGCAAGTTCCCTTTATCTACCAGCTGCTCTTCAGAAGTTGTGATATGGACACTGTATCACATGGCTCCATTTAGAGTTGCCCTTTCCGAGCCTGAGCTGCATGAACAAGGGGCCATCACATGTGCAAGGTCTATGTGTCTGGTAGCCAGCCAGCTCACATGGGAGCCCATGCGATGGCAGCCGGTGGAGGTGACCTTGTTGCAAGGCTTTGGCACATCCCGACAGAGAGGGCAGCTGGTGCCTCCTGAGGGAAGATGGCCCCCATGGAGCAGAGACCTGCAGCAAAGAGAGGAGGCCTCATGTTTCCTTCCCACACTGCACAAGACCCTTGGAAGAAGTGAAGGCCACAATTCTGCTTCCTCCTGTTTTTGAGCCTTTTAAAACAACACATCTGCCCCTGAAGGCACTCAGAAATCAGGTATGTGTTTCAGTTGTAAGCAGCTGCAGGAGGCAATTTTATTTTGGCCCTGAATTCCGACACTGAGAAACAAAGCAATATGTTATATCTCCCATGTCCTAACCTCATGGTGCTGTTTCCCCAGGCAATCTGATGAGTGCTCATAAGTAACAAGGCATGCACTTCCATAACTTGGTGAGAGGAGTGGGGACAGGAAAACACCAGCATAACTCACATAAAAGGAGATTTCATTAAACTGGAGTTCATAAATTATGGGGGCACCTGAAATAAAAGGGAAAATAAGTTTTGCCAGGCAGCTGACCAATCTCCCCATAGTAACGAACCTTTCTTCCAGTAGACAAATGAGAAAATGATTAAAACTTGTCAAAAAAAAGAAAGAAAGAAAAAAAGAACCCAGAAACTGCTGACATAATAAGCTGCGATTTATATGAAAAAGATCCTTTTTGCTTCTCCAGGATATTAGAGTACTTCATCCATTTCTCTAGACTCTGTTTGTTAGCCCTGAAAAAGCTCAAAAGACTAGGAGGATTGCAAAAGCATTGACAACTCTGCAAGGAAAAAAGTGAAGCAGCATTTTTATCTCTTTGCCACCTGCTTTCCGGAGGTGTATGCACTCAAACAACATAGCTTTTATGTATTGTGAAGCTCATATAATTTAAAACTTCATGTTCTACACACTTCAAATTGCTTTGACCCTCTCCTGTCCCCAGCACACAGAAGCACACAAATACAGTTTTACTGTCTTTTTCAAATCACTGTCTCTTCTAATTTATTCAGGCTTTTCTTTTGCAGTGGTTAAAAAAGCATTTTAATTAATGTTGCAGTCAGAAACCTTCCTCACAATTTTGTGATCAAGAACTGAGCTTAAAAGTGACTCTGTCACTTTTGCTCCAGTGACTTCCAAAGCTGGACGTAAGCTTACCTGCTGGAAATGTATTTGCACCTCAGTGAAGGAATGGCAAAAATGGATGCATTTAATTATTAAACTCTACCTTTTTTTGAAGACTTAAAGCTACACACTTTAAGGAGGCACAAAGAGACTGGAGGTTTCTGCTTTTCCAAACAGTTTCTTTGTCCTCTTAAAATTTCCTCTGCAAAAGGAGATTCTCAGCTGGCGCGATGAGCTGAAATCTGTGCTATCTTCCTCCTCCCTATTCTAACAGGAGGGAAAGAAAAGAACTGAGCAGAAAACAGATGGAAATGCTCCAAGAATTCCTAGCTAAAATAGGATTTATGCACATAAACTAAGGTAGAAAAATCCCAGAGCCGTTTCATACTGGAGCCAGCATGCAGTCCTGTAAAGAAAAAAATCTGTAATCAATTTCTAATTATTCTATCATTTCTCTTTGGCCCAAAATAGTTTCTGTAAAAAACCTGAGCCGCTAATTGTACAGTTTGCTTTAATATACCACATCTTAAAACACCATTTTCCATTTTGCTGTGATTAAAAAGGGATTTTAGTGAATAGAGCCTTCCTAAGAAGTGGAGATGGACGGCTCAGTGATTATTCGTATGCTCACATCTCAATAAATAATAATCAGTAACAATGAATACCTACATTCATTATTTATTGATTATTTCTGTTAAGAAATAAACAGTAGATCCAGGGTAAGTTTCTTGTAACAGCATGAGACTTGCATGAAGTAAGACATATTTCTGTCCTTATTAAACTGTTAGAATGGCAAAAGAAATACTTTTTTACTAAGTATCTGAAAGCCTTGGTTTTTTAAGTGTAGTTGAGAGAGGAATGTATTTAACCTTGTTACTTTTTTGTTTCTAATGGCAGCTTAACTGTTAACATGAAAATGAAAAATGCCATGGAATGATTTAGGTTGGAAGGGATCTTATGGGTCTTTTGGTCTGATGATCTTCTCAAAGCAGCCTCAAATTTAGATCCAACTTCAAAGTTGCATCAGGTAGCCCAGGGTCATATCCAGTCATGTTTTGAGTATCTCTGAAGATGGACACTCTTAAACCTATTTAAGTAGAATTAACAAGAATTTATAATCAGTCAATATAAACAATGTGATAATTTCTTATGCATGATAAGAAATATAATGGCTGTTGCTTAGCAATACATTTCTTTCTGTTCAGAAAGAATAAGACTGCAAATGTTAGATCTGCAGATTTCCCTGCCATGTGAGTGTGAGTGATCTGATTTTCAAACCTCCTTCCATACTTTCTCACGATTCACACGTCACATGAAAATTCTGCCTGTTTGTATGGAAAAGCAACGCAGAGCAGTGGAGACACTCTTACAGTGCATTTGTGCCTGTAGATTTATTTCCTCATTTGTTGTATTTCCCTCTCACTTTTATTCATTAAGCTAGCATTTCAGAAGTATTTTAAAGACAGTTTTGCATGTTTGCTAATGAAAGAAGCTATTTGAAGTAACTGTACTATTTATTGTTTTCAAGAACCACCTTCCATGAATGCACTCCATGAAATTAAAAATATTTAATTATCCTGGCTATATAATTCCAATATAATGAACTTCAGTATTTTTGAGCAGATTAATGTAGTATATAATTTTACTAACAGAAGAACAGAAGAATGTTAAAAAATGGTTTGGAGGGAAATAAAAAGACAATAGAAAAATTTAAATTGCCCATTCCAAATTAAGATGATGCTAAATCGTCCATTAAAAATGCATAAAACCTTGTTGTTCCCCCAATTTTTAAACAAAGTTTCATCAACCATATCTAAACAGGCACTGACCAGGAATGTTTCCTTCCTGCTAGTCCTGGACATTCATTTTGGTGCTGACTGAGCATCATCTCTTCCTCTTACAGTGTTTAGTTAACTTTGGGAACACTAATTCTGGACTCTTAAAAAAAGGCATTCCCATAGGCATCTGATCTGCATAAGGGGATCAATAAAAGCATTCCTCACTTGTCTTTTTGCCAGTCTTCTCAAGAAACATACTTGAAATCAAGTAAATAAATAGTCTTCACTAAAATTGTCATCTTTACTTCATATATTTTCTTCTAAGCATTTAAAGAATTTTGCCAAATATGAGTGACTTTTACAGGGAGTTTTGATTATAAAAGTGACCTTTTTTTTCCTCCTGCTACTGCTTTTTGCTAGATTTTTAGTAAAAAAGGATAAATAACAATATTTTAAAGGCAAATACATACCATGCATCTCTTAAAACGGTTGAAAACTGTTGCAAATGGTTTTCTAGCATATGAAAGACATATGAAATAATGAAAACATTTTTTTATTTAGGCCATAGTCAAATTTTACTTTTAAAATAGTTGCATTTTCTTTTACTATAATAAATAGCCTGTCTTTGGACCTTATTAAATTCATTATTTGTACTTCAGGAGAGCCTCTTGTTTGATTTAGTCATAAATATTTTAAACATAGAGGTAGGTGATGACAAATTTGAGATTAGGTGATCTAGACTAAAACACCTGAACCTTACATCAAAAATCAGAAAAAAAAAAAAAGTGAAAAATGTCATATGTTTTTCCTGGTTTGCAGCTAAAGGAAAGTGAAAGAGGCCAGAGGTAGAAGCTAGAGTAACTGTCTTTTCAGCCTTGAGAAATTTTGGCAAAAGATATCACTTTTACTCCTTCAGTCAAAGCAGTCATATGCAACGGTCATATCACCTCTTTTCACAGCATTTTAGTACTGACAAATACAAGCAAGGAACACCAAGGTATTTTTGGCCAGAGGTGATACTGAGGCACAAAAGTTGTGTCTGCTACAGAAGCTAGAAGCTTGGGAACGAAGGCAGCTCTGGTCTGGAGAAACTGAGGAGTGATTGAAAGGAAGGGGAGCATGAGAGCTCCACAGACTTGGTCTCTGCTTGCATTCATCTGACTTCTGCTCTGTCTTCTAAAGCTTTTTACCTACATTTTTGCTTTCAAAGGTGTTTTCTGCAAGAATCTATTTTTATCAGCTTTCAGACCAACACAGCTGAGTAACACAGATATTCCACGAACACTGTAAAGGGAAAAGGTTCACATGAACTTTTCCCTTAATGCAAGCAGAACAACTGAGGCAGAAATAAAATCACTATTTTTTTGCTGATATTATCTACTGTGACCTTGGTGAAATCATTAAAGCTTTAGTCTTTTCCTCTGGAAAGTAGGGATAACCTTCACAAATGGCCTAAAAAGCACTGTGAATTCAGTTGTCATGAGTTACTAAAAAAGGGTGGCAATGACCGGGGTAGATTTAACAGGAGCTAAGAGGAATATGTCGTTCAGGGGAATATGACTTCCCTGCAGTGCTGCCTGACTTGGCATACCCTGCCCATGGTTTGAGGCTGCACAGCTGTCCAGTCTCCCTAATGGATCCCTGAATGAGAAGCACAGGGCTGAGTACCTAACTATAAATACCTGTGTAGCTAGCAGATATCTTGAGAAATGACATTAGATGTAATATTCACATTAATTCTATTGTACCAATATCAGGTAGCCACAAAGTACAATGAGTGAAGTCAGAAAGTAAGGAAAAATATCTATACAAGGTATATCATTAAAGTTTAACAGAGGAGTTATACTCCTCTGCATTTTTTAGTGAAAAGGCTATCACTGCAAATAGGGTGCTCATTTCTAGCTTCCTTTAGGCCTTACAGCAAAATATCTGTGTCAAGAATACTCACTTGGCATCAAAGTTTTTGTACGAAGACCTTTGACACCTATATCTGCAAGCCAAAACCATATATCTCAGTGACAAATATCTTCATTTTGTTACCCACAGTAAGAAAAATATCAAAAGTGAGAAAGGTGTCTGTGTCCCTGACAGTCAGCAATGATTCTGCCAAGTAACATCCACTTTCTTGCAAGTGTCTGTCTATAGTCCATCATATTAATTTCTTGTCAGCTTCACTTGCCACCAAAAATATCTCTTGCTCAGAGGTGCTACATCTGTTTAAATTAAATTGTTAGGGAAAAAAATGGTACAAGAAGGCTGCAGGAGGTAATGTCTTTAAATTTGCTTCTATCCCTGCTTTTAAACCAAACTAACCTGTCCTCAAAAGCAGGCATCCCAGAAATGACCAGCTGCTCATGGAATTAGAACTAGTGAAGGGATCCTACATGTGCCCTCTTTGTTAGTCAAGTGGAGTATGATCCTGTGCTCAAAATACAGCTGAGCTAATAACCGTGCAAATGGAAGCATTCAGCTCACACATTTTGACATACTGCCTCTCCGTAGTCTCCAAAAACAGCTCTCCAAAGCCTGCATTTCAATAGCATCATAGATAAATTCGGAGGATCCCAAAGGTTGTAGTGACCTTAGCAAGAATGAAAGAGACAGGTAACCAAAGAAGCAGCAGGTTGGTCATAGATCAGAAGTGTAGTGCAGAGTTTCTTCAGTCATGTCAAGTGCGCGGATTCTCCAGGGTCTTTGTGACTTGTGCTGGTCACTCACACTTTTTGGTGAACTTTAAAGCTTCTACTCCCAGTAGCCACAGAGACAGCTCACGTGCCAAACATGGCAGCTCAGGAAGCGCTGTGGTCACACTGGCGCTGCATTCCAGCTGCTCTTCCAGCAGGCCACTGGAATTATTATTCTATGTATTCCTGCTTGAACATCAGCCAGCACTCCTATTTCCCACTGAAAACTGGGATCTAAGTCACATTTCCTTTCCTAGCTACTGTATAAGCAGTAATCAAACAGACCGTTACAGAGAACATTATATATATTGTCCAGTGAATGAGATAGGAGCGACATTCACCAGCTGGCAATGCCATTTACTGCTCTGTTTCCTGCAACAGTTTTGCCACTATTACTATATACTGTGTTATTATATTGCACAGCAAGTGCTGTACTACTGTTCTCCTTGGTTTGAGATCATTTTGAAGTGATTTTAGAGGCAACGAGAAATGGTTTGCTAAAAAGTTATGTCAGATGCAAAATTCATGAGAGTATTCTCTTTCTGCACCAAAGAGCTTCTGGTTCATTTGGTCACACTCACAGTTTGATGGAGCATCTCATTGCTGCTACTCACACAGTAAGGCACTGTGAGACTCCAGGCTGGTGGTGTGTTACGCAGGAATAAAAAGGAAAACTACACCGTATTTCAAGGAGGTTTCCAGGTGCCTCTTTCATTTCGGGATTTTGCACACTTTACTGCTTTCTTTACCTTAGGTACTGGTCAGAATGAAGCAATGCTACTATGCAAATTCTGTAAATGTAAAGCTTAGACATTCTTGTCCGTTTTATTTTTTTTTATAGAAAACGTAGAAAACAAGTTTTTGTTTTCTTGGCGTAAGTGTTCCAGCCTTTTCAAGATTTTTCCATTCCTTGTGATCCCAGAGACATCCCACAGTTCAGCCATGAGCTAATTGAACAGCCTTATATGCTGAGAGAAAATCCATCCAATCCCTGAATTCACAACCCTGGTTCTTACTAAACGCTAATGCTTTGTCTTTCATAACATTTCCAAAGTTTAATGTATTTTTTCTGTCTACCTTGATGTAATTTCTTCTCCAGACCATTATCCTGCAACTTCCATGTCACAAAAATTTCTAAAATCTGTCTCACACTACTTCCCACTGAGCTTCACTGAGAAAGTCCTCCATCTAACAGCTCATAGCTTCTTCTCTTTATCAGGAATCCAGCCAGACACAACAGGAAACATACCTAGGTGGAGTCCATGATCAGTGTTTGTAATAAAAATGTATATAAAAATAGAATGTTGATAAAAGTTGTTCATGATTTTTTAAGTCTGCAGTGACAGAGAGAAGAACTAAGGGAGAGAAACAGAAAGCAATACTAGCTAGGTAGGCTTAAAAAATATGTATCCTACTAAGGTTAAAATGCTGAAGTTAAAAATGTTGATCTATAATTCCATGTCCTGGTTCTTATATTTTAAAAGTCAGACATTCACATAGCATAGACTGCAACAGCTACATACATTCTATTTACAAGGTATCTAAAAAATCCCTGATTACTTGTCTCTCTTCTTTTTGTAGTCTTTGGAAGATAAGATGGATGTCTTGTGTAGTAAAAATGATAAAAACAGATTGAAGTGGGGAATGACAGAGGAAATGTCTCTTCTGTGCTGTTCAGCAGTCACAGGTACATGACCTCAGATGGGCCTTCCCAACAAAAATGTACTCTTTTCAGCTGACCATAAATTTTGAAAGATTCCTTCCTGTCGCTGCCTTCAGGTTGTCTTGATGAAAGAGAAATAGCTCATTCAGTTGTCTCCTCTGCTCAACAGGTGACCCAAGTGCCCCTATTATGTTTCCAAGGTTGCAGCAAAGAGCCTAGGAGATTATGTCCATGAAACCAGGAACTGATATGTCTTGATAACTGGGAATTAAAAAGGGAATCATAAAGCAAAAGAGACAGAATATACCCTTATGTGATTAAAAATAGTCAGCAACACTTAGGTCTCTAAAAGAGCAGAGGCGTAATGGCAGCATTCTCTCTCCAGGGAGAGAGATGTTTTCATTAAGAGAGGTGGAGGTGGACCTCAACTCAGTAGTGATAAAGCGCAAAGATGGCTGTAGTACAAAGAATATCTGCAGAAGAGAAAAACTTTGTATGTATACTGCACATTGTGGAGTAGAAGGTCTCGTTCTTTATCTATCTTTTTCAGGGTGGTACCAAAACTATGATAGAAATTAATGTAAAATAAAATAAAAAAGGGCAATTGTCAACTAAAAAATTCTTCAGCAGAAACAAAATACACATTCAGTTAACAAAACATTTCCTCCAGGGATAATACTAATAGCTAGAAATCAAAGTAAGGGAAGAGAAGGAGGTAGGAAACTCCCACAGCTACTTTTCAAAGTCTTTTTTGTGACCTGCTGTATGCATCCTTGCTTCCCCTCTCCTAGACGCCAAATTTACTGTCTTTTCCCTAAGCAGTCATAGAAAAGAAAGGGAACCAGAGATAAAGTTAATCCTTTTTCTGTTGCAAGCCAGGTAATATTTATGTACCCTTCATGCATTTCTTCGTACAGTCTTTGTGATTCTTACACAAAACCACTAATATGCAAAACACCGATGTGCCATCTGTGAGCATGGCTGTGTCACCGGCTGGCAATTATTTCCTTTAAGATGAAGCGAGGCTGCTGAATGATTTCAACTGAAAAAAAAAAAAACACTTAAATTAGAAGAAAATATTTTGTGTTACTCATCTCTGTTGTCTTTATCTATTGAAATACAATAGTTTTTATTTTCTCAGCCCGCAGCAATTAGAGGCTGTATGTGTAGTGCTGGAGATGTTTTCCCTCATAGGTTTTATTCCATTTTGTGATGATTTTCTTTCAACAGCAAAATCTTTTTCACAAATATAGAATAATCTTAGGATTTTGGAGCAAACAATTCTGCATGTGTAATGTACATTTTAGCCTATAGAGCCATTTGGGGACTTTGAAAGAAGCACTTACTTCGAAGAATAACAATTCTTCTACTGCTAACAGAAGATATCTCACCCAAAATTTATTTGCTTTTTTTTATATTTACACAAGACAAATAATTATAAACAATAATAAAAAATATTGCTGCTCTAAATGGCACATGTAGAAGTATGCTGCCTTTCTTGTATAAAAAATCATAAACACCTTATTTATCTTAAACTATTTTTATTACATTTTTTTCAAGCAGCATAGCTACAAAGCTGAGGAAAATTCTTTTTGTTGCAGAAAAGTTAACTTTTCAGTAACTTTCAAAAGAAATACAAATCTATCTGGAAAATCTATCTGGAAAATATTTTACCTCATAAAGAAATGAAGTGTTTTTTGAATCTTAGGCAGATTCTTTTAGCAAGTTGTAATTATAAACAGATGATCTTGATATTTTCTGTATTGTCTGCTTGTATTCTACTGATGTATTTATTTCCTTGTATATATACTCATGCAATGTGCCTCCATACATTTTGTTTTGTGCTTTTGTTTTGTGTTATCTAAAGACAGGTTGTCATTTCAGTTACAGAATCACAGGTTCACAGAATCACAGAATGGTTGAGGTTGGAAGGGACCTCTAGGGATCATCTAGTCCAACCCCCCTACTCCAGCAGGGACACCCAGAGCACGTGGCACAGGGTG
>NW_010588237.1:49530-110299 GCF_000705375.1 Tinamus guttatus | reverse complement strand
CAGAGAAGAGCCTGGCCCCATTCTCCCTACAATCACCCCTCAGGTACTTGAACATGCTGATCAAATCTCCTCTCAGCCTTCCTTTCTCCAGAGTAGTTCTCCAGAGATCTCAGCCAGAATTCAATTCTTCTCTGGTAGTAGTGTTATATCCACTTTATTTCCTTTTTTTGTTGTTGTTGTTCCTCTTGATCAGAGGAGGAACATCCTCTGACTTGTTGATCATCTTGAAATAAAAAACTGGGACAGGAAACTCTGACTTATTTACAACTGTTCTGAGCAGATTGTTTTCTGCTGCTCCAATTCGCTCCCCTAGTTCTGTGCAGCAGCAGGGTCATTCGTCTGGTACATCCCCATGTCAAGGGGTTTGGTTAAATCTTCCACTTTAATCTGCTTTCCCTGAGATCTAGGTGTCTTGATTAAATCATTGCATGGAAAACACTAAAATTCCCATGTATCCTCATCTTCCCATCAAGGCAGCCTAACACTTCAGTTCATTTCTCCTCATTCCCAACAAGCATACAGAACTGTATAGGCTTAGTAAAAGACCTTCCACAAACAACCACTCTTCTACTGTGGGCTGTAAAATACACAAAAGGACACAAATATCTAAATACATGGCTATCTTATCACCACTATAAAATAAAGGTGTGTGTGCCTAAAATCCATATAGCTTGTGTATGTGAATAGGGATCAATTTTTCTCTTCCTAGTAAAAGCTATGTGTTCATAGTCTTATTCTAGAAATGTCATTAGCAGCAGGAGAATTCTATTCTGCAGAAAGACTGCCAAGAAACCAAGAGCAAAATGCTTCAACAATACTATGAAAGCGCTGCACATGCAATCCTGGGCTTTCCACAGGAGGATTGGGCATATGTCTGCAGCATGGTGAGGATGGCAAAACAATTCCCAAGTGCTACATCTGCAGACCTAGGACTGCTGGAGTGTCACAACGAGATAATTGAGAGGACGGTTGCAAAGGGATACTGCAGTCCACTGGTGAGCTCAGCCAGTGCTGCAAAGACTGAAGCTTAATGTGGCAGCAAATTATTTAGGTTACCTGCTGCAAAAACAAACTTTCAAGTAGGATAGACATGGCACTGCCAGTGAGTTTCTGAGATGCTTCTTCAGGATACACAAGTGACATCTTCCTTTGTAACTAGGATTTCCCAGTTAAAGTCTAACAAGGAGATGTACCCAGCAAACCCTCCAAATGTTGATATATCAGTATTATATATATATATAAAATAAATATATATAAAATAAATATATAGCATAAGTGTTTTGCAAATTCAACACAAAAATCATCTTTCAATTCAGACTAAAGGGGTTTGGAGTAAACTCCATATTTTCAAATACGTATTTCCTTGCCATTAGTGAAAAGGTGCTTCTGCATTAATGTTCTGAAGTGTCTCTCTCGATTTAACACACTCCTAAACTTTGGTACACATCTGAGAATATGCATACAGCCTTCCTTTTAAATGGAAATGAATGCAAATATCTGTGCTAGTAACACACTTTTGCATCCAACAGCTGGTAGGAATTCAGTTCCAGGGACTGCACTAGAGCTTATACAAAATAAAATCCCTTTAAATTTATATAGCGGAAACATTGGTTCTGCAATACTATTTCTCTACAGATAAATTCGTTTTGAGTTCCACTGCTGAAGATTAGCAAAATTTTTTAAAAAAGTGCACAAACTTCCATTTTTTTTGCTATACTTGAAATAAAAAATATTTTTCATATGAGACAAGGGTTGCTTTATTTTGCAGTTTTTTTTCCCTCCTTTTTCCTACCTAGCTCAATATACACCTGGAAAAGTAACTTTGCTAGTTAGCACCTGCTAAGAGAACACTGTAATTTGGACCTACTAGGAGAGTCTGACTTCTGTGTTCGACTGCACACAGGAGGAATGCTTCTGGAAAGCTACATTCTGATGAGTTAACTATATTAGTAAATGAGGATAATATAAGAAAAAGACAAAGTCTGTGACAAATCCATTTTTGGAGGTTGGAGGTTTTTCCTGTTTTTTTGTGAAGGGGTCGATTCCACTTTTTCAAAGCAGAAGCATTATTGAAGTGATTCTGTATTCGTATTTTCATACAATCAGCATTTGGATTTCACCAAATTTTTGGAAGATGCATTTTAAAATAAATGAGAATGTTTTAAAGACAAGTTAGAATGACTGTGAGAGGTAAACTTCTGTCATTTGCCTTATCCCTGGTGTGTTCCTTCTTACATTACAGTTTTCTTCTATGAAAAGAATAAATAAATGATAGCTTTTCAATAATTTCTGCAAGCTGAAGTAATTTGCACCCTTCTTCCAATTACTTAGTTTGGTAAAATACTTTTTTTTTTTCTTTTAAATATCCATCATCCTAGAGAGTTTTGATCCTAACATATACAATATTAGAGACACCAGAGAATTACCTTAGGCTCTTTGGCTGGACATTTTTTTCTCAGCTACGGCAACAGTGGTAAATAATACAAAATCAAACATGAAAAAGAAAAGTAGTATCACAGGATGGTCAGTGAGGAGTCAACTTCCCACATGCTGAAAGAGCCATGCGGACTAATAGCCAACCCTTCCCCACATAAAAGGGCACAGCTGCACACATGAAGGCAAACAAGGTATTGCTTATCAGTATCCCCAGTGGGCTGAGATAATTCCTTCTCTTTAAACCTGGGGAGCAAAAAATAAAAGCACATGCTGTCATCTGCTGTCAGTTTATTTTGGTTACTTCGTGGTTTATAATGATGGGACCATTCCATTATGTCTGTGTCTAAGCTGAAATTAATTGCCAGCCTAGTGGTATCTGTTTATGGTGACCCCTGATTCAGCTTTTCCAATTTAGGCTGTTTTTTATCTCTTGACTAATCACACCTTTAAAACCTCTTTAATTTAAGCACAATTTATTTTGCAGATGTAAAAACTGCAAACACCAATGTGAAGGACCTTTATTTTCATCATATCTCAAACATCTTTAATAAAGCTAACCTACATTAAACCCGCTAATTTTACTTCCAGCAGATTGAGAGCTTTGCATTTCACAAAATCCAGATTCTCTGCATAACAATGCAGCTGTGCTTGAGAACTAAGTAAGATAATACATAACATTTCTTAAACCTGAGACTAATCTTCAAAGCCATGCAAGTCCTCAGCAAGAAAATGTTAATTCATTCTTCTATTCTAAAGCAGAGAACACATTTAAACCAAAGACCCAGAAAGCACCCAGAGTACTCACTGGTAAACTAATTTATACTATCAATTTCAGCCATGCCAACCATTTTCTCAGAAATATTTCTCTTCTCAGAGTAAGATTTTTCTGTTATTGTCAGGAAGAATTTTGTAAGGTAAAATATTTCTTGCTGTCAGCAAGAAAGTCATCTGTCACCCCAGTTGTTAGAACATTTGAGCTTAGTCTGATTCCTTTTTTTTTTTTTTTTTGTGCTTCTTAAATACACAGGATGCTGATCAGCCTAGTACCACCCAGTAAGCACTGATTGTCACGGTGAAACCATAACGTGTTAAAGCAAAAAGTTGTGCAAAAATTCAGTAGTAAACAAATCACACAAATCAAACAAATTTATATAAGTGTAATTTCTTCAGTGCAGAAAATCATTAGTCTAATAAACACAAGAGTAAAACAAACTTTGGCTGAAACTATGAACATGAATAAGCTATGCATTCTTGATAAGAATCACTTCTTTTAATACAAGTAATGATCAGTAAGATGTAATTAGGTTCATGCTCTCCTTCGAAAAACTGTGTGACCATTTTTTTGTTCCCTTAGTATCAAAGTGCCAAACTCATGAAAAGCAACACCCCATCCTCCATAGACAGAATACGATGGAAGCAATATAAAGAGTTGAGTACAGTTCCAAAAGCTTCAAATTAAAAGATGGCTTCTTTCTTTGCCTAGAGGACATATGATATTTACTAACATAGATGCATAAATTATTGCACTGTATTTCCCATACTAAAGCTGGTATTCCAACTGCTTTATTATGTGCTCGTTCTAGGACGTATCTGAAGATGTTCATAAGCTTCATTGAAGTGCTTACATATAATCCTGTGAGTTTATCAAGAGGCCTTACTCCTTTAAACTCTCACTTCTTGCCTGTAAAGAAAGCAACATTCTGGGAAGAGACCAAATTTCTGTGCATTATATCCTGTGCAGAAGAATAGTACTCACCTAATAATGCAATCTTTCAGCTATAAGGCTAAGGACCATGAAAGACCTGGGAGACTTTTTATCGTCTTTCAGGTAGACAGTGGATAGAAAGCTGCCATTTCATTTTGACTTCAGGACAGTTTTGTCTTTTCATTTTAGAGTAAGAAAATAGAGATTTCTAGCACGCATTTTTTCTCCACATAGAAAATCAGACTGATGAGTTAAACTCACTTAACTTTAACTATCTACGTAGATATCTCAGTTACATAGCTGCTTTTATAATAGCAAAAAGAGATTCTCAGCCCTAGGAATTCAGACTTCTTATAGCAGTTAACATTAATAATCTCATGTATAGAAGACAAATATATTTTCTGTAGAAAAGAATATTACATAACCAAACTCTTACGAGTCAGGAAGATTGGTAGTGTACATTAAAGGTTTACTGAGAGATGAAGTATAGTTTCTGCTGAGCCCATGATGTTTTAGAATTTAATAGAGCTATATTTTTTCCAGAATTTCTCTTTGAAAGGATTCTGTAGGTCTTTGTTGAGGATCAAGACTGGGAAGCCAGACAGAAAATACTCATTCTAAGAAAAAAGTTTCCTGACAGTAACTTGTTCTTTACTTCTCATTCTTAAAACTGTTGCTCATTTTTACTCACATGGCTACATTTTGAATATCAATATTTAAGATCTCTGTATTTTACTAATTCTCACATGGGAGACAACAGCATGGTGCATATGGAGATGTTTTGTCACATTTAGCAGTTGTTGTTTTGGCAGGCTCTAGTTTGACTTGTTCATTTTATTTTGATGATGAAGCTGGGGTGCAATCTGTTCTTCAGTTGATACTTTTATTTGGGCATCTTTTACATGTGCAGAGACTTACAAGCAGGATCATACAACAGTTATGAGTATACAGCATTTATATACATGGCTATTACATGTAACAAATGACTGGGAGAGCAGACCATTTGGCTAATCATTACCATGCTCGCCTCCCAAGGCAGGAACCTACCAAGTCTCTGCCTCTGAGGTTGTCATCTGCCATTGGCATGGGGTCATCCTTGGTCTTGCTGAGTAGCTAAATCCAGATTTGACAGCACTAAAGGTCTTGATATTCCCTGCCTTAGCATACTTATCAAACCTATACCTAGTAGCATTTACATCACAGGAAGGAGGCTTCATTTCAAGATATGATCTTTTAGTGCACAAAATTTTAAAACAATTTTTCATGTAAGTTACATTTTACGATGCTATACCCAGGTGTTTATCTTTGAGGAATTTTGTTCTTGTGTTCTTTGGTCATGTTATTCTTCACTCTGCCTTACACAGTGAAGGTAAGCTGTCAATGTGCAGTGAAAGACAATGATGTCTGCCTCCTTTCCTTCAGACTTTCATTGGGGAATGAAAAGATAACCTGCAAGGACAGAACAGCTTCATGGCCAGGACAGCAGAGCACTGCCTAAGAAAATTCTGGTTGCTGGACAGCAGCTAAATGCTGAATGCTTTGCATGTACATTCATTATTTTTCAGATGCATGGCTTGGAATATTTGTCTAATCTACTCCTTGGTTGTGTTTGAAATCTGGTTCTTGTCTGCTTGCCACTTGAGGAAAATTGCTTCGCATTCTAAGCAACATGTGTGTTATCCAGGGGGATTATTGAGATAATGGTAGAGACAAACTCCCTCCTAACAGTTGTCACAAGAAGATCTAGTTTTACCCTTGTAGCCTTAGGCTTGCCTAATTGCTCTGTGAGATGGTAGATATTCAATCAGTCACATGCATAGACCTTGTCAGAAGCTTGTAGGAGGCTTGGATGGCTTGAGTTTTCTTAGCGAGACAGCTATTTTAGCTGTTAAACACCAGTAAATCTTTTATCAGCATTTTAGAACTATGATTTATAAGGCTATGAATATTTTAAACTTGCTGAAGAACATTGTGGTACAGAGGGCAAACTGAAATGAAAAGGGCTGTATCCTAACCATTAAACTCTATTAGTCTCCAAATCAGGGCAGCAACACTCAAGTTCCTTTAGAAATGGTGCCCAGAATTGTTTACAAAGGTCAAAATCCTGACAGAGACTATTCTCTTTTAAAAGCTTAGATGATTGACAGGGGGATGTCCCCTGGCACTGTTTAATTTACCAACCTGGAAGAAACTCTTGAACCCAGATATGGACTGATATTCTCAGGACACTAAAAGACAAATATATCACCAGCTTTCTTTCTAGATCAAGTCAAATCACTGAACCCAAAAAGAGAAAGACCAAACTTTTCAAATTAAAATTCATCAGTATTATTTATAGTATTGCTAAATATAAATATTTTTTCCTCTTTATCAGAAATGAAGAAACCCCTTATGTGAAAGTTTTCCATCAGGCCTGCATTCACAACAAATCCCATGAAGCAGCCTGGACGAAACACACATAGCATGCAAAATTTCAGCACAAATATACTTAAGTTTGTTGAAGCACTAACAACTGAGAAAAAATATTTATAATGGACAGTGTAAAGCAAATTTCAAAATAAGCAGTATTATAGCTCTGCAATTAACATTGTGAGTCATAAATCAATCATATCTGATGATTATGTTTCTTAACAACATTCCTAGGCTACTAAAACTGCAAACATAGGGTGTATCTACATGTCAATAATGCTGTCATTTTATCACAAAGCTGTTTATAAATCCCTTGACTTCTGTTGACTCATCATTAATAAACAGACTTCAGCTCCAATATCTGGTATTTTCCATTCCCTCATGATCTGTTAAAATAGATAAATTGATTAACCTTGATAGATCCAGCATGCATTGCCTGCACATGAAATAATAAATGAATGAGTTTCATTTATTCAATTAATTCCAGTTATTGCTTCAGCTGTGTCCTTAGGTACAGCTTCGACTTTTATTTTTTATTATTGAGACCTTGAGAAATGTGGCATACAGTGAGTCCAGAATACAGCAAGGCAAAATGAAAGTGAACTGGCTCTTGCCTGGTCTCTTTAAAAATTCTGCCAAGTTCAATGGTAGCTCAATGTCACATCCATTTGACATTTTTTTCCCCGAGATCAACGCTAACATATACTAGAGGACATGCCTCCACTCACTGGAAGGAGGCCAGGAGTCAGGAATCTACATCTTGTTCTTGTCTGTCGCATCATTTGGTTCTGAATGGAAAATGAGACTTTCATCATGTAGAGAAATGCTGAAATTCGTACTTCTAACAAAAAGTATATTTTAAGAAATTCCAAAGTTAGTTATAGCAATTTTTATGAATCAAGCTTTCTAATTTTTTTTTATCCAAGTAAAATCACTGAGGGACAAAGGGCCATGAGTGAAAAATTCTACCCCAAGTAAAAAGAAAGTAAATATAAAAAAAGATATTTTGTAGTTATTGCAAATCCAGTTCTTTTTTAAACGCAGTTACAATGAAAATTTTCACTTGAGTGTTGAAACTCAAAAGTATTGATCAGCTGTATAAATTGCAATAGAAAGTGAATAGAAAGAGGCTTAAGGAAATGTTTTGCATTTGCTAGTTTAAACTAGTCTTCAGAATAGTCCACAGAGATGGAAAATGTGACGTTTTGTGATTAACAGAACAAGACTGTGGATAGGGTCCATTTCAATTATAGTTAAATTGTCATATCATCATCTGCAGAAAAATCTATGATTCAAAACTTCTAGTAAAATGAGTTTGCTGCCAGGTAACTGCAAAACTGCACTGAAAAGTTACAAATCTCCTTCAGAGACCATTATATAACAGTGTGTTAGGAGGAATCTCAAACAGCACAAAATCCTCCTTCATCTACATGACTGAATACCAGTTTTATTTTGAAGAAATCATTGATTATAACATTCAACACGTAAATCACCTATAGTTACAAATTTTAAATACCAAAAATGCTAAACTTTCTCACACTGTTGGAACTTCCTGACTAGAATTGTGTTTACTCGAAGTCCATGCAAAGACTTAAATCAACACTTAAGTGAATTTGTTTGCAGCAAGCCAATTTGTGGAGCAAGCCAATCAGTCAGTGTATCTGTCTGGAGTGAAGAGGAGGGATAAGCCAATTATTTCTCAAACACCAAAATTGCTGCCATTCCTATAACCTTGGCTACCTTGCTGGATGCAACCTACATCAAAATTCTGAATTCTCCTCTCTGAAATTGAGGGATTTTCAGCATAATCTGTGTTTATCTCATTCAATCTACATTCAATACCACACATAAAGGGAGAGACAACTAAATAAGAAGGAGATGCTGCTGAATGCCAGATGGGAGTTCACATGCATCTGAGATGCTAATCTATCCTTAATAATATTGCTCCAGCAGCAGAAGGTATGTATCTACCTGGCCACTTAGAATCTAGAAGTTTACCAGTCTTAACACTTTATTTTATCTTCTGGTTGTATTTACTGTCAGGCCTCATTCTTTCACCAGCAAGCTGATTACGCTTTTCCATTCCCAGTGTGAATCCAGCTTCTGTCATACAAATATTAATGACTTCTCAGTTTGTCTCAGCCTGTCTGTCACAGCAGGTTTATGTGAGACTACCTGTCTATGCCATTCATATAAATCAAAAGAAAAGGAAATAAAATTTTAATAGTATATATTGTGAAGGTTAAATGTAGGTATTTTTTAAGGTCTTATCAAAATGGGAAAGGAAAAATGGAGAAAAGATGCCAGTTTATTAAACATGAACTCATCTCTTGACATTACAGACCCTTTTAATTACCTAATTGTTTGCATTTTCCATATGAGTCTAATTTAAATTGAGTTTATAAGAGCCTCACTATCAGAATGCTTCTTCAAAATTCTGAGTAGCGGGAAGTGACTTTTTCTGTATAACTTTCTTGATAGCCAGGGGCAGAGGGCCACAAGCAAAGATGTGTAGGGACAGATATAGAGTACAGATACAGAGTAAGCAAGAAAGGTGTCATGCTAATACATCCTTTGTATCAAAATTCTCTTTTAATCTATGATGGCACAAATCCACTAAAATGCAAGAGCTAATAAAAGTAGATCTGCATCCTTAACATACTGGCTAGGCAAGGTACAGTGAACAAGTTGAAAAGCTGCACATAGTGATAGGACCTGTAAAATAAATTTTATAGGATTAAATGGATCCCCTTTCTTCAGGAAAAAAAAATGGAAAAAAAAAATGGAGGAATAGTTCATAGTTTTTATGCTTTCTTTATGCTTTCTGAATGAAAACATGCTTTGCTCTTACAGTATTTGACCATTTCTTCTACCTAAGAATGGTCACAGTCAAATGAAAAATGCATTTCTAAAATTCTGATGACAACTAGTTACTAAGTATGTTTCACAAGCTATGTTTCCAGCTTTTAGCAACCTGCAGGTCAGGGTATTCTACAATGATATTATTTACTTTCCTTGATATCTGTTTATTGCCATGCTTTTAGCCCTTTTTTTCTTCTTTTTTTTTACCTCAACACTAGAATTACATTCTGTGTATTTCATTAATTTTTACTTTAATTAAAGTTTACAGTTATGTCTTTTCAAGTAGCAATGTCAGAGTGGGTCACTAGTGTCTGCAAATGTACAATTAAAAAAGTATGAGGAAGAGAGTTAGGCTGTTGTTCAAAACAAAACATACCTTTCACTGACCAGTTATATTGTTCTGCCAAATGTTCTGCCAAAGGTCTTTCAAACCTGAGGGTCCTACTGTGGCTTATTTATAAATCTGTACAGGTTTAATAATGGTGATATTCAACACACAGGTAAAGAATTCTTCTGAAAATAATTATTTTTAGCTTACTATCCTTAAAGTCTTGAAAGATGATTAAAACTAATTAGACAATTATTTAGAACATAATATCCAATCAGGAGGGAGAAAGGCAGATGGAAAGAGAGGGAATGTTCATCTCCAAGCTCCTAATTATTGAAGATAAACTCCCAGGAGTCAGTGAAGTGGTCCCTAGTTGCTCTAAAATAGAGCTGTAAATACAGAAATTGAAACCTAACATTTTCATAATCATTTTAAGTAACTTCATCACATGTTTGAAACAGGCACCAATTATAAGTCTGATAATTATCTTCAGTAACCTAGCAGGGATAAAATAATCCTCTCATTTAAATAAACAATTCTTCTTCACATGCAAATAATTAAAATTTAGATTCTTGCATTTTTGTTTTCTCAAAAGTGAGCATGTTCAAACTGGGTAGAAGTTATTTTAAGTAAGAGGGAATAAAACCTACAGTTCTCTGCATATATGTATGTGCATAATGTAACACATCTTAACAGTGTTTATTAGTTGTCAGTTCATCCTGAGGTTCAGGCTATGGAGAATCACAGACTGTGACCTAGAAGAGGACAAGTCTAAAGGGTTAGCCTATGAGAAGGATGCAGCCTGACATTGATCCAGCTGCATTTATTTGAACAAACTTCACTCTCCTTGGAGCCAGGAGCAAACGTGGTTTTTTGGGGGCTTTTTGTTGTTGTTTGCTTGTTTGTTTGTTTTTTGGTTTGGGAAAGATTTCCTTGTCATCTTTATCTGGAATTTCATGGAGGGTCAATAACAAGTTCTTGGCACTTAAAGCATTCACAAATCTTCAGGGTTAGATTTTTTCTTCCAAGGGCCTCCCTTCTGCAGAGTTGCACCCATGCAGAAAGTCTTCTGAATTTCTTTTCTAAAAAGGAGCTACATGATCATTTTAGAGTCACAAGTGTGGGTGTCACCTGGGGACAAGAAAGATTAAATAGTCACAGTTTTCTTCCATTCCTGCATATCCTCCATGGGCCAGAAAGTCCCCTGAGCCAAGCAAAACTATGCTTTGCTCTGACTACAGACATATTGCAAGCATTCATAACACTTCTTGGGTGCTTTAACAGCTTGAGAAACAGTTATGATTGCTCTGTTAGGAAAGAGCAGGGAGAGGCACTGAAGAGCACTACCACGAGCTAAGTATCTGAATAAGCATCAAGTGGAAGAAGTGTTTAAAGCAAGCTCCTGAATGGAAAACTGCAGGAATTAAAATAAGGGAAATAGAGGCACTAGAGAACCATTTTGTAAGCAAAACTGGGAAGCGTCCCCTAACCCATAGGTGTTTTTTTTTTTTTTTGATTGCTCTGAGTTTCTGTTTTATGTCTTTTGGGGGTATGTCTGGTTTCTTATTTCTTAGATGGAGGAAATATTACTTATTTGGAGGAATGCCTAAACGAATGTTGTCAGTGTATCTGTCTGGAGTGAAGAGTAGGGATAAGATGGAGCACATGGAGACTATATGTGATTCCCGATCATTCCAGTAATTCAGAGGACAGACTTTTTACTTCACATAGCACTGAGAAGAGAGAGGTCTTCTAGCACTCCTCTGCTCTTCCTCCATTTATCTGCTTCAAATGAAAAAATGATTGACACTTTATTACACAGCTAACTACTTCCTTCTGCTCATCACTAATTTTTCAACATCAAAGCTATTTGGTACAATTAGCACTGTTTTCGCTGCATATATGCACTCTTAAAGTAGTGTTTGTTTTTCCTTGAGATGTTCACATTCTATTTGCTTAAATAATGTGCCCTGTATTGAAGGGCAATACAAAGCAGAAAAAGGAAAAGATTATTTTAAGGTGATAGGGTACATAAGTGCTCCTGGCATTGAGGTTTTCAAGATAGCTGTTTTATGCACTGAAAGAAAGCAGCTTAAAACTTTAAGACTCTTTCATCTCAGCAAATGCGCCTTTTTAACTGTCTGCTGTTGAGCTATGAGTGTGGTAACAGTGATAGCATTATAGTGGCAATGAAAAGTATGTTACAGGATATTGATAGGAAACTTCCATAGACCCCATTAAACTTAGAGAATCAGCTTTAAAATGTGCCATTAACAACAGGAGCCAAAAAGTCATGAAGAGTTGAGGCTTTTTGTTAGTTGGATGGGGACTCAGCTAGTGCTTCCTGGGCCAGTGGTTATCATTAAATGAACTGAAGAGCTGCTTGGTATTATGAAGAACCTGAAGAAAAGAAGGGTTAGGAGTTCAGACCCATGCAAACTCGTCTTTGCCAGAATTTCTGTGTTTATATGGATATGAGGCAATAAATATGGGCTGGGGGTTTTCACAGGTGAAAAGAGACAGGCCATTGAACTTTGCCAGCTAGCCAAGAAAAGCTGCTCTTTCCTTTTTTTTTTTTAAAAAGAGCATTATGCTTTTGCAGCTTTGCTGTTTATATTCTCTTGGAGGTAAACACAACAAACTAAGAGGATGCCTGCTGAGTCTGACCCATTTCAAAGACTCAGCACTTTTCTTTCTCAGCAGCATTTGTGTAATAAGACAGTCTTCTCAGCTTGCTATTTACGTCGAACAGTATACAAAATGCTCTCGTCACATATAACAGCTATTTGTAGTTCTTGGTATTTTTTCTCAGAACCACAGAAGAATAAACATACTTAAAAAGAAAATTCCAAGCAAGCAAAAGCAGAGTGATTTATAGATGTCAGCTAACTAATTTAACTCACCAACGGAACACCCTGCTATAGATGGGAAATGAAAGCTCAAGAAGCAAAACTTTAATACTGTTCTATTTTGGCTGAAGTTTTTTTTCGGCTCTATCTCTGTTACCATGGTGAATTTTGTAAAGGAAATCCAAGGGTTTTCAAAAACTGATGAATGCAGTCAGATATTGTTTACTTTCGCACCCAGAACTCCAGTCTTCAAAATACGAAACAATGTATCTTGCAAGAGGAGAATGGATGCTGAAAATGCTGTGAGCATACGTTTTAATACTAGTGACACATGGGGAAAATGTTGAACGAGACACCTTGTTTGAAAATTGCTTAGATGGTAATTGCATCCTGCTTTATCTAAGGTATCACTTGTAGCTTCATTGTGTTTGTGTGTCTGTGTAGGGGTGCTCTGCAAGACATAAAATCCTCCAAGTCATGTATGTTTCCTTATAAAGATATTTCAAGATGCTTTAAGTCTCTCATTAAGCTTTCATATATTTCCTGAGCATAAATGAGGAATCAGCATTTGTGCTTTTCCAAGTCAATTAAAAAAAAAAACAGTAAAGTGTTATCATAAAGAGTGCTTGATGTCAGTAAAAACAAGACAGCCCATCATAGTCCTTCCTCAAGCAGCCAGATACAAACTAGCTCAGGAGCCTCTGCCTCCCACAGCTGCTAGGTGCAACAGATGAGCCAAATAATGTCATCCTGCTTGTCCAACAGATCCGTGTTCCTGAACTGTGTCTCCAGAGGGCTTGGAGGTCAGCAGGGCCTGGATGACCGGCGATGCATGCTGGAGAGCTGCTGCTCTTTCTGACTGCATCGGAGAGGCTATGATGCAGCTGCTGCACTCAGGAAATTAGGATTTTGCCTTTTAGAATGGGAATAACATCTATCCTTCATTAAGCTGCTACCTGCTCCCAGGTAGTGCAGAGTTCAGAACCAGTGGGTCATTCTGCCCTCAAACAGGCTGGTTTACTCCTCTGTCTCCGGCTCACAGTCGTAGCCTGCTCCATGTTTCTGCTCTCACGTGAACACTGAACAGATGCAACCTAGGCATGGGTGCACTCTGCAAATCACCCTTCATCTTTGGCACACCATGCTCCATTATCACTATCACATCATTGATAATGTCTTTCTATCACATAATTGATAATGTCTTTTAAGGATGTATTTTCAGCCACATAACAGTATGTGCTGGTCCAAGGAATATGATTTCTTGGGCCTGTCTAGTTCAGTATCTATGTCAACCAAATCCCATACACAGCCTGAGCCTGTAGATATTGGAAAAAAATCATCTCTTTATGATGTTGTCAGTAACTTGAGAGTGGCCACAAAATATAGGTTTGTCTGCTTAATCCTAGATCCATGGGAATTTCTTCAGTAACTGCAGCTGAGTAACTTCCTGGATTTTCTCTGCTGTATTTCTTCTCCATGCTCTGTTAAAAGCTGCATTCCCTTACTTTCTGCCTATCATTTAATGTTCTTTGGATGTAACTGTGTAAAAATAATGACATGCTAATGGCATGAACAGGACTCAAACAGAAGATTGGCTTATGCAGAAAACTGAGAGCTGAAAATGAAAGGTCTCACCAGAGACAACATGGAGTGGAGCAAGATTGCCTTCCACCAACAGTGATCTTAGCTAACCAGTTCTGTTCTCTGATACAGCATTTCTAAAACTTCAGACATTCATTGTTTATAAAAGCAATTTGTATCCCTACTCTCTATGGTTCCTGTCCTGGACTGGTAGTGGGAGGAAAGACTCAAACTATATTCATTTTCTCTAACATTCTAAACTTTTTCTGTCATAATAAGATCAGATGATTTTAATACTTTGAGATGATGATGTCTTCTAAAAGGAGTGATGAATTTGGGGGAATTAAATCTTACTACAGCAGGTGAAAATATAGTACTCTTGGGAAGGCTAATATATAACAGGCGAAGGCCTTTGGGATCATTTCTGTTTAATATATATGAAACCTAATCAATCACCATCTTAACTTTTTTATTATATAGTCTTGGGAATTCCTATTTCTGTGCTTCATAATGCTACTGAACTGAGCAAGGATCAAAAGCAATCACTTTTAAAGGATCTACAGTCATTTCACTCCCACAATGTTTTATCATGCTCTGCCTTCTCTTTCTCTTTTCATCTCTCATTAACAACACTGCTATTGTTGGATTTTAAAGAAAACAGGTTTCAGCTAAATAAAACCATGCTTTTTCATTGCAGATAACTACTTTCTTCAATGACTTCAAGATTTTTAAAATGATTCATACATCAGAAGAGGCAGGAGGAAGGAAAGAGGTCCAGATTTATGAAAGCAATCATGCAGCTTTCTGGATACTGTCCTTTCTTTATACTCAGTGGAAAGATTATCTTTTTTCTCACTTTGACTTTGTTAAAGCTTTGGCTAAAGCCCCAGATGAACAACAAATACATGCTGAAGGGAAAGTAAGTATCTTGTTATATTCTAAACCAAGACTTGCTGTATTGAAAAACCCTTCTGCATTAGGATAACTTTTATGGAATGAAAAGTGTCTCTTGCTTGGGAGATTAAGTTTACATGTCTTTACAGCTGTTTAACAGCCGTCAGTCAGAGCACACAGTTGGTAATGCTGACATTGACTTCAGGAAGAAGGAAGACTTGACAGTTGTCAGAGCACTCAGGACTGTAATACAAAGATAAAATAGAAAAAGTAAAAACTATCACAGGAGGAGCGATAACAACTTCAGAAATTAGCTGAACTTACCCTTTTGTTGTGAGAATTCCCTCAGAAGCTGAAGGAAGCCTTGTGTAATCACAGAATGGAAGAGGGAGAAATGACTTTGAGTGCCACAGATACTTCTGACTAAAAAAAAAATGAATATTTTGAACATTAGGAATCTAGTGCCTTCACAGAAATTATAATAAAGCTCTATGTTTCAGATGAACTTAGAATTAGAAAATATTCCCAGCTTCTTCTCCCAGTCTTATATTGCCTGGCCATTTTGCCAGTAATTTACTAACAACTTTATAACTTGATAGTGAAAATGTGAGCACAGTGAGATGTTCAGTTCAAGAGAAGAACCACAGTTGATTTGCTGACGTACCTTATGCATCTGAATTCAGCTTCTCTCAGTTTTTCAGAGAAGCTCTGTAGCTATATCCTGCTCAGCACTTTCTTTAATCTGGTTCTGGTCATAAACACACCCCATTTCAAACTGCTGGAATATTTGCAAAAGAGTCTTGCTTTCAGCTAGCCTGTTTATTTGAAAGGGCTCTTCCACTAAAGCAATCAGAGAAGAAGCCCTGCTATAAACAGGTTAGGCATCTTGCCAAATGGATGCAGAAAGGGTGTTGATTCAATTCTGTGGAAATTGTCTAGAGTCGGGGGAAAAGTAATATTTTACTTAGAACTTTCACTTTACACTAATGTGACCAAAAGTTAAGGAAGCACTGTTGACCTGATTTTTAAATCCATATTCTTTCATAGTGCTCTTAGATGGTCTTGAACCTGTCAAGAAAACCTTTTCTTCTTTTATGTCTCTAATTAATCAATTTTCCCTTTAATAACTGACAGTGCATAGAAAATGCAGACATACACTTTGTTCTTAAATGCATGTGGTGTAAGGGAATACATTCACGAGCAAATTCAAGCATTTTACTACAGAAAAGCTCTATTAACAGTATATTTAGACCAAATAGTACTAAAAAAAGTTGAAAATCAGCAAAATAGGAACTGGGAAGAGCTGCTTTTCTTTTTGTAGGTTTTCTTTCTTTAGCTTTATTAGTATCGGTAATCACTTATATAGAGAGAGCCAGAGCTTCGTGGCTCATTGTTTTGTGGAGGATTGCCCCACTAGAGAAGGAATGTTCTTTTTGTACCAGTCCAGAAAGACTTCAGTAATCACACAAGATCCACTTAAAATATTTCAGTGAAAGAGTTTACATTTATTTTTGGGTTACTCAGGGAATATGTTTTCCCCACATGTCCACATGGCAATGCTACACACTACCGAAACAAACCTGAGCATCTTCAAGCTTTCTTGATTATATAGGTTTGCAGAAGTGAAATGAGGCAATTTAAATCTCAAAAACTGTACCTCAAGGAGTTCCTGAGCTCACACATGCACAAATGGTTTGATTTCCTTTAGATTTGAATACCAAGGGTTAAAAGTGAAGGAATTTTTGCTTTAAGTAACTCTGTTGCATGGCTTCAGAGGCAAGGCATAGTAGCATCAATATCTCACTATTCCAAATTATTGAGGCCATTAAGATTTTTCCTATGGGGAGAAGTGTTCCACATAGGATAGAGTTTTGCCATTAATCCAGGTGGAAGAGCATGTACTCCCATACAATCTCATGCCTTTGGCAAATGCTTCGTTGCTTCTGCTCATAACGAATCCCACTGAACCCCATCCAGGGCTGCGGGCCATACATTCATCAGCAGACATAGTTGGCTGTTTTTTCAGTGATGTTAGCTAGTCTTTTGGGGTTGATTTCGGGGTTTTTCTTTGCTTGGCTGGTGTGAAATTGCTTCTGATTAACTGCTAACCTGAATGCCAAGAGGAAAGTAATGCTGAAACGCTATTTCAAAGTTATACTCTACTATGTTGCTGTTGTTATAATTCTGGTGCATGTACCTGAATTTGTTTAATAGTTACTTGGGGCATTCAGCTACCTTTGCTTCCCCTCTACAGGCTTCCTGCTCCTACAGGCTGTTAATCATACTTTTTAAAGGCCAGTTGAGCTGGATTTATGTGTTCTCCTTTCTGTAGGAACTTCAGAGAATATCTGCACCTCTAAATATAGGATGGATCTTTAGTGGGAATTACCTGGGGAGCAGGAAGGTCCAGTCCAGAGTATTTAGAATTTCAGGACTTTTTCCGCTTTAGGGAATAACTAAGACATTTGAATTGTGACATCTGCAGGCCTGTAGATAATTTGTCTATTTGACATACTATACATTTCTCTCTTTGTCTTATTTTTGTGGGACAGAAAAAGGATTTTTTTTCTTTCTCATCTGAAAACCAAACTACCTATATGAGCTGTTTCTAAATTTTGCTTCTGAGTTGCAGCAGTTCAAACCAGGGTAATTCAACAAAGTGACAGTAAACCAGTAAATGTTCGTTATGCAACATAACAATACTTTGTTAATAGCTAAAGCAAAGCCATGTTCTTTACTGATTATGGCAGTTTAGCTAAATCTGAAAATATAAATTGTAAGCTAGAGTAATCATATACTTTGATCTAGCAGGATTGATTACTGGACAAAGTCTGAATTTCCAAATCTTGGCTTTCAGCATTGTTTATTAACACTTAAAAATAATTAAGGCTCAAAGCTATGTGAGAATATTTGATCACACATTTTAAAAGAAAAGTCAGAAAAGTCAGAGTGAACAGATTAAATTGTCATAAGTCCAAAGCACATGTAAGGATCATTAAACCTTCCAACTTGTTTCCATAGTTCTGTTTGTTCTTTTTAGTGTTCTTTCTAAGAACATTGTAGCTGACTGAGGTGGTAAAAGAAATTATTTTGCTTAATAGACAAATATGAAGAGAAAATTCAAAAAGTGAACTGCTATCATGCACTTCTATCCAAGCATGTTAAGAAATTTGTATGTCACAGTGAGTCTATAGGAACCTGCATGATCTTCCAGACCTGATCAATAAGAGCAAAGACCCTAGAGAAGAACTTGAATGAAGAACAAAGTCTGTTTCAGGCTTTAATAAGCAGTCAGTGTTATTGTTTGCCAAATATATCTGAGCATTCAATCTCTTGCTGAGAATGTGAATTAAATGCAAAAAATACACAAATACAGGTGAGCTGCTGACTATTGTTTTATCTCTTCTACTTGCAAAGTTCAGACAGATGAAAAAATATTCTAAAATCTCATCTGAGAACCCCTCCACCAGGGATTTTCAGAATGCCTGACAGAATTAGTAACTCTGCTAGCCCTATGGGTTGTGGATAAAAGAACAGCCTTGGGCTTACAGACAGAAGCATCAAGAATTCATCAGCACAAATTACAGCTCTTGTGTAAATGGGTGTTACAAATCTTATTCATTAGCAGTTTTTCAAGTGTCCTGACCTAGAGATTAATGAAATACAAAGACAGAAAAGGATTAGAAACCAATAAAGCCATAGTTGACCACAGTTTCTTTCTACTGCAAAAATGTTTCTCACCATTTGCTAACATCAATCCACCATCTCATTGATTTTGTAGAGGAATATCAATCGATCTCAGTATAAGATTACAGGTTCCCTGGAGACTGAGGAGTTTCTCCAAGAGATTGTTTAATAGTGTGTCTGAAGTCAAGCGAGAAATAAAAGTAAATGGACAATTCTTAACAGATATTGAAACTCAAAGCAAACTATTTTGGCAGGAAAGTCTTATTTTTGCCATATGGGTAGTATCTTTGAATGCATTTGTCTTTACAACAATTCACTTTGGTACTTTAGAGATAATAATTTTTGATGAACACTTGAGTGTCTAGATAAAAAACAACATAGTGGCATTTAAAGACCTTTGGGTGATTCTGCACAACCTGCCTCCTGCAGCATAGCTACAATAATAGGAGCTCATGATAAACAACAGACTGAACAGCCTTACAACATTTTGGAGTGATCTTTTTAAAAAATTATCTAATATGTCATGTGTTTGGGGGAAAAAATCTTGATTTTTTTAGTTGACGTTTTCTAAGACCTTGATGATTACTTGCTACTTGTTTGTTTTGCATAAAAAATCAGATTAGCAGGGCAAGGAAGGGGTGAAGAAAGTTCAATAGAAAACACTGATATTATAGTCACAGCAGCAGTAGCGGTGAGTTCAATAGGTACATATGAGAGCAATACACACACACATACATACGAAGTCATGGAAAAATGCGTGTGTCAGTGTGAAATAAAATTTTGCATTTCATGTGCAGATGTGCAGGGTATCACATTCAAACTGAAAACAATACACTTAATCAAGGGTAAAGGACATACCATTACAAAACATTCATGTCTGCTCTTCAATATAATTGATTTGTTGGCCCAGAATTGCGTTTCAATTTGAAGTTTCCAGAAAATATTTAGCATGTATGTGCTATAAAATAGCCTTGAAGATTTTTTTCCTGCATAATGATTTTTATCCTAGGGTTACCTGAGTGCTTTGATGCTGCAAAAAGAATTATTTTATGTGGAAAAAGAAAGGTTGAACTAATAAATCAAAACATCCATTTAGTGCTGAAACAAAGCAGCAATCTATACTTGACAAAAGCACAGTGTTTCTTCAGACAAGGAGAAACATATGGCTGTTTTCCAGGTCCCATAGAGATGCAAACATTGTATTTTAAACTAATTACTACTCTGTTGAAATTGTACCCAGTAGTTAGTCAGTAGAAATCAGGAAAAAGTGACTGAAGAGTGAAGAACAGTGAAATGTCAAGCAACATTTCACATCTATTGGATATGGAGAAAAAGGACAGTAATGTCCCATGAACACTTCTGTTCCTGAGGTGACACGAAGCCTGGAAAGTCTGGCTGCGTAACCCCTGTACAAGTGAGGAGGCCACACTTGCCTTTAGAGGAACAGTAGGAACATTGCTGGAATACGGACACTGAAAGACTTACCCAAACCTGCACTTCATTCATTAGATTTGTCATCTTCATAAACAACCTAGAAGGTAACAAATCCTAGATCTTTCCGTATTCTTCCTTTTTTTAAAATATGCGTAAAAAAGGAAAAAGCGTAGAAGGAAGCTTGAGAATTTCAAATGGTCTCCATTACAGTGCTTTTCATTTCAAATGCTTCTCGTTATCTTTTAATATCTTCTTTTCTTATTGGGGGAAGTGAATATTCTGTTCATCGTTTCCACAGATCTGAAGGTTTTGCTTTTACAGTGGACAAGACTGTGACAGTCTGTAGGCCAAGGACACGTTATAGCATTAACTCTCTTATGTCCCTGAAGATGGTGGAGCCTGTGCCATGCCTTGTTTAATGAATCCTCCCAGAGTGCTGTGTCTCTGGGCAGAGTTAGAAGTGGAAGAGACTGCTGCAATTAATTAGGTATAGAAATCGAGTTAATTGACAAGAAAAAATGGCAATAGTTTGAGCATATGATATTCTGTTCCAGAAAGTGGTATGCAAAGCAGGTATATATTGGTCATCCTTATTGGTTTGATACTTTGTGGACTGAAGGTTTAAGAGTGGGAGCTCATTGATCCTCTCTCAGATACTTGTGAATTTCCTAGGAAAGGAGCCTTCCTTCAGGCCCTGGTCTGGCCCTAGTCTGCTGCCTCATAGCCCTGTTTTGCTAAAATACCAACAGTGTTTGGAAGTGGTTGGGTAAAACACTGTACGTCATGTTTGTTGATGAGCAAAAATTTCTGTGTGAAGTGTCATTGCAATCACTACAGCAGCCTTGAAAATAAGCAGAGAAAAGCAGAGCTAGGGATATCATCAAGGATTGATAACTTTGACGATAAGGACTCACTAGGGGTCTGTGTACAAAATCTCGTAATAAAAGATGCAAAATGCTGCTGAAGTGAGAATGTAGTTATGGTAGGGAGAAGTATTAGATAAAGAATTTCTGTTTGCGATAAATCTTAACACTGTCTTGTGGTTTCTGGTGGTTCTTGCAGAATTCCAGATATTTCATAGGAAATAAACTAAAGATGAATTTTTAAAAACCCTGTGGATGATGTGAAAATGTTACCCAACTCTATTTCCCCCTTGATGATGCTTAGTCGTGTTTCGCTGAAACCTTGGACAATATATTTAGGTGTTTTAGGTGTTTATATTATTATTATTATTATTACTATTATTATTATATAAAATGCAAGATGTTTATAGGCCTTATTTCTCTTAGGAATATGAATAAGCTTAACAACAAATAAAAAAGCCATATCTAGCCACTAAGTTATGGTGATGGATTCTATATTCAGAATTTAATATTGAATATTGAGAGCTTGCATCCAGATACACTACATATTAAAAGGGATTATACCATGTTGAATAACAGTCAATTTAATGAAACGAGTCTGAAATATTTGGAGGGGCTGTACTTTTGAATAATACTGTCTATTTTTCTGGTATTATTACTGATTATTAGCTACTATTACTGTGGGTTTGTGGAATTTTCTTGTTTTAAATATTCTTCTCACTTCTGCAGCTTTGTGGGAAAAGAAAAAAAGAAAGCAAAAGGAAATATTGACTGACAGCCCACATAAGTGGGAGAGAAATTGGTGACATTAGATGGTCTTGTCTATTGCATAAGTGAACAAAGAGAAGCAATGGACTGGTAATCTTAAGGTGTGTGGTGTGAAGGAGAAAAATATTTCAAACAAAACTGTGATTAAGCCAATGGTTTATGATTGGCATGTGTTTCAGCTTTAAAAAAATATTCTTATTTCAATATTCCACAGAGAAGACCAAAACAATGGGTTTTAAATTGTTTTTCAAAGTAAACAGATTTATCTATTATTTTCCTGACTACACAAACAGTTACATTAGAGGATTGTTTGCATCAGTTTGAGTTCTTAATTTTAGTATCCACAAAAATATTTCTTTTTTCTTTCATCCTTTCCTCTTATGTGCTTTTTTTTCTGTTTTTTTCTGTATATTTTTTCCTTCTTTGGACTTTTTCTTAGGTATGTATATATTTTTTTCAGGCCCAGACATTCTTATTGATAGCATGTGGCTCAGGAAAATTTTAAAGCAGGAACGTAGAGATGAGTTTCATTCATTGGCAAATGTTAAATTACTGTCCCCTGAAAAGAATGGTGTGACTTAATATGCTGTAGTAAAAGTCTGTGCTAACACGGGATTTTTTTTCTCCAACTATTCCTTATTCTATTGTCTGGAAAAACAGGTAAATATTTCTTATAAACTTCCCCTTATATTGGACACAGCACAGATCAAATTTATGTAAATTTATGAACTTGCCACTCTTTTGATTTTTATGTTTCTCCCTCTGTCTCACAAAAACACTATTAAAAGAGCACCATGTGTGAACCATTTTCCCTGAGCAAGAGCAAAATGAAATATATAACAGCAAACTGGTCAGAACATTGGGCAATTTACCAGACTACTATATCATGGAGGTTAAATGATCAATCATTAGTGAAACCTAAGGATGTTCATGTTGTATAATTTCCTCCTTTAGGGATCTGCTCAGCAGTAAATAACCATCCTGCTAATGATTATGAACTCTGTAAATGCAAATTGTAAGTATAATTAAAGAAAAAAAAAATTAAACGTCTTTATATCTTCTTGGAGGCCGATTGCCTTCCTTTAGAAAAGGAAAAAAGAAAAAAGATTCATCCAATATCCTTGCAATTATTTTGATATACGGAGCATGAAACAAAACTTTAAAGTGCTTAGGTCTTAAGTTCTGTTAAGTAAACACACAAGGTTTGGAGAGTGATCATGTTTTACATACTCATGATTCATTACAGACAGATTACAAAATACCGTGGGGAAAAAAATCTGGACAATTCTGGCACATTTATATAACTTAAGTATAGAAACTAACAGTGCTGCAAGCTATCTGAAACTCAGGATTATTTCATGGGTTGCCAAAGGCTTTATGTAATTTGTTTCTGTTCTATATGAAACAGACTATGAAGGATATCCTGAATTATTGGAATCGACCTCCTTGTATGAGCAAGGGTTCACCCCCGAGCAGACAGGCTTCTTGCCCTGTTATTCCTTACAGAACTGACCTGATCCACTTCTTTCATACCATAAGAAATTCTTTCGTACCATAACAACTGAAAAATAACCGATCTCTTCTATCTGGGTTTGAGTATAATTCCAGTATATTAGCTGGACATGGGATTTAAGCATAATCGTATTTGATAAAATACATATATATATATGTGTATATATATATATATGAAAAAATTGGAGAAGTTGAGGATAGAGAAAGTCAGGCTGGGAAAGGGCAGCAGTAGAGCATTCCAGCAGCTGGTTTGAGATCTCTCACTGTCTATTGTCGCAAAGAAAGGTGTTAGGTCTCTGCAGAAAAGACGAGCATGTTTAGATCGACAATTGACATTGCTGATAAAGACTGTATCACCTAGGAAAAGCTGGAAGCCCTTGACAGTTTGCAAGAAGAGTGGAGACAAAAGACTGTCTTCAATAGTGCCAAACTACCCTGTTCACAAATTGCAAAGAATACTCAGAGGGGGTGCGGGTGAGACTGCCTTCAGCTCTATGCAGTGGAGCCAAAGGACATGACCTTATAAGTAACAGTAAATGGCCCCTTACAATGCACATCTCTGAAAAACAGTAGCATTCCTTTATTACATGTCTTTATAATGTCAGCAACAAACTACATCTTTGTCAGACAGGAGCTATAGTCCCTGGAATCCGCCTGTTTCAAAGGCAATCCACAAAAAGCTGGCAGGAATCCTTGCAGCTTTTTTCTGCAAGCAAAAGTCATCACAAAAAATGGAGAGGATGAAATATTATACACCACTGTTCATACTAGGCCTTAATGAAGCATACTACAGTAAGATGATAAGGTATTTCATGCCCTTTGGCAAAAAATTCATACAGTTCTTGGAAAAAAGTGCATCTTCTTTATAAGAAACCAATCAGTAGGTGATAATAATAGCCTCTGGGAGGGACCTATACCCAAAAGCCAAGCTGTGGATGAGAGTATGCAGCAAGCCTGTATGCAGCTATGTAAACCACACAGTAGGACTGAGATGGAGAACAAAAGCAAACCAACAGCAGCAATAATAAATGAGGAAAATAAACTTTCATTAACATCACTCAAACATTTCCAGAACAAGCGGTATGGTGCTGTTCCTGCAGTAAAGATAGGACAAAAATGTGGCTTAGTGTTATGAAGTGGGCTGGTCCCCACTGTAAATGTGTAAAAAAAAGGTACAAGCTGGCAGAAGTCAAGAAAAACTTCCTGCCTCAGATATTTGGAAGCTTTTCTTCATTCACTGAGTGGTTGCAAGTTTAGGCTCTGTCCAAGTGGACACTCAAAGGGGTCAAAAACAAAATGATATCCTAGAGTCCAGGATTTTCAAGTCAAAATCAAAGGACAGGAAAGTAATTGACTGATCCAGCACAGTGAGCAAGACTGTGTTGTCTTCTGGGTTCTGCATGGTAGGTACAAAAAATACTATCACCTCATGGAGACTTATTGACTCTGTGTTTTGCTTTTACAAAATAAAATTTCCCAAGCACCAAACTGAACACTATGGTATCACTAGTTTAAGATGTACTGTTTCCAATTTTTTAATCAAAAATTCTTCCACCTTCATCTCAAAGAAATCAAACTTTAATCTCTTAGGAATGATAGCAAGATCCTTCCTGATGTGTTCATTTTGCAAGTGTGGATTCCCAGAGAGGCTGCCTTTCATTTGCATGCAAGGCAGAATGAATCTGGGAAACTCTGCATAAAAGTGTGAAGTCAAATGTTCTGGACAGTTAATAACACTCACAGACTGTGGTTCCCTTTTCTACAAATTAAAGCCCATCTTTAGCAGTCTGCATCCTCAAGTTCAAAGTTTTGCTCTCTTTACCTTCCATATCCACCAGTCCTTTTGGCAGGACATTGAAGTATTCAGGTTTCAGTGGTTGCCACAGCTTATAGACAGTATCCTGGTGGATGCATGATCAGGGCAGAAATATGGATTCTATTGCCAGTATCATCCCAGTTTCAACCTTTCTGTCAAAAGAGTTAAATCTAATATGTGATGCTTTTTCCAAGGACAATAGGGAATATGAGAATCCCTCTTTTTTTTACTCTCTTCACCTTTTCATGAAGATTCAGTAAGCTTTTTCTTCTTTTTCTCATCATAATTGGGATAAGTGGAGATGATTACTGAAAAAATGGATTGACTGGCAGTTTCTATGAGTATATTGTATCATTTGGGTAACTGTGATAGAAACCTAACTGTAAAGCATATTCAAAACCTAGGAATACAAAGGCTGGACGATAACAGTTGCATTCTGTCATTTCACAGTGTTTGAATAGCTAGAACCATATTGAAAATACTACCAGAGCGCATACCGTCGGCAACAGTAGGCCAGTAAGTACCACCAGAACACTACTTCTTTGTTAGAACTTCTTAACAATAGCTTGAAGAGAGAAGAAAAAAGATATTGGCTAAGGCAGAGCAGAAAAACATTGTAGTTGTGACAGTACATTTTGCAATACAGTTCCTATAATTTATAGGTAGTTAGAAAAAAAAAGTGATGTACGAGCTCTGTAAGAAGATGATAGCAAAGATCACTGAATAAAAGATGCAATCAGAAAGGGGTAAACAGCATAATGCAGATAGAACATGTGCTTAATAGAGGCAAATGGGGGAAGGTCTGGGAGTTAACCCTTAACAAAGGAAGGAATCTTTTTTTCTTTTCAGGAAAAATAATTGATCATAGATCTCCTTGCAAATTATATCTGAAAGCAATTTACTTCACTTGACCATGTTCAGAGTTTTCTGAATAGTCTGCAGCAATACTATTATGATAATTTCTTACAAATACTTGTTATTCAAAACTTAAAAGTATGATTTTTTTTCCTTTCTGAAATATTTTAGGTTTTTTTTTTTCATTTGGCTATACCTTTATAATTTGTTAACTCTAAAAGGTTTATAGTGTATCACTTGCTCAGCTGATTGCTTTGATTACTTTGATTACAAGTCCACTACTTAGGTTTATGATCAATTTAACTGCTAGTGAATGATGTTGATGTTCTTCAGCTGCCATTTTCCCATTAAAAAAAAAAGTCACCTTCAAGCAGTACTCTGTGTCCAGTTTGTTGCTTGTAACTTCTTCAGGCCAAGGTAGATCTCCACTGACAATTTCGTTTATGCGGTATTTTATTACAAATGTACACTGCTGAAAATGCTTTTCTTCTATTTTCAGGCAGACACTTTAGACTGATGCTTTAAATTCCATGCTTGAAAATGAGGTTTCTTTATTTTATTAGCAAGTCTCATAATTTTCAGATGACATACTCATAACTTACTTGCATTGCTAAGGTGTCTTTTTTTTCAAAATACAATAAACTCAGTATCCCTTTGAAACCTATTAGGAAGTTTTTTTTATATATATAAATAAAAATAATACCTTAAACACCCTAAATTTAATGAAGTTTTTATGCAAGCATCTCTGCCACTGTAGAACCAACAGCCATCTTCTGCTGTGAGTTACCAATGGATAAACTCCATTGCATTACTGTCAGTGGTCCTAGTAAACTTAAAAGCAGAGTTTATGATGTGTGGCAGATGCATTCATTCTGTTTCCCTGAAATCCGGAAATTCCCTATGTTTGATTAACCTTTTTTTGTTCGAAGTCTCTGACCAAGTGAAACAAGTAGTTCTTATCCGAAATCAGTGTAACACAGATATGTAGAGCGCCAGGCAACAAGCATTGACTTTCACCAAACAGTGATGACTTGCAGCTATAGCTGATGAAATTTATTTGTTTGAAACTACAATTTGACAGGAATATGTGTTTTTGCCAAGGAAAATATGTTTTTCAATGGTTACAAAAGTAAACCAAGCTACCAAGATTTATAGTGGAAAATGCTGCTGTAGTATTTCATTACAGATGATGATTAAATGCTCACATTTCCTCTCTTATTGTATTGATCAGACCTCTCAGTCAGACTATGTTTCTCATGAGACAGCATAGCTGGAACACCAGTGATGTATCTCAATAGCTCAGCAAGGATGGAGCCCACAGGACACCCGCAGAGCTGCAGCATGAAAGGACTGTGGAGGCACTAGGCGATATTGTATCTTTTCCTCTCATATATTCCTGGGTTTAAAAGGCAAGACACAGACAACCTTTTCTTTGGGTGGTTGGAAGAATGCACCACATACATCAGGTCTAGAGGGTATTAAAAATTACACCGTCTAGGTAGGATGAATAGGTTTAACTTTTAAAGCTACTGATATTTATCAACTGTTACTATTAGGAGACACAACTATTCTTCTATCTGAAATCATGATTGTGTTAGGTTTTAAGAGCTATTTGTGAAGCACTAAGATAAAAGAGCTAGAAAAAAGGAGCTAGCAAGGATAGAGTATTTGATGTGGTGTATGATGTTCCTCAGACTCACAGACTGATTTCTTTCCAAGTTACCTCTATTGCCTCATTTTGGTTGTGTAGTGAATAAATCCTCCATTCTTTAAAACGTTATCTCCCTGTATTACCTCTGCAATGTATCTGCTCCCATTTCTACTTCTGTCCCTCTCTCGTTTCCCTGTGTGAAGGCCACCAGGATGTGCTAAAACACTAATATTGTCCTCATTTTAGTTTGTGTGAAGGACTCTGGACACAGAACAAACAGGGCAGCTCTACTTCAGCAAGGGATAAGAGGATTACTTTGCCCTTGCCCCCACGAGAGTAGTGCTGGTGATCCAGTGAGCCATGGACGTTACAGTGGCACCATTAACTCTTCCTCTGCCCAGAAGCACCCACCTGGTCTGCAGGGAGAGCATCACTTACCTAGTGCTTCTAGGGGCCTACTGCTCCCCCACAGGCAGGGAAATCAAGCCCTTGCAGTTGTATCAATAAAGAAGGTACCTGCCCATTTGTGGCAGCAGATATCCCTACTGAAAGCTTGATAAACTTTTTTTTTTTTTTACACTTGGCTAGGTAGAGAAATTACATGAATGATACTTTATTTTTCTTCTGTACTAGTCTAGGTCTAGGTCCATCTGGGAATTTTTCTCACTAAGTGTCATTTTACCCAGGCATGTGATCTATTAAAACCCTATGTTACTGCACCATTAGTTTTCAGGACTTTTTGTTTGATCATCTATATGATAGACTACCTGACAGAGGAAACTCAAACTACCTAGAAGTCAATACATCAAAAATATGGGGAAGTCATGGCAACTATATGCTTAACATTGGACTTCAGCATCCTTTGCTCTTGTCCCAGTGATTCTGTGTGCTGAGGGGGCTTGGATGCTTGGTCAGGATCCTTCCAGAGCTCCTATCTGAAGGGTTTCACTTACTGAAAAGTACTCTTGGATCAGAAAGAGGCAGCGGCCAAGGGAACTCCCTAAGGTATGACACAAGCCATCATCATGGGGCTAGAAAGATTACATAACACTACAGATATTTGGCTTTGTATATATAACCAAGTAAATACTGGATCTGGAATTTTACTTCAGATCTGCTGTAACTCAAGAACTATCTTCACTTTTAGCCTGTTTGGGATTTAAGTGTTTCTGGTTCCTACTTCCTTTGGAGAAATATATGAAAGAGATTTCTACTCTTTTTTTTTTTAGTATATTTCATAGGACAAACAATCATATCTTGCTTAGTGTCAAATATTCTTGAGCCATTTTCCAATTAGACTAATCAGAACTTGGCCTGAGAATTCAAGGATTTGGCCTGCTGTCACAAATACATCATTATTTTGTCATTTAAAAATATATATATTGCTAAAGGGAACTGTTTCCTTCTTTATCCATTTATGCCAGGGCAAGCATCCTTTTTATGATATAAATCATACTTAATGTACTTCCTTGTATGCAAGAAATGAGAAAATATCCTCAGGCAACTTGTTTTCCAAAATAATCAGGTCAGACATCCCCCACCTGGGAAAATATTGTTATGGAGCTGTGGATTGAAACACAGTGAAGGCAGAATATGAATGATGTGAGCCAGTGTACCAGAAAATGCTTTTGTTTCAGATATTATACCTGCTCTCAAATCTAATCCCAGTTTTAGTGGTTTAGTTACTCAAGGGCAGACATCAAACACCTGCTCTGTCCACTCTCCTTCACTGCCAACACCATCAATTTTCCAAATGAGTCAGCTCATCTCTGTTCTTTAATTGATTGGTAATACAGAGTCCTAATTGAGGCTGTAAAATGAAACTTGCAGATTTGATTGCCTGCTTGGAGTTCAGAGCACTTCAGTGATCAGAGCTATCAGTCTTGTAAATGGTATAAGCAAATGGAAAACCAAAAAACAAAAGTGAAAAATTCACAACGATGTAAACTGAGATAACTCTCTGTTCTTACTTCCTATTCAGGCTACTGTATATTGAAGTGCAAAATTTATCTGGAGAAACAAAACAGAATAAAATAAACCTAAGGTGAAAACAAAATCTTTCCGACTGTGGCTGCATGTCATTCTGGAGAGAGCAACTGATTAAATACTGCCACCATACAAGCCATGACTGTAATCTTGAAAACTGGTTAGAATTAATTTCCAGACTGAAACACGGGAAGATGTAGATATAATTTGGGGAAAAATATTATGGAAATATGTATTCAGCAAGAAGCAAGCAGCATGGAGTGTCAGGCTTCATTAGCCCTTGTACTGCTATAAACAGTTGTTTCAAAGCCCCTCTCCTTGAGGACTGCAGTAAATTGATAAACAGTTCTGCCTTCCCCCAAAGTTAATAGCATATTTGTGGAAGTAATTATTAAAATAAGACAAGGATAAAATTTAAAGTTAAAGAATAAATATAATTTTTATTTAAGAATAAAGATCAAATTAATACGTTTTTGTAAAAGTACATAGTACAAACCTTCAGCTAGATTCAAGAAGCGCATTTTTTGCAGGTCCACCAGGACCCTCAAAGGTAACCCTATTTTAAGACATAAACTTAAAAGCTTTTACATCAATCAGTATATTACAGGCTTTATACAAGTGGATGCAAAATAGAGCCATTAAAGAAACAATAAGTCAATTTTATGGCAGTAAAATTGCAAGCTAAAGAGACTAGGATACAGGCAGCGGCTGCTGGCAGCAGCTTAGTGTCTTCACGTCCCTATTTCATAAGAGCCTAAATAGCCATCAACGTTTCCACTCCTGTGAAGGCCGCCAAGCTCCGACGTTTGGTGAGTGCTGTGCAGGCTGAGCAGGTTTTCTTTCTGCTCATCAGGCCCATGCCAGGACATTGGTTTGGCTGGTGCCATGGGCAGACAGTGTGAGGGCACTTCTTGGGAGAGAAGCAGAGAGAAAGCAACTGGTTGTGGCCTGGGGTTACAGTGCTTATTAAAAGAGTAAGACCTGGTTTCCTAGGCAATTCTGAAGGGACCTCATATGAGAAACTGTTTTTGTCATGCTCTAATCTGGATTGGAATCTCCTCATATAAGGACTAAGACTCTTTGGTCTTTAATAGAGTTATTTCATTATTCT
Source organism: Tinamus guttatus (assembly GCF_000705375.1). The sequence goes on along the minus strand of NW_010588237.1, from coordinate 79,552 downwards.
TGCCTAGAGTTCACTCTGTTTCTGATCCTTCAGCTTCACTTTTTGGCCCTTAGTCTATGCAGCCCTCCTAATCCTCCATGTTGCCTTTTGTTTTCTTCCTATGCTTTTTTCTTTTTTCTTAATGTGTGAGATTTTTGCACACACTGTTCATGTTATAGCAACTATTCTCCTCAATCTGAGCCAAACCTTGCCCATGACTATTGACCAACACCCACTGAGGGCAAAAGGAAGATTCCTTTTGACTTGACATGATTCAGGAAGTACACTAAACAATACCGAGTAAAGAAGCATCTTACAGGATTTAGGACAGAGCTGCAACTTCGCATTCAAGGGCACAGCATGGAAAAAGCATAGCGCAGAGCATTTTATTGTAACAAATCTATTAGATGCATTTATCTCTACAGACCTAACTGCTAAGTTTAAATTCACAAGACAGTGTAACAGTTTAATTTTATAAAAATCTATACTCCATTTCATTATGGTACTAAATTTTACCACCTGAACTACACTTTTCTCACCACCACAGTTTTCTGATGCAGGATACACAAGAAAGGGAGAGAAGGTACTCTACGGATTATTCAAGTGTGCAAGTATTCAAGTGTTCCTGAATGAAAGCGTGAAATGTCCTTATTGTACTTGAAATGGAAGACCCTTGAAATGGGGTAACTCTGCCTGGCAGAGTTAGTTATCTCATATTTCTTTGAGGTGTTTAAGATCCAATCAATACAGTTTACCACTGTGTAAAAAAGGAACATCCTTCTGGGTATTTATAACTAGTCAAAAAAGATATCACAGCATAGGAATAGGTGTACTCAGTGGTGGATCTTCTCAATTGATCTCTACTAGATATATTCACTGAACTGTACCCTTACTAGTCAGTAATCTGAAAATGAAGTTGTGTTTGGTTGGTTTTGCTGATGATAATTTATTCTGATTATTCAAAATTAAAGCATTATATTGAATGACTGGGTGATAAAATCGAAGATTAAATTCAATATTAACAGTATTAATTAATGGCCATGAACAAAAGTACAAACAAACAAAAAAGCATGACAATGCTATTAGAATTATTTTGAATATTAGATGCTGAGGAATAACTAACGAATTCAACACAAAGTGCTTATAGAGTATTCTCATAATTTTTGATTGACTCTATTACAAAGACAGTTCTGTCACAGCACCAGCTCGATTCAGCTGGTGGAAAAACAGCTCAAATTATAATAAAATTGTGAAATATTATTACAGAGTGAGTGGAAATCCAAAAATTCAATACAATTCAGCAGTCTTAAAAACAAGTTCTCTAACTTGGGTAAAAGACAGCATTATTTGTGTTCTCCTCTTATCACATATTGTCATATGGATGTCCAATAAGGCCTCAGTTTTCTTATTAGGGCTAGGTTTCATCGTGACTTTCTCTCTCCTGAAATGTATCCATACTAATGTAATTCTTACTATTCACAGGGCAGAGTTTGATCAGAGCAAAAACCCTCTATATAATGCAGAGCATAGTCCTTCAGGGAGTACAGCTGATAAGGGAGAAATGGACATAACCTGCAAGTAAGTCTGCAATACATGGAAGGAAATTGCTTATGAATATTTTCTGAAACCTATTTGAATTTAAATATTTTAGATCATTTAAATGAAAAGCTGCATTATGGTTCAGGCTGGACCAGACCCAACATATTTTTTATTAAATATTAAATTAATTAAACTATTTAAACTATTTAAATTAAATATTAGGAAACACAAAAATCAACATTTTTCAGTGAGATAAGAATTCCATTTCAATGTGATAAGATTTCCATTACTCTTTTCCTGTCAATAAAGTTTAATCAGGAAGCATCTGATTAACCCTGATAATTTTAGGTGCTAGTGAAAACAGCTTTATACCCTGGGATTTTAAAGGGTAGACTACCTTATGTACCTCTGATTTTAGGTTAGTGACTGCTACCACCAGTTGCATACCAGTATCCCTGTACTGAAAATTTTATCCTCCTTTCCCCCTAGGCATGCCAGTTTACCTATGTAACTCCTCCTTACCCACTTCTGTGAAATGATTTAGAAAAAGATAAATTGAAGAAGCAGTCACCTGGAATAGGAGCGGGGAAATGCCGTCCGTCTGGAGGCAGTAATAGAAGCAGAGAAAATGATCTAATCTAATCTGATTAAGTGCTGTATTTCCTTTTGAAGACCAAAGATAAACTCCTGAATCACTCGGGTATATTTGAGTATATATTTATGGTCCAAAATCTAGAACTGCTAATTAAAAGCATTCAAAACAAAACCCCCCAGAGTTAGACATTCATTTAATTTAGAGATTTCTATTCCAAAACAAATTATAACTTGCAGCTTGCTTTATTTATGATTATGTCTCACTTGAGAAGAACAGTCTTGCAGTAGAAAGGACAAAGAAAAAAGAAAGAAAGAAAGAAAAAAGCCATCCCAAACCACGCAAGAAATGTTGCTTTGTGAGAGAAAAAATGTTGAGGCTAGGCTCAGTGGACATTGTATGAGAGTGACTGGCATTTAGGAAACACTTAGAGGGTAAAAGTAAATGATAGCTGTGAATGTATCAGACTGCTGACTGTGATGCTGTTGGCATTTTTTGGAAATTTCAGAAATCAAAGATCTCTAGATCCAAAGCACAATATAAAATTCAGAGGGATGGGATCACCGTCCCTATATGGCTAAGTGGGTAGAGGGCCTTTTTTATGGTTAAGACCTATGTTTTGGGGACCTGGTGGCTAGGGTCCCCCCTAGCCTCAGGGTTAATGGGAGTACTGAGTCTGTCCTATGGCTGCAGCTGGTTGTAAAGTTCATTTGAAAGGAAATTTCCCTGAATTATATACGTGCAATAGGTGCAAAGGAGCAGGACAAGGCAGACATGCACATCTCCATGAGCAGTGCAGCATATCGTAGGCTGAGACCTCGGCAGGAACTCAAGGGAAGCTACCATGCTGCATCCTAGGAGGTATGTGTTGCCTGGGCTGCAGCAGGGACATAAAAATGGGGTCTAAAAGTGGTAGAGGAAATCAAAGTGCCTTTGGGTAAGTCTAGATTTGCAAGCAAATATATGTTTCTTGTCAAAATGCATTCGACTGCAGCTGTGTAGGTGGAGAACAAAGTGGTAGGACATTACTCATATATTACACAGTGTTTTCCCCATGTTTTCAAAAGTCATCACATGGTTTCTCTGTTGTCCCTGGAACCTCCACTTGGCAACAGGAAATACTCACAGAAGCTTTCTCTATTTTTCTTCTGAGTTTAATATCTGTTTTGAAGCACTTATTTTCAGTGGAAGGAAGGATTTCAGGTGGTTTTCAAATGTGCTTGCTAAAGACACAAATGAAAATGAAATTTAAAAAATCCACCTATCACCAATAATGAAGCCATCAAGAAGCGTAACACAGCTCACAGAAATAGGGTCCCATTATGCAAATGCATCACAGAAGATCCTAATAGATGGGAGCCACTCTGTCTCAGTCTCTGTAATTAAAGTGTACTGTGTGTAATTAAAATTAATGTAATTAAAACAGTCTCAGCACCACTGTTCAATTATGTCACTCAAACACTGCCTCTAGACACACCAGAATCACACATCAGTAATATGGAGAAGATAATCTCTACATTCCTTTAGATTAATAAACAGCTGGGACCAAAAGAAGAAAAAAGGATATTCTGTTTCCCAAGGCAAATCTACCCTGCATTCTTCACTGAAAAGTTATCCCAGGTCTCCTTGCCTATCTTACTGTCTTTTCAGTTTTATTTCCAGCAACAGCTATCAATTTTGCACTCCTGAAATCAGCAGTACTTTACCAATAATTTCTGTAAGAGATAGAGCAAGGACTTAATTATTTGACTATAGAACGTGTTCAGTTTCTAAACTGTATCAGTACTGCTAAACATACATGCACTTTATGGCTGACCAGTCAACAGACATGCTAAAGACATAGGCAAAGCTGTAAGCCATTTAATCACTGACTTTCCATTACAAGTAAGTCCCTCTCAAACACTGTTTGACTAACCAGAAACAAAAGTGGATCAAACTGTAATTCTATTGAAGCAAGGAGACTGAGCACTTGTAACCATAATATTTTTCAGAAAGGTATTGTTTTTGCTCTGTTACAATATTTCTCATTGGATTAACTCTTTGACTTCTAGATCCTTCCAACCTTTAAAGCATTAACAGCTGTTTACAAAAAGTACTGAGCTTTTCGGGAGTGCTCTGTCAAAACTACTAAGACAAACTGTATGCTTAGAGGTTAATTTTGCCTGTAGGAGAGAGCCTGTGTCTCTACATAGGATTAGCATAGGCTATAGAAAGGTAAGACTACAGTAATTTCAATTTCATTAGTTTCCAGAAAACCACTCTCTGTTAAATTTATTAGACACACTAATACGTCCTTTTGAATTTACCCCCTTATCATTGTACTTTCTTATTTTCCTATGAATACTACAGGCTGCTTCTAACATCACTCTGAACATAACAACAGAGAGACAAGTAGAGGCAATAAGGTGACTGATAATGTATGTAAATATGTTGCTGAGAATTTTGAAGCTTTCACAGCAAGAATCCAGCAACTTGTGCAATTTTCAATTAACAATGCTGGATACATGATTTAAAATTAAAATGTTAATATTTTCTTACACATTTATTCTTAGTGTGGGGATACACACACTTACATGAGAAATTTTCATTTTGTAAATAAACTGCTTACCCTGCAAATTAGTCTGCCTGTGGGACATGATTCAATACAGGCATCATTGATTTCAGAAAGACTTTCTATTTTCCCAAGCTCCAAACTTTATGTCTTTACACCTATGCTTTCCAAAAAAAAATTCAAGACAAGACCAAATTGAATTAGGGTGGACCATCACTGATTGGGAAGTATGACCACAGAAGATGCGTTTACCTTGAACAATAGAAACATTGAATGATGTACAGAAGTTGTTAGGTACTATCAATCGGATCCACCCAGTGTTGGGAATATCCACAGATGCTGTGACACCACTGTTTGAGATATCAAAGGGCGATCCTGACCTACTATCAAAGCAACCACTTATGCTGGATGGACAGCAGCGCCTAAATATGCTGGAAGCTATGTTGCAGGAGAGACAAGTGCATCAGGTTAGACTGGAATTACCAGCCGCTATTGATGGAGATTGATCACGGGGGATACAATAAGATAATCCTTGCATGACTTTGGAAACATGTGCTATCATCCTGGAATGGGCTTAGAAAACAAGAAAAAAAAAAAAAAAGGAGAGATGTGGGAATATATAGGATAAAAGGTTAATAAAGGTCACCTGTTGAAGATTGCTGAAACTAGGAATGAGGGACTAGTTGGGGAGGAAAGTACTGAGGAAGAAGTTACTGATTGACTAAGGAACGCCCTTTTCCAGGATTGGTCACTGGGTTGCTGGCGCACCAGGATCGGTGGTTTAAGATGTGTGAAGGTTCTATAAATACCAAAGCCCTGGACTTAAAAAAGGAGGGGGCTTTGGCTGAAGACTACTGCCCCCTCCTCTGTCAATTACCCTACAAGAAGCTACAAGATTTACTATACCCAAAAGCCACATTTAATCATCAAAGTTTACTTTTACAACTGTAGGCTAAACATACAAAGTTTAAGGTTTAGTCAATATAGTGGGGAAAAATGCCCAGTTTTATGTTGACTAAATAACATATTTTGGAACAAATAGACTCTAAAAGACTTACTATTCTTCATTTAATGTATGTTAAAAGTTAAAAAAATGGAATGATGACTTTAGGGTATCTGGTCTCCAAAAATCTGGTAGGATGAAGTGGTGATGAAGGTGTATGTGTTTATGTACAGTCTAAAACAACAAAACAATAATACCATAGGACATAATAATAAGGAGGCTATTGTTCAAGTATCTTATTTTTGCTGTGTGAGCTGGTTTGGCAGGGGGCCATGAGAAGGGGGAGAAAGCCTAGCATCTCAATAGAAATCCATTGCCATCAGATGTCTGGCAATCACTACTAGTCTCAAAAACTCGAAGATTTTGACCTGGAATAGGGAAGAAACAGTATGAAGAATATGTGTGTAACATATGACCTTGATATTTTGGGCTAGATGTTATAAATTTCACACTATCAAGCTTAAATGTGGGAGCTATGTGGCTCTCTACAAAGACATGTCAATCTGAGACAATTTTAGATTCATTAGAAGTTATTTTTCAGAACTTAAGGAAGATGTGGGATACCAGATGCAAAAATTTTTCTCTAAATGGAGATGGGAGCTGAAGAACTACCAAACAGTCAGTGTGAATGTAACTAACTCACTTGTGTCATGGGCTGTCAAACTATTTGAAGGAGCCTTGACGAAGACAAAGAGATGGGAAAGCACACACATGGATTTCTTAAAGATTGAGCAGGGAAGTGAGCACAAAGTAGCCAAGAATCATTAATTGCATGTCACAGGATCAGGAATGATCAGATTGACAGCAGTTCTGCAGGAAAGATCTGCAGCTGATAACAGTTTACAAGAGGAACATGAGCCAACAGTGTCACTCCCCCAAGAAATGCAAATATCTATACATCTGTATACACAGGGTACAATCAGCCAAATCCATGAATTTGGCGTAAAGCACATCTTTGTGTGTTATTGAACTATAGTTTAATCTCTATGGAGTTAATCTCTATGTGTGTGAAAAGAAGATTTTTACCCCATTATAACCACACTAGACAAAAATAATTCACAAATGTAAGAGGTGTGGATTGTTTCCTGGTTTATGCACTGTGAATGGATTTGTTCAGATCTACATCAAAAAGATTTATTGCAGGTAATATGTTGAAAAGTGAAAATTGCTCCCCTAATGATTTCCATGTCTAATTAAATTTGCATAGTTGGAGTTTTTTAAAAGTCGTTTTCCTTAAGCAGAATTCATTAAGTGACTGAGGAATAAAACAAAAACAATAATGATGATTGTCCCCTCCCACCCATTTTGAGAAGTAACTTCTCAAAATATTAATGCACTTTAATTATAAATGTGGAAAGTACAGATTAATTTAAAAGAGGAATATATAAACAATCCATGACATTAATTAGAATTTCTCTTATTGTTTCCTGATAATAGAAAATATATGAAAGAAAAGCATTTTAACATTAAAATAGATGGATAAGAAAGCATAGAGTGTGTTATTTCATTTTTGTCTACCTTTTGTCCGAAAAATAAAAAGGGAATTAGGAAGATTTACCTTATGTTATGGGAATGACAAATAGTGTCTTTACTATAAAATGTGTCAATCAAAGGCAGAGCAATTTAAGGTTCTTAAAGGTAGCTACACAGCTAGATATTTCACATGCTAATTTTGAACTTCCTTAAAGCACAGGTGGTTTATGGATATTGGGTTCTTTAGTTGAGCAAAACATGGTCACTAAGAGAGGCTGAAAAATGTTGATGGCAAACACAATATATTTCTTCTATAACCCTGTTTGTCCAGCATCATCTTCTACAGATACAGACTGTGTGAACTGCACAGAAGGACAGTGAGCGAACCCAGGGGAGCATCAGGCAATTATCATTATGCTTAATGTGTATTTATTTAATTGATATGGTAGGGACAATACTTAGAAGCAGTAAATCACATTCTAAGTTGTTATTTATGAAAATCAGTGAAAAGAAGGAACTAAAGTGGGAAAACAGTTCCCAAAATATGAACCAGTCTGTTGGCAGGATACAGTCATCAAAGTAAACTCAGAAATTCTGCTTGTCCATGAGGTGTATTTGTTATAAGATAGTAATAATGGATCAACAATGCTGTGTAACAACAAGCAACAGTAGGAGTAAACTGGACAGGATTCATTCACTGAGTGTGACCTGGTATAGTCTCTGTAAGTGCAGTACTTGGAAGAGAAAACAGTTAAGAGGCATCTTCCTCTGTGTGCAATAGGAATGGTGAGAAGGGACAACAATCAGTTTGCTTCTGTTCAGCTTCAACTGGCACCAGACCAAAAGCCATCCTGCTTATATTCTTCTATTGTCCTTCTAAATGTCAGTTTCAATTTTGAAAGCCTCTTGGTGCTTTCCCTTTACAAAGAGAAAAATGAAAGTGAAGCAGTGATGAACAATTTGCTCAGCAGACATGGAATCCTGAAAGTCTTGGTCATTGCCCTGGGATGCAGGAAAAGCCAAAGCAATGCAAGATAGATCCAGTCCTGTTCAGTTGCTAGCTATCAAACATAATCACTTCACAATCTCATTCACAAATTACATAGGATCCACCTAAAAACTTACTAAAAAGCCAATCTAATTTCTGCCAACGAGGAATATTGGAAGGTTGTTCTGAAGCGTCACTTTGTATGATTTCATGAGTCCACATCGGTAGGTCAGTATGTGATTACCTATATAAAACGCCTAAGGAAATAGCTATAGTGCCTTCCATTGAAAATCCACCATTATTTTAGTGAGCTTTCCAAGGACATTATTTGATAGAGCTGGGAAAGGTGTATGATAGTTAGCAAAGGATACATTTCAATATCACTTCCAATTCATTAACTTCCCTTCCCCAGGATCCAGGTATTTAACTTTTAGCTGTATCCCTAGAGTAGTGCCTAAGGCAAAAATGAGGGCAGAGTCACTTGAAAAAAATCACTGAGGTTAATTCCCCTTGAGAGTCCTGAGAACTGGGATCACATACCCGTCTAATAGAAATGACTGAAGGAAACAAAAGATAATATAAAGGTTCAAGTGACATTCTTTCTACTGATCACACGGGAGGGGAAGTATTTATTAATATTGCTGTCATACAGTATTTTTCTTATTCAAGAAAAAAAAAGCAGGAACAATCCACTCTCAGTAAGTAAACTTTGTATTGCATATACCCGCTCTATTTCTGAGAAGCTGATCGCTTCATAAGTGCTTTTAGCAATACACATTCATCTGATAAAATATGACATCTTGTAAATTCATAACGTTTAGCTACTTTGGAGGAATAGCTATCCTCCAAAGTACTTTCTTCAGAGATGATGGGGATCGGAAGCTGAGAGAGTTTATAATTTTGTTGCTGTTATAGAGGAATGAAGTGGCAGGATACTTCTGACTCTGAGTCATCAGTACTGTGATAGAGAGGACAGTTTGCTCCGCAGCTTCTTCTTCACTACAACATGTATGTTCACACACTAGGTGTGTCCTAGTAAAAGGGCTCCTTTTCCTTCATTTGGCATATTGTCTTCTGGCAGTGAACAGGAGCTTGCCCCACCTGCAGCATAGTTACTGGGTAACTTGTGCATCCCTTTCTTGTCACGGGAACAAAGTTTTTGAATTGTCAAATTGATCTTTTATGAAGTTTATTTCCTACAGAAATCATTGGTAATTCTGTTACTGACTTCACCGCATTGGAGTTTTACTAGGAATCTCTTACTCTTATTTCTACTAAGTCATTATCCTCCATTTGACAAATTGCTGGCTATGCTATTCAAGGAAAAAAAAAAAAAAGGCAGAGGCAGTGAGTGTTAGGTAAATTCATAGATTTTATTAAAGACCTTCAGGGACCTTGAAGATCATTTAATATTTCCAAAGGAGTAAACTGTGGCAGAGTAGATTCTTTATCCAACTTGATCATTAATAAACTAGAGCGAGTGTCAACACATTTGAAGAATTTTTTTCAACCCTGTGAGTTAGGTTTCTTAACACACTTTTGCTACTAATTAAGATTTCTTTTTAACTATATCATTTAACCCTTCTGAAACAATCCCTCTAATGGCTGTGTTTATATATTGCCCTCTAAATGACAGCAAAAGTCAATTCCCTGTCATCTCATTAAAAGTGTATTTCCTTTAGCCTCTTTCCTCTACAAAACTAACAAAGCCCTGATTAATCAGCTACATAGCAAGAGTAAACACATTGCTTCACTTAATTAAAAATTAAATTCCTCTTGAGGAATCATTACAGTAGCAAGCTAGTATATGCCTTGTTAAATAGGTGTTTCTTCGAGGACACAATGAGCAGTAGACTATGGGGAACTCTGTGTCAGTATAAGGAGAAATTTGTTCAGACATTCAATTATAATACTGCACATGTTCCTCTAGAAAGAGGCAGGCAGAGCAAAGCTAAGGACACTTTCAAGAACCTAGAGAATAGAAGTGCTATATTCGGTAAAGTCGGTATCTGGAACACTTTTAAAACTCACCTTGTAATTTTAATGTTTTTAAGAAGTCACAAAAGACATTGCTTCACATAATATGTTAATATGTACTTTCTTGTCGAAATGTTTTCAGTATCTAGAGCTTCAAAGAAAAATAGTCAAACTGATCAGAGATGCAGATGCTAATAATACAATTTAAGAAAAATGTTGAAAATAAAATTCTTCAAAATCTTTTCTCTTAATTTTCCAGCTTCTAATAAAATTAGGAGCGAGCATATTGACTTAAACAAACTAAAACAGCTGTAGTTAATGTGTTACCTTTTCATAAACAATACAATCCGAATATGCTCCTGGTCTGGTTACAAATCCCATCTGCTTTTTGCACTACACAGTGTGAGGTGGAAATCCAGGATTCCAGTCTTGAGCCTTGGCACACCACCCGCAGAAAACCAGCACTCAGGTAGACAATGTCAAGTCCTCCAGATACAAGCTGTGGTAGTGCTGGGTGCATGTGGTGGTGTTCTTTTTTTCTACTCACTATCATTATCTCTGCATTGCACAAGCAAATAGAGTGGCATGAAGTCATCCTACTTACTTTACAGATATGCATCTTATACTCTGCAAACAGAAGCAGAAAATACCTCTTTGCTCATGAGCAGCAAAGTCCATTTCAGTGGGCTGTGAGCCTTGGCATCCAGACAAAAGTGTCCCCATATCTTTCACTGCACCAGGTCTACCCTAAGTACAGTGTGTTTCCTGGCACAGGGAGGAGTTGAGGTCTCCTCTAAAGACAGGATCAGAGTTTTGTTCTTCACCTTTGCTCACTTGGAGTTCTAGTATCCTCTATCCAAAAGCAGATATTCAAGTGGGAGCAAACACTCTCTGTGCTTTGCTTTGGATTCATCTCTGCTGAATGATATATTCCTATGATCCACATATGCAAAAGTGATCTTTTCTGTAGCATAATTGTTAACATGGGGACTTGTATTTATTTTCTCGACTACAATGCATGTAAAGCAAATAGACCATAGCAATACCATTACACACATTCCTGCACTCACTTTAGAGACAATCAATATCAATTATCAAATTCTCAACAGGAGAGAAAGGCTGTGAAATTGCCCATAAAACAAAGTCATCCCAATATTTTCTATTTTCTGTTCTAAAAACTATGCATAAATAATTATTTCAAAGGTACTTTCACCTTCATTAGCTTAATGCAACCTAATCATAAAATTTATGATGATGCCTTCCCACATTTCATGGAAATGAGGAAAATGGTTAGATTCTTCTTTTAATGGACGCTCTTATTTTAGAATTGATCCTCCTCTTTTGAGCAGAATGTACTCTGGTACTTACCTCTTAAGCTCTGCAACAGACCCCTATCTTTTATTCCAATAAAAGCTGTGTCCAGTCTGTTAGTCAAACAGTGAATTTTTGCAATGCATGACATATCTCAAAAGCTCAGGAAGAGATTTCCTGCTTGTAGGAATTCTTTAGTGGTGAGCTTGGCGCTTCTTTCAGGAAGATCTTCAGTATTTAAACACTCACTTCCATCTCCAAACACTCCATCTCTTGTGGAAAACACAGTAAATAGGATGCAGGCTTTCATATAAACTTCTAAGCACCCCAGTATCTCTTACGAGTTCCTCTTATGCTCCTTGAGGCAAAACAGCCACAAAGAATTTGTCTTACCATGTTATGGCACTATTTATAACTGATTATAATGTAGTCTTCCAAGAGATAGATTGGTCAATAACAGATAATGTTAGTCTGTGTTGGATCAATTTTTGAAACTCAGAAGAGAAGAAACTGAGGATTTTAATTTATTATATATGTATAATATATATATATATTTTACACACAAACATACATGAATAGTTTAAATGGCGCAAATGTCCAGAGATACTTGGCAAAGTTTGCTGCTCCATTTGACATCTGCTGTTACATCCAGGCAACAAGACACAGTCCATCATTAGTCAGTTATCAGGCTTTATCCTTCGGCCCTAACTTCAAATTATACAGTGTATTACATGATAGATTTTAAAATACCCATTTTTATACCCTCCAGAAAGCCCAGTGATTCAGTTTACTGGCAGCTGAACTGCATTTCAGTCTAGCAGGTGTACAATGTATTTCAGACACCAGAGGTAATGCTGTTGCAAGCTGCATAATGTACTAACTATTTCATTTCTCTTATGGTGAAGGATTTATTCTCCATCGTTTTATTACGCCAATGGTCCCCATTTGCTTTAGTGGAAACACACTGGAATAGGCATGCATAAGATCCTAATGCTTTATGGCCATTCCTATCTACAACTTTCCATGATGATTATGTATATCACACCTAGGTATCATTTAATACTGTGCACTCTGTGTTTGTACATAGAAAGTATAAAGACATCCATCACTTTACAAGGTACCGTCAGCTTGAAAGTGTCATGTTTGTACTTTTGAACATGTAATATATTTATTCTCTGTTTGGTTCTTTATATGTCTCATCCTTAATCCTTTATCTCTAATTTAGACAACTAATTGCTTCAGACAAATTATATTATTCCCTTTCATATTTCTCTATATGCTAAACACTGATAAGTAGCCTCCACTTATCAATGATATTCAGTTTTACATGAATTATATTTCAACACACATAGGAATCATTGCACAGTAGCCCTCAGTGATGTACAAACAAACCACAATGTGAATATGGATCAAATATACAGCATTTAAATGAAAATAACTGAAATACTGAATCCTGAGCAGAGAGAAAAATAATACATTCAAATTAATTCAGGCATTTTTGAATACCATCATTTTTACTACATCTTATGCTCTCAGCAATCACTGTCTTTGAACTGCAGCAACTGGGATTAAAGATTAGGATGTATGGAGCATACCCAAATCTTTCTGAATAGATACAATTATCTTATGATTTGTAATGCAGTGCTCCTGGTCTTGAATGCTAACAGAAGTTTTATTACCAAAACCACAAATTCACTAATGCCTTCTAGAACATTATTTCAGCTTTTTATATGTGCTGAGTTGTACTTACTACACACACAGCATAAAATGAAGGATAAAATATGCTCTAATCTAACTGTAATTAGGATGGAAATTAAAGGAAATGGGTTAGTGTGGCAAAAAAATAATAATAATAAAACTATTACTCCAAATGTATTTGGAACCTTAAGCCTTGAAGCTTAATAAGCAATTTGAAAGCAAGTCAAACAGTCCGGGCTAGATGCTAATAGATAACCACCTGTGTCCTTCCAGTATTCTGCGAGGCCTCATTAGCCATATGAGGCCATGGATCTTGGCTCCTTTTCCACTTAAGTAAATTTACCACTATGAAGAACTACAACAGGCTGGGCATTTCATGTTAATGAAATCTCCACTCCACACGGTGCTTTCTTCTTATTAAAAAAATGACCCTTTGTAAGGAAAGCTATTTATTTATCTAAAATACTAGTTCAGCAGTATTTAGAGCAATTCCCTCTGCAGATCCAAGAATAAAGAATCATCTAGGATAGCTTTCTAACAAGCCAGATGTTAGGTCTATTAAATAAATCTCTATATGGTTGTAGCCCTTTGTTTGAAAGAGAGCAATAAGAACTAGATCAGAAGTTTCTTTTATTTTAAGTTTATCAAAAACAGTAAGTTGCTGAAGAAAAGCATTCTTGGGAAGTGATTTCCCAGACCTCTAGTGGACTGAAGTTGAGATTCTCAGGTTTAACTGTTGCTTAGCACAGCAATAATTTCCCATAGTTTAGTATTTACTTTGAAAAATGGTTAAATACTGGTGACACATTTTATTGTCCAGCAACATCTGTTTTGTTTTCTGCTTTCCAGATCCTAAGATTTATCGTTAAAATAACATCCAGCACACGTCCCAGAAATACAAAGTCACTTATAAAGCTCCTTTTGATAGTGTTCGTATCTCTTGTTTAAGGATCAGAATCAGTTTTAGTTTAGAGATCTTATTTTCAGGAGAGCTCAGGAGGCAACTGCTGAAGTTGCGTGACTTCTGCCCAGACAAGGCCATTTTCTTCTGTCTCACCTTTCAGCTGACAACTCTGGTGTTAAAAACCACCAAATTTCTCATAACTCTAGACTGAGCCAGAGAGCCTAGATTTCAGGTCTGGTGACCAGATCAGCCTGGAATTCACATTATCAAAAGCCCTATGGTCATTCAGAGAGTTACTGAATGTCACCCTGAATTTTCAGGTGTTTTATCCCAGATGACCACCACAACACTTTCCAGGTATTATAGGGTCATCCTTCTCGTAGATCTGGCAATAATGAGGCTGCTCTGAGCAAAACCTAGAGATGAAGCTGATGATGGACATCAAGTGCAGAAATTACTCTTTTTTTCTGAGGTGGTCCTGAATCACCTCAAGTCTAGTCAAGGCAAGTCATTGGAGTGAGCAGGAAAGTGCAGCATGAAGAAAGCGCACCTTTTTAAAAGGGGGACATACAGAGATAGTAAGGGACTGGGGGCAGGTAAGGGGATGCCTTCTGAGATTTTCAAAAGCACTGCACTTCTGCAGCAGTTAGGCACTGAGTGTTCCTTTATAGTCTTATAGATACCAAAATGACTTTAACAATTCTGGTGCAAAGTTCCTGGACTCCATGCTCGGAGTATATTCAATACTCAATTTGTATTAGAGCAAGTGAAATCACTCATGGAGGTGGATCTGGCAAAATCAACTTTTTGTGCATTTCCAATTTTACAGAAATTCAGAGACTTAAGAGAGAAGCTTCTTCTGACTGCTGAGTTGTGTCTCCTTAGTAATACTGTCTAAGGAAACACATTAAGACTGTGCTTCATTTCTCTCACTTCCAGGCTTTTTCTGTTACCATATCAAGAACGCATGTTCTGTCTACCCTTAGCAGTCACCAGGCACCCCGAGCAGCTTCTCTGCTAGTGCAGATATCTCCAGCCAGGCCTGAGGAGATCATGGACTATTCTGGAGCCTGGCAGCTCACAAAGGATGACGCACATGAAGGCCAAGAGAGAGAAAAAGTTCAGAGGTAGAAGATGATAGCAATAATCAGCTTTTAGAGGTATCCGACCACCAGCTGAACACATGTAAAATTATATTCTTCAAGAAAGCTTTCCCACTTATAAACAGCTTAAGAAAGAGCTACCAAGGAAGAAAAAAAATGAAGAGTGGAGGATATCCTGTGCATTGGCTCTCTACTGGGAAAAGAAGAAGAGCGGATCATTCAACTAAAGTGCATTAACGCCTCCACAGTGCAGATCTAAATTACTTACAGAGCGCTTTGGTATTATAAGCACTACAGGAAACTCTAATGTAGATGTATAAAACATTAAATAATTTAATTTATTTCTGATACCTGCTTTTACCCTGTTACTTTATTCCAACTTTTCTTGCATGTTTAGGGCAAGCACCAAAACAATAACAGCTCCCAGCATTCAGGGAGTAGAATAACCTTTTTCTTTTCCTTTGCTTCCATCATTTTAATTTCACTCTGTCCAATACTCTATCGCTGGTGCAGAAATCTTCCAAGTAATTTCTCTTCAGCAAGTCTCACGACAGTTATTTGCTCCCAGACATCGTGTTATCACTTGATAATCTCACTTTACATTAAAGAGGCTCTTCATTCTGTGGAGAAAACCTGAATTCTGAGTATATCTGCACTAGAGAGAAATAAGGAGACCCCCAAAACGTAGTGTTTTAAACCTCTCCCCAAAACTATTTAATTAACTCGATGTATTAGCAGCTTGGTTTATGACTTCTGAATGCTTGAGATTCAAAATCCTGAAAGAGAATGGAATAGAAGTTAGTAGATGACACCGGTTATTATATACACTTTACTGATGCTATTAGTGAGACCAGAACAAACAGACAATGAATGTCTGATTTTCCATAGTAAAATGATAATATTTAAGGAGCTGGTGAGCTCAGTGCCTCTCAGACCATGCCACCTAGCAAGGGGAAGCTGGTGCAACCCTTCATCACCATGCCAGAACTGTAGCCAGCCCTGAACTGCTACTAGGTGTGAGCCAGAGAGAAATCATCTATTTACATCCATCCCTAAGATTTTCAAGACCCAGTATTCAAGTGCAGTTAACATTCCTCAGATTTGTATCTCTCTTCTGCATTTTCAAAGCATTTGAAAATCTCTCTATAAAAGTATGCATGCTAAAACATACTTGTACATATTTTATAAAACATACAAAACACTTGGAGCTTTGAGATTCAGATTAGACTTGGGTTATAAGTGAAACTGTACACCAGAGATTACACAGATGCCAAAATGCCGATTTTAAGGTTAGAAGAGAAAACAAATTGTAGGCATGAGGGAAAGAAAAATTTAGTCAGGTATTAATTACTATGACAGAAAAGGGCTTTTTTCTGTATTTTGAATGAGTTGGTAATCTCGCTTAATTACCTGAAAGTGTGAGAAGTGAATTCTTCTAGGATCTGACAATGCTTCAAAAGGTTTAGAGAAAAATTCAAGAACTAAAATGTAGCTGCTGAGTGAACAAGAAAAAATAGTTTTAAACTTTGTTAAGGCTTTTATTTTAAAGCTATATGCTCCTTTTTGTTTAGAAAATATAACTACATAAAATTCAGCAGTGTCAAAGCGAGTTAAAATGTAGATTAAAGGCCTGGGATAACTGATATATAGAATTTATCAGTTTCTTGCAGTATTTCTTTATTTCTTGTGAACATATTTATGACAAAATGCCTGCTTAAATCTTTCAGATTTGGAATGTTCTATGAGAAACATCACATGTGTCAAATAACAAGACATCCTGACTATGAAGGTTTTACTCCTTAATGTTGAGATACAACATGTCTAGCCTTGGAGAGGGACACTCTTTACAGACTATGACAGCAAAGACTCACATACTCTCCCTGGCACACTGCAACAACTCTGTGCCCTCTCCTTGGCACTATATAATACCATTAATCTGGCTCTACCAGTGACAATGTCCCATTTTTGATAGAAACATAAAAATCATTGTACCTGTTCATTATTTTTAAAGTATTGAGATGCTTGATTCAGTGACAGATGTGCCTATTTAACACTAAATCATGAATCACCCCTTTGCTCTAGTTGACTACTGGCTTTATTCCCTTGCTGGCCAAGGTTTGGGTCAAACTAGGAACAAATAAGTCCAGACAACAACTGCATGAAACACAGATAGCTTCAGCCCTGGGAATCCTAGAGCTCAGTTCATGAGCTGTTCTATGTTGCCAGCACAACAGGTACTCAGCTGAAATCCTGAAGGAACACTTCTTCCTGTTACTCTCCCAAACTACAAAACCTGAGGTGCTAATTCATTCCATTTACCCTCTGGCTTCTACTTCAGCATGTCAGGGCTCCCAATATAGCACTAACCAGTTGCATTTAACAAATGCAACGTTTTCCTTCAAGAATTATTTAACTCAAAGGCAGGTGAGCTGGAACTTTCTTTGTACTTTAATTAGCCTTCTCTTCAGTCCTGAGATGCTCTGGGCCCTGAAGCCACATCATTACAAAACAACAGGTACTTCATGCTGCAAGTTTAAGTAAGTGCTATCTGCCTCCTGTTCCCACTTTTGAGAAAAACTCAGGCTTCAAAAGCCATCGTTACTTAAGGATGACAGTACAAGGAAGGAGAGGTGCTGTTTCTGAAGAAAGAGCAAACTGACAATAAAAATAAACACTGTTTAAAAGCAACCCTTTAGGGTCATAATATCTAAAGAAAGAAATTCTGAAGAGCTAGTCCACACATATAAATATATTTGATGTAAAATACTATAAAATCCATTTCCTAGACACAGAGCTAAGAGCAGAGCTTGGACTTGAGCCATTATGGACTTGAGCCATTATTTAATTTATTTTTCATGAAGGACTACTAGATATATTTGGCTTGGAGCTGTTGCTGCTTTTAGCATTTTCCAGAATGGAAGCACTAGCAGGACTTGTTATGTCCTTCATCGAACATACACAAGTGGTGAGGTTATTGAGTCATAACTCCAAAACTACTGGCTGTCTAACTAACAGACCAAGAGATCCACTGTCAATTCAATAGGTAAAATATCTGGGTAAACTAAATGTAGGTATGTGTCTGTATGTATATATATACATACATAAATACACATAAGCATATGTGTATCTAGATACACACAGACTCCCTACATCCATATGCTAAAAAAAAAGCCCACTTGTGACTCGACACTGCTGATTGATGAGTTATCTTAATCTGCTCTCCCTGGTTGGTGCACACCAGCTTCCTGGCACAGGACTGCAAGCTGCTGCTGAGCATAATAGACTTCTATCCACTAGGGAACTTGGAGATTGCAGCATCACACCCATCTAGATCACAACTTACCTAACTCCAGGCAAAAGGAAAGAACAAGAGGGAAAGGCATTTTTAGAAGGGCAGGTGGAGATCATACAACCCCCCTAGACTGTACTGCTAGTCTGAAAATATGAAACAGCAGAAGGCGTGGACAGGAGCTCACCACAACTGCTCTGCTGGCTAAAGGAATTAAATTGTGAAGCCAGAAATAGTGGAAAGGTGACGGATATGGCCATAGTGAACCATTTACGACTGTGGCAGGAAAGCTAAAAGCTCCTTAATCTCCGGATAAGAAGTTAGCCAGGGAACTGTCAGTCCCCATTGACAGAAAATAAGGGAAAAAACAGGTTAACAAAGAGCAACATTGAATGGTGTTAGAGAAAGGCAAGTTTCCTCCTTAATATATAACCTAAAAAGAGAAATTTAGTTTCAAGTCCTGACACAAGCAAGAGCCTTTCCTCCACATGGAGATGGACAGAACACTCAGCAGTAACTGAGGAAAATCACCTCTAGACAACTCGCCAGATTCAGAAGAAGTAATTGCATGAAGACCTACATTTCATAGTGGCATTAGCAATTTCATTGGGAAGAGAATTTAAACAAAACAACCTAATAGAGCCTAATAATTTCAGAGATTATTCAGTTAATTGATACCAGATCATATTATGAAGCAATGTTAGCCTCATGCATCTTCTGCAGAAATTTATCTAAATCCTCTCACAAAACATAACATAGAAACACCTCCAGACAACACTGAATGGTTGTGATTTACATATTTAAATTTAGTGTCATGGTCTTCCACAAACAGCTAGGACTGTAAGGATGGAGATGTTTACACATTTAACATTAATGTTTATGACATGATCCAATTTGAGTAGGTGTGCAGTGAGTTTGCTAATGAATAAAACAGTGATAATGTGCAATGTCTTCATCTCCAGACTCAACACTTTCATTCTCAAGTGCTTCAACATCCCTTCTCTCCCCACCATAAAGGAGGTACCATCTGTTGTTACACATATAAGAAATGAGCATTTGCTGTCTTATTTTCATCAATAGTGTAACACTCAGAATATTGGTTTTTTAATCAATGTCATCTTTGCATCTCTAAAGACCAAGAGGGCCTCCGAGACGACTTCTGTTGCACTACAGATAAAAAGACATCCTTGTCATTGGTACTCTCTTTGAGCACTGGGAAAATTCAGCATATTCTCTTTTTTTTTCTGATGAACATGCTTTTCAGTGTTTTTGGTGATGTCTTCTATCCAGTCTGTCTTTTTTATAAAGTTGATTTCCCAAAATGTAAGGCAGAAAGAATTTAGACCCTACGTTTCTAAATTACAGGCTTTTCGTTTTCTGTGCTCCCTTCCAGTCTATGCCTTCACCCTTGTCCTCTCTTCTGTTCTACAGTGGTGATCACTTCGGCATCCACAGGGTCAGAGCACTAGCCCTGCTAACCTCACCCCAACCCTGCTCTGTCCATCCCGGAGGACATGGCAGAGGAACTTGTTAGTGCACCTCTTACTAGTCTCAAAACCATCCAAAAGCATATGTTCCCAGCTTGGGATAATCTCCAAGCTATTTTTCTGCAGAGCAAGAGAAAAGGGCCAGGGAACCTTCTAGAACAGGCTATAGTGTGGCAAGCAGTGCTCAGGCTCGATCCTGGCTGGCAGTGACGCTGTGAGGCACTACCCTGTCTGTTTAACCTGTCTGAGCCATTGAATTGCCAGCTTCTCCAGGAGAAGGCAGTGGGAGACTGTTTCAAGGGCCTTTCTGAACTATAAGCAGAGCACACTGACAGCCACTGGATAGGTCACCTGCTCATAGAAGGAGATCAGGCCTCTGAGGCAGGACCTGCCTTTCATGAACCCATGTTGGTTGGGCCTGATCCCCTGTCACATGCATGCTGTGTGATCATCCTCAAGATGGTCTGCTCCATAGCTTTCCCTGGCACTGAAGTCAAGCTGACAGGCCTGTAGATAGATTAGACAGGGTGCTATGATTAAAGTAGCATTTTCATGGCATGAAATTGAACGTATATGCTGTAGCCCTAGAGCACTGCATGAGGGATGAGGGACAAAAAGCCTCCTGACTAGGACTTGAGGAACTCCAGAGAACAGAGGGAGTAAAAACTAGTGCAAAGTCATCTGTATTGCCTTTTGGGAAGTGCTCTAATAATTAAAAGTAGATTCCTATGACAGAAGAACCCAAACTGTTTCAACATCTAAATCACTTTTTTTTTTTTTAATCATACCACTTTTGAAAAGAGTTCTCCAATCAGTATTAATCTATTTACTCTTATATTATAAGACTATATAAGATCCCGTTCATCAGTGTAATTGTTCATGAACTAGTCAGTGGGAATGATTCACAAAAGAAAATGTTACTTCATGTCATTATAAACTTTGATTTGTTCAATAATCTTCAATTTCTAAATTCTTTAACCACAACTGATACAATATCATAGCTGAGAAATTTTTCTGGTTTTACCATCGGTGAAAGTATGGGGTTTTTTCCTCATTTTCCTCATTTAGAAAAAAACACAAAAATAGTGAAAATTCGCTAATGTTTTCTAATACCTGCTGTTTGCTGTCCTTAGTGTTATGTCATGTTTTGAGCTACAATAGAAAAGCTACTTAATATTTTTCTTCATTTTCGCTCAAAGGACTCATACCACATCACTCTAATAGTGAAGAGGATATCATTAATTAGGTCCTTGTTGAAATAAAAGAGAGTTTTACATGTGAATTTACAGAGAGCCAGGCTTACACACCTACTTTGAATACTTTTTCTTATTTTCATCTTCCTCATTCACAGGTGATTTTGCAGTAATATGCAAAATGTATGTGTCCATCCATTATCATAACAGTCTTTCTTCTATTACTGCCTTGCTTTTCTCTGAAGAATATTTTCTGGAGGATACAAATTAATGAGGTTTGCTTCATCCCCTACCTGAAACAGACCTGAAGAGGAAGTTAAAATCACACAAATTGCCTTCAGTCCTTGCTTATCTCAAGGGTTTTCCCAAGGAACATCTCTCATTGCTCTTCCAATAAAGAAAAGCTCTTGCCCTTCCTGTACCTCTTGTACTGCTCCATACCTTCCAGAGCTCTTCGCCAACACCACCGAGAGGGTGAGGTTTCTTTGCCAGCACAGGGTTCAGATGTTCCTTTTGGGGAGCTACCAGACCTTATCTTATGTTCAGAAAGACAGAATTTCTCCTTCTCTTTCTAATAGCTCTACAGCTTTTCCATCTGTTTCCTCTCAGGAATCTAACAAGAGAGCATTTATTAGCAGTTAAAGTCTGTCATTCCCACACTAGTCTTTAAGCAGCTCTGCATCTCATGTTGCATTCGCAACTCTATGACCCATTTTTCTTTGGAAGTTATTTTATTACATAATGCAGTTTTGATCGTGATGGTCACATGGGTTTAAAACAGTAGCATCAGCAGGATGAGGTATTTCATTGCCATGGCCATACCGGTGGTATAGGCACAGTATTTAGTTTCACACTAAGAAAGGAGCAAAATTACTTTTAGCTTTATTAAGTATTAGCACTGCGAAAAAATGAGACTTATTTAAATATTCCCTTGGGAATACCTGTACTAATGATGACTGTGAGTCGATCTGAAGTCTTCATTCACAATATCCTGATTAACTTTTGGGGAGTTTTTATACAGACACCTTTTTGTAATTAAGCTATAAATCACCTAGGCGTGGCAATATGAAGTCAATTTGCACTGTGAGTTAGGGAGGGGGACAATTTGCATCTCATGAGCTACACTTCTCTGTCTCCCTATCTGCTCATAGAGGTTGACGTTGTACTCCAGAGGATGCTCTGCTGGGCTGCCGAAGTAGAATGAGAGAGAGGGGCAGAGGCACCTCAGCTATGCCTGCGTCACCCTCATGCTCTGAATCGATTTGTAAATGAACTTATCTTTTTCCTGCAGGTTCTAGAAGAAGTCTGGTCCTCCTGAGTGCATCCCTCTTTGCATGTACAATTAATTCCAAACTAGAGTTGGAAGAGTTCATCTCACAGGCAGGGGTGAGAGGCAGATTGGGGAAAGAGAAAGGTATCACCTCAAAGGGGAAGCTGATCTCTCTGTGTAGTCAGCAGGGAGGAAGAGGTTTTTCTGGAGCACAGAGCTCAGCCCACATCTGAATTAATTGTTCTGAATCTCCCTGTGGAGGGACTCTGCTCTGGCAGTGCAGAGCCCTGTGGATTCGCACTGTAAATTATTGTGCCCCAGGTTTTCATGTAGTCCAGTCACTTATGGCAGAAAAGGAATTTGTGGATGTGTGGTTTTGCAAACGGTGATGTACTGTTAAACCTAACTATTATGCTACACTTTTCATCCATTGATTTCAAAACTTTCACAATGGGAGATTAGCACAAGTGCTGCTTTACAGGTTGAGTCCAAAAGCAATATTCAAAGTCATTCAAAACTTCCATAGAGCATCTGGTGGCAAAATCCAAACATCTGGGTTTCCCAGTTGGACATAATTCAATTGATTCGTAACAAAGAAAAATTAATCAGCACTTTGCAATGTTCAATCCTGTAGAGAAAATCACGTTCTAAGTATAAATAATGGGGAATGTATGCTATAGGCAACTACTATCAGCCATATGGAATCACAGAACAGATTTTACTACAGGCTGAATTCCTTTGTGTACATTTTTACAATATACTACTGACATCTGAGAGCAGTAATTCTCAGTAAAGTTTCAAGTCTTGAAATACTAACAATAGATGCCATCTTACACATGAGACTCTTGTTGAAATCAGCTAAATTCAAATTAGGCCATGAAATGAAAACCATATGAATTCAAAAGCAGAATGTCAATTTTATGCATGTGTGCACAAAAATATAGTTGCTGTAGCAGGCAATCTACATAAGGTAAAATTGTCCTTTCATTGTTATATATGCAGATAGCAAAATAATGCCTTGCTGTATACCCACTGAAACTTCGTTCAAGAATTCACGTGTGCATGAAACCATTAAATACAGAAGCCATAGACCTAAATGGGCAACAAGGAGAGAACAGGTTAGCAATAAAAGCTTTCTTTCCATTTGTTGCTTGTCACTGTTACGGTGCTGTAATAATGACCAATGACGGTTTCAAAACTTTCACATACTGCTCTAATAATGTACTGTAGTAAATCACAATGTGAAAACAAAAGAACTACAGAAAAGGTAGAATTTGGTAGCAGCTATGTAAGTATAAACTTCTGAAGAAGCTCATCAACAATTTTCTTTTCAGTGTACCAAAATAAACTTGTCCTTTTCTGCTATACTTTTGGACATCTAGAAAACTATGATTTTAGTCAGGGTCCTCACACAGTAAAAACTGCTGTCACAAGAACACCCTCTGAAGGAACAGATCCTCTAAATTATCTTAAAAAAAAAAAAAGGCAAAAAGTTGTTAGTATGAACACAAAACTGCTGGTGACTATACAATGACTGCCAGTGAAGTCGGAGGTACCTCTGGAGCTAGGAAGACTTTCAGATTTCAGCCAGGAAATTCAGAGTTTAAAAAATGGAGAATGACAGACTTCTTGTTTTTCTAGTTAAGATGCACCTTTTTACTATTCTACTCTAAAGAAGGTGCTTCTAACATCTTCCTACTTTAAAATCTCAGTATATGTTAATAGTTACATAAGGTTTTTGGCACATAATATATTTGAAGTGTATTCTTCAGGTCAGCTCAGACTTGCAGGTAATCGCTGCAGCTCCACAGAGGCATATCCACAATTACTGAAGTCAAATATGACCAGTATGGCCCATAAGACCTAAAGAGTTGTCCACGCCTTTTCTGGTTATTTTTACTTAATGGATCTTTGTGAGCGTAGTGCATTATTATGTGAGAGCAAAAGTGCAAAATAGCAGGAAATCGTAAGAACTTGGGGAATAACAGCAATATTTTATTGTGCTTCCTTGTTTCTTCCATGTTATAGCATGTCACCAGTGTCTGAATCACACGTCTGCAGTCATCTTTTCCACCAGGGCTTGCTATAGGATAGCTAACTCCCACTTACGTTTGCTACTTTTCTGTTAAGACAAAAGAAAATCTTCACCGCTGTTCCTACCATTTCCTTAACAACAGTACAATGTGGTTTTGTGCTGTTTCTTCAGGCCGGGCACAGCTGGCAGAGATTGGAAGCACACTGGCTCCATCTGCTGAAACTGCTTTGGAAGAGCTTTACCCGAAGAGGTAGTTCGAGGTAGCTAGGTAGAGGGGCTAGATAAGGGTTTTATTTGGTTCAGGGAATTTATGTCAAGATTTAAGTATATAAAGTAGATAATATAACAAAAGCCCTTTTCTCAACGCTATCTCATGGAATCAAAACATATACACTAAAAATGTCGTCTCAAAATCTGCTCTGTAAAAATATATTACCCTCATAGTAAGAACAAAACAGCTGTGAATGAATCGCTGTGTCCTTTCCATGTTAAAAAACATAATAATGCCAAAGTGGATATTTTCTTGTTACTCATAAAAAATTTGAAAACCAAATTTCAAGAAAATGTAACTGTCAATTTTTTACTTCTTCCTCCCACCAAAGCAATGACCTGAATTAACAGTCTGATGGGAATTTTGCATAGAAATCAGTGAAAACTGGACATTGCACCTTTTAGCAAGAAAAAAAAAAACAGAGAAATAAAAATACAAAGTAATCATAACACACAAGAAAGGAATTCTTCTGAGCTCATGTTGTTACATAGCTGCTAACTTACCTGACACAGAAGTTAGGTCAAGAGCCAGAAGGACAGAGACTAGGCAAGTATTTTTATGACTGGTCAATCTTAGCAGTTTCCGGATATGCTGAAGAACAATTGCTACTCCATTATTAAAATTCAAGAGGCCAGAGGGTGAAAAAGAATAAATTATGTCTCCAAATAAGTTTTGCTAAGTGCCTCTAAAGCGTAGCAGGAACCAAGTGTAAGATACCTTGGACTGGCAAGATCAAATATCCCTACCAACCCATTGGTTTTGCACACAATTGTTAGTAACTCTGTTAGTCTTTCTGTGGAATTTAACTTGAGTAGACAGTTTCACATCACTTCAGATGTTGGGGAGCCAGCAGTCCTCAAGAGCAAGAGATTACTAGAAGATACAAATCAATCCTGGTCCTTTTTGTGGGTTCTCTGCCCAAGCCCTGGCTGCCTGCTGCCCCCAATCAATAGGTAGGGTCTCTGAGGGATGGTTTCTCTAGTCAGCAGACTTCTTTCCATCGCAGACCTCTCTGCTAGTGGGACTGCCTAAGAAGATAAAAAAACATGGGACCAAACAAAACCCAGAGCAGAGAAGTCCAAGAGAAAAATCAAAAGGGAGAAAGGTCTACAAAAGAAGAAAAATATGACAGCAATAAAGGGAAAGAAAACAGCATATGCACAAAAGCAGGAATAGCAAAATTTTGTAGTGCTTCCTAACGACAGGATCTTTGAACTTTTGCTCATGCAAGTTCTGCTCTGGTGTCCCTGATAAAAAGATTTTCCCTAGAGAAGCAAACATGAAGCACTTTGTTCCAGCATCACCCACTGGTGAGCCCGCTGACTGGCAGAGGCCATTAATATGAAACAGGCCCCTCCTGCAGAAGGTTGGCTTATCAGCTCCTGCTGTACTTGCTCAAGCTTCTAATTATCAACATCTCTGCTCGGTGTCTTTGCTGTTAGCTCTGAGGATTTTGTCCCACAGGGGGTGATAAGGAACACTTTACTTGATTTTCTCAACCAAGTGTTAAGTACTAGTTAGTAAAACAGAGAGTAAAATAGAGAAGCACAAGACCTTTCTTTCTTTCTTTCCTTTTTTTTTTTTTTTCGGGGGGGGGGGGGGGGGAAAGTTTGTTGTAATGAAATGTTTGCTATTCCATGAAGGCAAAGTCCAAGAGAAACGTCTCCATCTCTGGCAACACTTGTATACTCGTCACACCTCAGCTGTTAATCTCAGTGGAAAATCTAGGGCATTCAATTACACAGTTACTTAACATATTTTACTTAGTCATTGTGCTAATTCAAATACCAAGGAAGCTGCTTTTGAGGTTGTGGTGCAGCCTCTCAGTAACCTCTTGGTGTTTCCTTTCATGAATATTTTCTCTTTAACACAGAACATGACTCCACACAGCATGAGAGACAGTCTCACCCAAAACCACAGCACAGATCCCTTCGGCTTCATTGAAGAGAAAGAGACAGCAAGAAAAAAAAAAGAATTTAAAAGGACAAAAAAAGAAAATATCCTTCATGTATTAAAAAAGAATAAAATAAATCTTTTAAGTAATTATCTCTACAACTAGAAGTTCCTAAAGGTTCAGGTAAAAAGACCAAATTCCTTCCATCGCACCTGATTGCAATGGTGACTGCTATCCCATGATATCACTGAAGGGATGATTGCACAATAAAAATGGATTCTAGAATTCAATTGTTGCAAAGGTACAAAAAATTTTGTCCTGCCATAATCCACTGTTTGCAAAAATTATATTCATCCCTATAAAATGGGCACCAAATGCTTTTGGAAACTGACGGTTAGGAAGAAGTTTTATTTCAACATCCCTTATAAGAAGATGTATGCAGTTTCTAGTGACTCTCAACAACATAGTCAACCTCTTAGGAGAGTAACCTTTTCTTGACAGATTATGAATGAATACCCAAAGAGTTAAATCAGCATTTAACTTCAGAAGAATCACAGTCAGGAAGTAACTCATTGCAGATGAAAATATTTAAGCTCAAAATCTTTTTAAATAATAGCCTGGGATACACAGTCAAATAAAAAGAAAAATAAGAGGGGAGGGAAAGGGATTAGAGCGTTAGATAGGATCTGCTAGAGCACAGGAGCAATTTACTGTGCTTTTGACTCTGCACATGGGCTATTTTTCAATAGTGTTCAAGTTATCTGTAGGTTACCAGACTGACTGGTTTTTCTGTGTTTTGCCTGCCCGCTTAAGTAGCATGAGCTTTTAGTCAGTAAAGCCTGTCCAAGCAGAGTGGTCTAGCTGTTTTTGTAGTTTACCCTGAGCTTTCTTTTATTCCCTATTGCAAATATTTTTGCCCTAGTTGGTGCCAAGCATTTGCTAGCATTTATACTTTTGAAGATTTTTGTGCAATCAGTAGAACAGCTGTAATAAAAATATCTAAACATATAGCCTGTTTAAGGAAGGATGCACAGGTTCTAATTTATAGCAGTAAGGACAGATAACCTGCCTCTGTTTTCCAAAACTGGTGAAAATTATGACTGAGAGAAGAGAAATAAAAATTCTTCAGGAAGCAAATTAAGGCTTTTTTTTCCCAAAAAAAAGTTGTTTAAAAAAAAAAAAAGATATGGGATATGGGTCTGTTCTGATAATTACTTTTCCAAGAGAGGAGATTTTTACTAATCTAACAAAGAGATGTGGATAGGGGTACTAAAACTTCAATCAGTATAGCTTATGAGCAATCAATTTTCTTGCAAGCATTTCTTCAAGCAAACCTAAGGACCTCAAGGAAAAATCTATCCCTAACCCTAGGTGAATCAAAAAATGTAAGAAAAGATGTAAAATTATGCCAGGAGTGAAAGAAATCCTAGAATAACAGTTTATCTTTATGAAGTAGGAAAAAAAAAGCACAGCAATCAGGATGTATAAAGTGCAAACATGTTTATAGAAAGTCCTTTCTATGTGTTTATCTTTTTTCCCCAAGATAGTATTGCTTGTATTCCAAACATCATAGACTACTTCTCTGTCCATTAGCAATCAGAGAAAGTATTGAAAATACTTGTCCACGCTGAATATAATAGATCAGTAAAACTAGAGGGAGACGGGGACAGCTACAGAAAAGAGCAAAAGAGAGTAGTAAAACGAGTTCATACAAATAAAACATCTTACTGTGAAAATACGCAATGTTATAAGCCAAGAATTTGGTTTAAAGGAATATAGGACTTGGGATATGCTCATAATAAAAAACAGTTCCTCATATACCCCATATGTTGCAGTGGCAAGAAGAGCTAACAGTGACAATACGTTTAAAGTAATAATTGGATATGGAAAAAGAAATTAATTTATTTTGAGCTATACCTAAACCAGCATGAATGTTATGAGACAATATATTTTTTCATTCTAAATTTCAAAAAAGATAGGTAGGAAGATAAAGAATTTAAATGCTGAAAAAGAATGTCTTACAGTGCAAATCTGGGAGTCCAGTGTGGTCAACACCAAAACACAGACTTGAGAGATGACTTGATCACTGCTTGCAAGTGATTTCACAGCTATAAACTATGTATTAATATGACAGAAAGTAGTGCCAGACATTTGTGGAACATTTTCCAAAAAAAAAAAAAAAAAAAAAGATTAATCATTAAGAGGAACTCCTGAGGGAAATGGTGAATTTGCATTTGTTTTATGTCTTTATATCAAGGTCAGATGTCTCTCCTGGAGTTATACATTTGTTAATTGCAGTCTGCATGGCGTTAATTAGATGAAATAAAATGAATCAAGATCCCTTAATGTCTATAAATCCTACAGACCTTTATAAGACCTGTGCAATGTGTCTCTGCCTATTAACCTAAGTGAAAGTACTTACATGGATATACTCATGCTTCTTTGAGGATGTCTGGAAACACCTACCAGTGCTAACATTTTGCACAAATAGACAATACGAATGTCAGAATTCATTCATTTTAGAATGAAGTTACTTTTCCCATTTATTAAGTTAAGCAGTTAAGATTTAGTTAAGATTACTAAATCTTAACTGCTTATTGCAATAGAATATTTTTGTAAGTTAATATATAATAAACTTCCAATTTGGAATTTTAGTAAGCCTTGTATCTTGATAGAGATGGATCACAAAAGTAAAACATTCTTGCGGTTATCTGTATTTTTATAGAGAGTTAACAAATTTGACTCAACATTTATTTTCCGTGTATGTGTTTCTGGTCTCTGTATAAGCTTTCGTTTCACGATAGAACTTTGCTCTACAATGGCTGGAAGACTCATAACCATTCTGCCCTTTTGAGAGCTCCAGCCTTTGCTCTGCAAAGGACTCAGCTGAAAATTGGCAATAAGAGTCTAAATCTACCATCAGCCTATTCCTTTAGTTCATGAGTGCTACACCTTTCTCTCCATGTGGAAGATGGGCTTGCCTTTGGCAGAGCACTCCTGGTGCCTTCACAGAACTCTTAAGAATTAAAAGGATACTGTGCATGTGGAGTTGTACAGCCGGTTTTGGCAGATTTGGTAGGAATAGGGGAATCCAAGGCAGAAAAATAAACAGAATCACATAGATGGTCTAAGGCACTGAAATGAGTAACCACAGAACTGTATACCTAAAAAAAAATACAGCATGTTGTGGATATGACTTGTGGTCTTGAGTCAGATGTGACAATAAAACTATGCACTACCAGACAAAAGGAGGAAAACTCCTGCATGTGTCATTTTGAAATTAAAGCATTAGGGAGCACCAGGGCTGTTACACACTGGGAACCTACAGAATAGCCTCCTTCTAGAGCCTTTTAGTATAAAGTGCTGGTGCTCTGATTCGGTTAACTGAGAAGGAACAGGTTTTTTTTTTTTTTTTTTTTTTTCCCCTCGCATGTGGAAAACAAGAAAATAGTTACCCAAGGGAAA
>NW_010588237.1:0-49454 GCF_000705375.1 Tinamus guttatus | reverse complement strand
CAGCAGGAAATTAAACTATGACAGTCACATTGCAGGAACACAGCCAGAACTGTAACATCTGTCCTTCCCCAAATTTTGTCGAAGCCAATTAAAAACCTTCATAAGCACCTGGTCTCAGTGTGTCTACACACTGCCTCCCTCAGTGCATGCTCAGCCTTCTCTCTCATGCACGATTTGCCCATCATATCTCACTCCCAGGTGTTTCTACCACCAAATTGCTTAGAGGGCAAATTCCCCTTAGAGGTAGGGGCTGAAAGAGGGCACAGACCTTCTCAAAAGATCTTCATCTTCCTTTGTTCTTTACCACATGATCTAGATAACACACACAGACAAAAAAAGCCTAGTTATTCCTCTGCTGCAATTATGGTTTTCATAGGAAAGTCAGAGTGCCCTGGTAAATGTTAGGATCCGAGTGCTCCCCTGATGTTCACAGCCTGCAAAGCCTTACCCTCCACCATGGTAGTCCTTGGTGTACAAACGCACACTGCTACTGAGCAGAGCAAGGTCAAGAATGCCCGGGTGACCCTGGGCCGAGCATCCAATTCACTTCAGGTACTTTTCTAAGGCATTAGTGGAGACCTGCTGGCGAGGTTCACTTGCCCTGTGGCTTGCTCTCTTTTAACAGGCACATGAAAATCATTGCAGAGATGTTGCCTGTCCTTCCAATTCCTAGCAGACATATTTATTGAGAATAGAGGGCAAAATAATACACCATCATGCTTCTAGTGTCTTTCTCCTCCTATGTATCAATAAATTAATTTCACACAGTAAAGAAAGTTTTATAGTACAATAATTTTCATGAAAGTCATAGCCTTACATTGATGGGGCTGTTGACAGAAAGGTAGGTGAATTATAGCCTGGCAAGAGATGAAGCTATTAAAGGCAAAATGTCCTCCAAGTCATCCCTAAGGATCAGCAGGTTTTATATCCAACAGCTTTTCTTTACTTAATGGTGTTTCAATGGGAATTACAGGAGCACAGTTTGCCTTATAGATTTTTTTTCTCACATTTGAAGTGCTTTGACTGGTCAGTGCTGGAGTAGGGAATGGAGGGAGGAAAGAAAAGAAACACGAGAATTTATGTGGTCTTGAAATTAGAGACTGAAACTGCTTTTCCTCCAGCCTAGTATATCTACATACACAGAGCTGAATGATTACTATTAAAATATTTATCTGGATCAAATGAATAATAATTTCCAAACAAAAAGTCTAGTAGCAGGATTTGCTGGATCAGAGGAAAAATCTAAACTACTGCTAAATATTATTGATTCAATACAAGCACATTTTATTTTACCTTTTCATCTGCAGTTCAAAAAATCATCAGCAATCAATGTATTTTCAAGGCTTCCCTGTGTAACTAGAATTATTTGTTATATACAGACAGCTCTAATTCACTGACTTCCTACAAGAACTCATCAGCATTTTAATAGTTTGCCACCAATTGCCAGAACACAGAACACGTAAAGACACTATTTTACTTTTGTTCTGTTTCAGAGCCAAATCCAGAAGGAATATAATATCAAGAGTAAATCATAATAAGTCTTGTTTCTTAAACACTAAGAGATGCTGAAAGACCTCAGAAAACTAAAATGTTTGTGTGAAAATAGTGTTATTTGTGAATATTCTTGTTATTTATTACATTTTCCCTAATAAATATATTTGACAGAATGCATAAGGGATGATCCTGAAAAGTGTTTACTCTAAATACTAGCATGATGAAAAATTGATGATGCTTATCAAAGGATACAGGGCAGAATATAACAAGTGCATATCCCTGTTCATTGTTCCAATTTATTTGTTTGATGTATATGCACATATATGAACATATATATATTATATACAATATTATATATATATATTTCTGCGTATGTGCACATACATGCTTAATTTTGTATATAGTTGATAAGCCCATTATCTATCCAAGATATTCTCAGGCATGGTTTCACTCCTGAAGTGTTTATCTACCTGTGTTTACAGTTCTCCAAATAATATGCATCCACTCCCAACTTTCCAAACCTTTTTATATCATTCAAACAATCATAAACTCCTACTATTTGGATGCATCAATAAAGAAAGCAGCAACTGATAGTCATAGAAAACCTTGTTGTTTGTTTCCTGTGGGCAGGAGAAAGATTGGCTTCTCTGAAGATGAAGGTTTCCTCAAAGAAAGTTATTTTGCTTTGCATTAGTGTGACACGAATGTGTCCATCTCATGTTTGGTCACACTTGGTCCCTCAAAGCCTGGGCTGCACTGGTCCAAGGAGGACAGCTTACCTTGTCTCTGTTCATTGAGTTTCCTATCAGTAATAGCAACCCCTATTCCACAGGCAACTAGTTATTTTTGTGGCATTGTAGTTCCCTGGTAGCCCATCCTGTAACCTCACATCATTCAGAAGCATTTCAGAAGCTACACTGATTCTCTCTCTTGTCCAAACAGAAATGTTTTCCCTCATATTACTGTGCCTTCTTCTTATGATCCATTTTTGATCAAAGCAAGACAAGTCTTCTGAGAATAGGGAAAATGGGAATTTTGCTGCCGGTGATAAATAAGCAGGCGAACAGACTTTTCAGACCTTTTGCTCTTATATGCTACTATTTAGAGTTAGCTTTGGGCCCTCAAGAAGCAAAAGGAGCTCTTGGAAAGGCAATGGCACTTTTACCATCATGATAACAGAAGCCTACAAGCTGTATCTACATTGCCAAGGATGAAACAGCTGTGACTGCTGAAAGTAATCCAAAACAACCAGTAAGTTTAGCCAGCATCTTGGATTTCTTTTTTTTTTTAATTCAGAAAAGGCTATAGAATGACAAAAACATATTTTAACACTAAGTAATGGCATGACCACTGTTTCACAAGTTGCCTCAATGTGACTACAGATTTTAACCAAGGTGCCCAACGTGTGAACAGTATAGTCATTAAGGAACTTCCTAACCCCTTGAAATTACTCCTGGTATCTTGTAAAACTGCTGACAATAACATGGTTTTTGTATAAAAGTTCACTGCTAATATACAACATACCCCAGATGGAGTTCTGCCTACCTTGCCAGATACATTTTCAATATCAGGAAGAACATTTTTCTCTGCTTTGCTGCAGGCACTATTGCTGTTTTCATCAGAGTTTTCTAGTACTATTTTCTAGTATACAACTCTTTTTGGTGATATTTCTTCTAATTCTTACAGTTCATTGCCAAAACTGCAAACAATGTATCTCATACATACTTCAAGAAATAGATGTCATCTTGATGTGAAATTTCAGAGCACAGATGATATTGTTGCAGTTTGAAAGGGGGAAAAAATTTTAAGAGATTAATCCTCTTGTGTTCCAGCTGACCCTCAAAGGTTAGAGGGGCTGGGGGTGCTGGATTCATCTCTTAATAGGGATACCAAGTACTGTGGTAACCATAGGCCCAACTCTAGCAGTAGCAGATTCACAAACAGTCTGTCGACTGTAGGTCCAGTTGCCTTCGAAACAATGGATCAAGTTCATGAACAGTAGGATTTATTCAAATGCAACATTTGAAAGCAGGTTTCTGGTGTCCGCACAGGAAATTCTGTCCTGGAGTGAGGGGTTCTTAGCTGGTGTCTAGTGAACAAATGCGCAATCACCACTCACTTCAGGTGATGGGAGAGGGCTCTCAACCTCGAATAGTCTCCTCAGTTCCGACCCAAGGGGAGGAAAGGGGTTCAGCCCGTCAACTGATCCGGAGGTTACGATGGAGTCTTCCATCCAAGGGGAGGAAAGGGGTCAACCTGTCAACTGATCCAGAAGTTGCAGTGGAGTCCTCCCTCTCCCCATTTCCCTCCTTAGTTCACCTTTTATATATTTCCTTTCACATTTAGGCAGAGCTTGGATGACTCTAGTCATACTTTAGTTACTGATTAGTTTAAAAGTCTCACAAGCTGAAAATCTAGAGAGCATGCTAAGTAAGGAGGGGTTGTTCCTTGGAGGCGGGTAGCTTTTGGTAGGGGGTGTGTATTAGTATTATAATGAGATAAGAATGAGGAAAAGTTTGAGCAAAATACATCAGAAGGGACTGATCTGCCACCATTGTTGGCCCAGAACCAGACATCTTATCATGCTATGTGGCTTATCAACTGCATGGTACAACCAGGTCACCACCTCTGCAAGGAGTACAACAGAGTCTGGCCACAGTGTCTTCACTCCTCTCCAGCCTCCATTCATTCATCAGCTGCACGGTACCATCAGGTACCATACCTCTGCAGGGACTCCAACAAACTTTGGCCATGGTGTCTCCATTTGGCTGCACTCTTGGTTTACTCTTATTAGTGTGTGCTAGGAGGGCAGATTATGTTGTCGAGGGAATTGTGGAGGAATACATTCTGTACACACCAACCATCCTGGAAGTGGTAACTTTCTCTCACCTCAAGTAAGCCTCAGTAATGCCATAACTTCTGCTAGGCCCTAGTTTTTCTCTAATTTCCCTTTCTCAAGTGATTTTCCCACAGATGTATAGGAATTTGGGGCTGGGATTCCATCTATCATTTTCTCAGTCAGAGAGTTACTCATAAGGAAAAGTGCCGATGTTAAGAAGACACACACTATACTCCATTCTCCAAACTGCTACTCTCACATTGCTCCCCTCTCAAGCAAGTTTCAGTATAGTACTAGGAAAGCAAAGGAATATATTTGAGTTCACTTACTTCCTCCCCTATGACCTCTTGTGGGAGTGCCTGATCCTTCTCAGTGTTCAGGAGATGCTCAAGCAAAAGTCACTAGTCAGCTTTGACTGTAGGCCCCTAATTTGTCTAGGAGCTAGACAAAAACAAGACTAGAGAAATGAGGAGGAAATAAGCACTCTGAGCACTTTTAGTCTTGGTGATTTGGTGTTTCTTAGGTAGTTTTTGTTTTAACACTTTCTTGAAGACTGTTATCCTATGCAAATGATCATTTTTAATTGCAAATTTAAATCTGATCTTTTGCAATAAATGGTCAAACATCTATGCTCACATTCCTGTGGAACAAACTTGTAATTCCATGATCTTGAACCTGTGAAGAAGTTACTATCAGAATGGCTACTCTCATCACATAAAATTTAGCTAATCTAGGATTTAGCTGGGCATTAAATAATGGTTTTCCAAGTTTTTAGATAAATCTTACATCAGGGATGGATAGGCTAACAAAGATTTTTAGCATTACAGAAGGGAAAAATTGTAAAAGTCTCCAGTTTATGAATAGACTCTCCAACAAAGTCTCCATGAAACTCTTCAGAGAGAAAGCCACTGTGACATGCTGCAGCCGGAAGACACTACTGGTGATGTGTCGAAGTTCTTATTCCACATTTGGGTTGAAGGTAAGATATCTTTAAACCACCTTTAATATGACATCTGGAAGCAGCTTTTTCCCATACCTGGTCTAAGACTGTAGGGAGCTTTAAAAAAAGAACTAACCATTTCTACTGCTCTGCTAGAGAGAGCACCCATAAAACACCCATTTGATATATTTTTTTTCAGACATAAAGGGGAAGAAGCAGACTTTACTTCAATAGATTGTTTTTACAATTTTTAAAGTTTGTTTCAATAGACAAACAATTCTTCTTCATCTCCCAATTGTTATCTCCTTACCCCTGGATGGAGAACAAGCCAAAGCTCCAATATATTCTAAAACGTCCTTGAGAACTTTCATCTCTATAAGTGGGTGCCAAAGTTGTCAAGGTACCTTCCAAACAATTTGAGACTAGTATCAGCATTTTTTGACAGTCATTATTTTATTTACTTTCCACAAATATAATAAGTTGCTGAACTAATAGTTCCAATGTGTATCGTGTTGCAGAGGATGCGATGTTCTCTTGTGTCAAATTTCAGATTGACATACTGGGTAACAAAATAGGCCAGGGCCTGTTGTCAGTGTAGATACTGTATATAATATTTGGTGAGAAAGATTCCAAAAGACAATATTTTCTTTCAAGAGTCAGATATGGACTTAGGGCCAAATGATGTTAACAAATATTTGTATAACTTTAGGATCTGAGGTATTGCACTGGGATCACCAGGAATTTTCACAAAGGGGATCTCCTCCATCACCCCATCAAAAGTCAGCCAAGTCATCTAATTGACTTGCATGATATATGATATACACTGAAGTCATGGACTTAGAGCAGCAGAAAATTAGAGGAAACAAAGGCCTCAGAGTGAGAAGGACATTAAAAACCACCATCCAGCTTTTGACAGGCACTTAACATCCACAGGAAATCAATATTTCTTTCAAAATGATAAAGGTTTCACTGCCTGTTCAGTCCTGCTCACCACAGCTCTTGTTTACACATTGCTCACATCATTTTTATAAATGAATCATTACACAACATTAGAGAGAAGTAGTGACATTTCTTGGCTGCTGCTTGTTTCTCAAATGCCATTGCCTCACTAGAATTAAATAACAGTTCTGCCACTCTACTAGCAATTTCTTCAGGATTGTTCCAAAAGTCCTTTGGCATCCATTTTACTGTTCCATAATTTCTGTTGCATTCAGTCAGGAAGACATGTTCCCTTTGCATGATTAGCACAGGCAGTCTGCCATCTTCTAGCAATATTTTTCAGGATTCCATGACCTTTCCCAAAGGAGTAAAAATAGAACCACAACTGACAGTCTCAAGATCAAATAACTTTGAATACATCAAGGCAACATTTCTGCCCAGCGTCTATCTTATCTACAGCTATTGCTACAGGCAATGTCAAACCCTTCTTTTCTTAAAGAAATCAAAATTTCCAAAAATCTAAATGCTAAAAATGCATTTAAGAGTTCAGTGACTGAGAAAATCTCTTTCTGTAATTCAAAGAAGAGTTTCAGCATAAAGCAGAGTGCTAAAAATCCTAAACTTGCTAGAAGGTCCTTAAAAGGCCAAGTGGTATAAATAAAAGAACTACCAGTATTATGTATCACTATTTTTAACCTACAGGTTTCACAGTCTACTCTGTTTTACAAAGCAAACTGCTTCAGCCTGCTCCTGCTCAGTCATCTTGCTCCCTAGAATGAAATTCATGACTAAATTGTTTTAGAGTAAGAACAAAGGACATGACTTTTAGTCTAACTATTGTGAATTTATTTGTACTGGATGGTAATTTGTACCAATATCATCGGATATTTAAAAAATTAAGAAACCAGGAACATAATTTCACAGGAAGGACATTCACATTTAATAGTAGAGGTCCAAATCACCTCATTCTTTCTTTATTAAAGGAAATATGAGATCACAGTGTCATCCTCAATCTGACCTCTTCAGTGAAACTATACATCAGCACTATTTAAATACCATTTTTCGGATTGCTATTAGTTTCAACATACATTTAATAAGGTCATTGGCAAATTTTCATTTGTTGTAAGGCTCTGATATGTTTAATCAGTTCATTTTCCAAACCAATAAAAAAAATCAATTCTGCAAGGAAGAAAAGGTTCCCTCCTCACTTACACTACAATACTCTAATTTTATAAAACTTTGTACCAAAATATCTTTTTCACTACTCTAATCATTAGAAGTATTATAACTTTTTTACAGGACAGGCTTTATTTATGTATTATTTATTTATCACAGCTAGATTTTTGATACAGTAAAAATTAGAGAGGAATTAAGCATTCATAAAAGGAACTGGACAAGAAGCCAAAGGATAGGATTTAATTCAAATAGTGTACTTCAAAGGAAAACTGCAGTATAGCAAGAGGAGCAGTAATTTGACATGATTTCAAAACTGCATAAGATATTATACTGAAGAGTAATGTCCACGTGAAGATAGTTTCTTCTGGCTCAGAGAGGAGAAACTCATCATTCATTCTGATGAGGGAAAAGACCAGATCTCTGTGAACAACTCCAGTCTCTGCTATACAGGAATGCAAGCGACCGGAGAGTTTCTCTAATAGAGACAAAATCTGCAAAGTTAGAAACAAAATGCAGAAAAGAGGCAAAGATCCTGCCTCCGAGGGCTGAACTTGTGATGTTTGTGCAGAATGCTCTAGGTTGTGGCTCTGAGAATACACTGGTAGAGAAAAGAATTTGCAAATTCCCCCTGCCTCTGAGAAGAGAGAAGTATGGGCAGCAGAGGAGAAAAGTGGTGAAGAGTTTGTCCTGCATCCAGTGTCTGGTAGGCCAGAATGAATCCAGCTAAATGTCCTGGAAGTATTTTAAACAGCATGACTTCAGAACAGTAATTTACTCATTCTCAAACTTGTTCTGGCTATAGCTAAAAGATTACAATTAAATGAGTGATGTCAAACTATAATAATGTTGTGATTTTTCTGTAGTTATTTGAAAGACAATCACCTGAATACAGGGCTTCTGGTTGTTAGGGGAAACGCTGGTTTACTTAACACACTAAGTTGTTCTAATTTCTGTGCTGAATTGATATCGTTTGTTCTTACCTGTAAGAACTGGCATGAGGGCAGTTATTAGGCAGAGAGCTATTGGAGAGCACTACAGTGAGCAGGTGGCTGGAAGCTGGTCCATGTGAGAAGGATTGTCCTGCAGCTTCTATGAGCGTGAGCTCCAGGATAAATCCCACTGACCACGCTTGCTGAACTCAAGTATGAGTTCTCCAGTTCACTCTTAAATGCTCTTAAAGGCAAAAAGGAAAGCTAATTGATTCATTTTCATTGGAAACTGAATTATATCCTAATCCATAAGAAAAATCTGTAAAACACCTTACAAAGATGAATTTGTAATCTAAAATCCATCACTCCATTGGGTGCCCAAATCATCATGTCAAAAGAGATACCATTTTTATGGCGCATTATAATGTCTTGCTCCTACCCCTCCATGCCCACAACAGGCTATGTGCTACTTCTGTCTGCCCACTGTTGTTCTCACTCCTCCTCCTCGTATCACCTCCACTCCTCAGAAGCCAAGAATCTCCTCTTTCAGAGATGGTCTAACTCATATCTGACTAAGCCTGGATCAATTAGTTTCGACTCATTTAGCTCTGAAACCTGTTTCTTTTCTTTTAGATCTAAAGAAGACACTGCCTGTTGAAATCCTGCTTCCTTTAGAAAGCTACAATTTCATCTGTCAAAAGATAACACTAGGCTGCAGTCAGGTCTAGTGTCCTTAGGCCATACCACAAAATGCGACTACCTGTGTTTATTACATCAAGGCCATATCAACAACAAGGATATCATAGACTCATAGAATCATAGAGTGCTTAAGGTTGGAAGGGACCTCTAGAGGTCATCTAGCCCAACCCCTCTGCACACGCAGGGTCACCTAGAGCACGTGGCACAGGACTGCGTCCAAGCGGGTTTTGGAGATCTCCAGAGAAGGAGACTCCACAACCTCTCTGGGCAGCCTGTTCCAGTGCTCTGTCACCCTCACTGTCAAGAAATTTTTCCTTAAGTTCCTGTGGAACTTTTGGTGCTTCATTTTCTGGCCATTTCCTCTAGTTCTGTCAGTGGCCACCACTGAAAAGAGACCAGCACCATCCTCCTCACTGCCTCTCTTGAGGTATTTGTATACACTGATCAGGCCCCCTCTCAGCCTTCTCTTCTCCAGGCTGAACAGGCCCAGCTCCCTCAGCCTCTCCTTCGCCCCCCCCTGCCTGCTGCATACGCTCTTCTTAATGCCCCCCAGGATCCCATTGGCCTTCTTGGCCACGAGGGCACACTGCTGCCCCATGGTCAACTTGTCATCCACCATGACGCGCAGGACTTTCTCTGCAGAGCTGCTCTCCAGAAGGTCAGTCCCCAGCCTAACCCTAATATGTTACAGAACAGTCTCCAACGCCACATGGCATCACTCTTTCAGGCTGCCGTGAGAACAGACCTTGCATGTGATGCAGGGGCAGCTTTAGGTGGATGCGCAAAATTCAGGCTAGACACATTCATGATATTTTTACATGTGCATCTTTGAGGAACAGAAGGTAGAGAGTTACTCAGTGCTTTTCAAAAATAAATCAATCTGCACAGATCTTATCAAAGCGAACAAAAGAATAAGAAAAACTGAGTTTTTTTGCCTTTTGTGTGTGTATGTGTGTGTTCTGTTTTATTGTTGTTGTTGTTGTTGTTGTTCTTCCAGCTTCTCTACTGGGAGTTAGGATCTGCAGCAGCTGAATTTTCTCAGAAGCAAAAGAAGTTTTCAAGTTCACGTGTTCTCTCAGGGTCAAAGAAACTAAAATTGCCAGAGAAAGATTCAGAGAAAAATCTTTGTTCCTGATAGCACTGTTCTTTATAGTAAATCATTGTTTGGCATTATAGAGCCATTTAAATATTTTGCTCAGTGCCATCTTCCGTAGGATGTAGCTGCTGTTTGAATAAAATGAAAGATAGATAAATAGGTATGTATAGGTGTGAATACTGTATACTATACTATATGGCAGAAGTTAATAGAATTAATTTATCTACACTTGCTACTATTCATTTAGAAATATTATTAGATTTCTAGTAGTGTTAAAAAAGATGGTGTTCACTTAGCTGTTTTTTAATTTCACATTAAAATATGCCATACATTAAAATGTGCCAATGGTACACTTTTTTCTCCAGCACATGATTTCTTTACAAGACCTCTCAACTACAAAATACACATACTGTTACTGATTAAATATGTATTTTAAGTAGACAACAATAAATTTTTGCTCATTTTGTTACAGAGTATAACTGAAGACATTATAAAGAGAATCTTCTAAATAACATTTAAATTTCCTTTGTGTTTTTAAGTTTTTATATCCCAACTGAAACACCTTCATAGGTTTCAATAATAGGTCTATAAACCATTCACAATGAAGGATCTTAAGCTTAACACAGATCATATAAAGTCATATGCTAAAAAAAAGAAGTTGCTTCACAACTGTAAAAAAATCATTGTTACCAGTTTTGAGTTTCCTAGCATGAAAGATAGTTACATTCATTTTATGAAACACAGAAGTACTTTCTAAGATCTGATGTGTTTTCATTCATTATGACATAGATTTTTGTCTATTCATGGAGGAACATTACAAGTGGTGGTAAGAGATGCTATTGAATTCAATATTCTGTGTCATTAGGCAAGCACGCTGAAAAAAACGTTGTATATGTAATAAACTGCGATATCCACAGTCTCTGCTGAAACTCTGCATTTTTTCACTGGGCTTCATGCAGGACTAAAAGTGCTAATGAAGAAGGTTAGCAGATGATACCTGGTAAAAACTAGAGAAAGTCGTTAGTATTGTACTACAAAATGTATCTTCAAAATACAATTTCAGATCCGCCTCCAAGAATTTTGCAGTTAAAAGGAGTGCCACCTACACAATGAGATCAGCAATGCAAATTCCCAAGAACACAGCAAGAACTGTTACCATTATTTATTTCAGAAACAATGGAAAGAAAGGGGAGCTTTATTATTCTGACTTTCATTTTTAGCGATGGTTTTCTTCATCCAGTAACTGATGTCACTTATGTAAAAAACATCTCTGTTTTACATAGTCTTCTTTCAAATGAAATAGAGCATGTGGGACAGATTGTGTACATATTGAGTGCTAGAACAAAAGTGCATAAGAGTAGGAAGACAAGCTATATCTAGTCAATAATCTTAATTTGGTTGATTGAATTTAACATCTAAATGTATAAACTATATCATACAGAAAGAGTGGTTGTTATTTTTTTCCTTAGCCATATGAAGAATGAAGTTAATGTATATGTCATCACCAAGCTCTTTTGCTTCCAATTAAGGTAGCAGTTGTCCTTCACGGATAAGACATTTTCCACTATTTTATCAATAGCAATAGCAATTACTAATTCTTATATCTCTGTAACGAAATGGCAGAATATCTGCAGCCAGCTTCAGCTGCAGCTTGCAGAGAAAGCATCTCATGCACTGAAAGCACACATGCTCTGAAAAAAAAAAAAAAAAAAAAGTGATATGGGATTTTCAAAAGCTTGTGGTGGTTTATTTTACTGTGAAACATGGACCCTTACTTCTGCAGACGTGATCCTTTTGTACTATTACATGCAAGAGCCCCAGAGTTAAATGGCTGCTGAAAATATTAAGTCAAAAAATGTACTTGTGCTGGCTCTACAGTACAAGAGGGATGTGGAACTACTGGAGAGCCTGCGGATGATCAGGGGCCTGGAACATCTGCCTTATGATGAAACACTGAGAGAGCTGGGCCTGTTCTGCCTAAAGAAGAGAAGACTGAGAGGGGATCTAATCAGTGTCTATAAATACCTCAAGGGAGGCAGTGAGGAGGATGATGCTGGCCTCTTTTCGGTGGTGGCCACTGACAGAACTAGAGGTAATGGCTGCAAACTTGTACACCAAAAGTTCCACAGAAACTTAAGGAAAAATTTCTTAACAGTGAGGGTGGCAGTGCACTGGAACAGGCTGCCCAGAGAGGTTGTGGAGTCTCCTTCTCTGGAGATCTTCCAAACCCGCTTGGACGCAGCCCTGTGCCACGTGCTCTAGGTGACCCTGCGTGTGCAGGGGGGTTGGACTAGATGACCTCTAGAGGTCCCTTCCAACCTTAATGATTCTCTGATTCTATGAATCAAATAACTGATAAAGATAGGAAAATGTCACCAGACTCAACTACCAGAATGATCTAATGAAGACTGATGACATGATAAATCTCCTGCTGAGTATTAGAGAGCAAAGGAAAATTTGTATTTTATATCTACTTTGCAACAGATTTGATTTATATACACAACTAGATTTTAAAAGTTGAAACAGCCATGCTACAGGTATATGCGGCAATTAATTATTTTCTGACAGCTTGTGGCATCAACCGAGGAAGGAAGAAAGATCAGAAATTGTTTGCTACTCAAATATAAGGTTTTTGAAAAGCTCTATGCTTAAAAAAAGTGTAAAGATCTTCAAAGAAATTTTGTTGGGCAGAATATTAGCGGGTTCCTCCTTCTGCCTTCAAAACTTCTATATGAACCTG
Organism: Tinamus guttatus; assembly: GCF_000705375.1. Next base: position 36,602 of record NW_010588237.1, on the reverse strand, counting down.
GAACTCAGCAAAGATCTCCTCTGTCTGGAGATTTAGGTTAATTCAGGCACTCCCTCACTGCCTCTGTCTTTAAAACAGGCATATTAAATCTGATTTACCATTCAGAATTGCTGTAATGATCTGCACTGTTTATTAAATGCTTTGAAATTCACAGTCACAAAATACTTTATTGGTTTGTAGTTATTACTGCTACTATCTAAATTAAATGACATTGGAAAAAGCGTACTTTGGGGATTTTGTAAAACTCTTGAAAATAAAGCTCACTATGAAGTTAAGGCAAAAAATAATACCACTTTGGCTCTATTGTTCTGCAACTGTACAATGGATGAAGAAAGTTAGTTAGAAAAGGTAAATGCCATCACTCAAGGCAATAAACATAAAGTGAGATTTTATATTATAAGGAACAGGGGCAGACAAAGGCTGATCCCAGCTGAGCATTTAGTAGAACAGGGTGGAATACATCTCTGCCAAACAGAAAGGATAAACTGAGAGAGAGAAGATGAAATAAGTGAATCTGCAATCAAATTGAATAACCAAGTTATCGGTTAGCAGAACATCTTAGAGCATAAATTCTATAGAGTAAAGACAGATGGTAGCAAAGTTCCAACACATAAATAAAAAAAGAAAGGATTGGTGGCTGGGCTCTAAGACTATAAATCATATAAAAAGTAGATACAACATGTTGGTTGAAGGTAAATGTAAAGTAAAACATGACATATTTGGCAGTATCGAGCATTAGATGCTCTGCAAGAAACATAGACTGTAATAGCAAAGTCTTATTACCATGATAGACTGGATAAAGGAGTGGATAATACATCTGAAAAAATAATACAGGGTTTTTCAATCCGTACTTCTCAGGAGGTATATATCAGAAAGTCAGATATGGTGACTAAAAAGACAGGAAGGGATTTTATTGTTAACTTATCTTTTGATATTTGTTCATGAAAGTGAGAAGAAGCAGACAAGTATATGATGATTATTCCCCAAATGGTAAGAGAACATGAGACATGAAGAAAAGAAAGGTAACACCGCTCTGTGCATTCAGGAAACTCAGGTGCAGTATTACAAGAGGACAATAGGACAAATAGCAAAGTGCCCTAATATTGAATTGTGGATCCCTCAGAAAAGTCCCTTAGAGGACATCTTTAAACCCCTGAGTAATAGGACTACAGTCTAAACTTTTTGATCTGTGTATGTTAATCTTGATTCCTCAATTTTTGCTCCTCCTCAGATCTCAGCTGATGGATGGAATAGTAATAATCTATTTACCTTTAAAAGTAGTCTTATGCTTAGATAGTATGCTAGTAAATTTTACTTTGTGATTGCAGTGAAAGGTAAAACTTGAGAAAAATAACCATCAAGTGATGATAGGCAGCATGATTTTTATAACGCTAAAAGCAATGATTATAATATCTCAAACATAACAATGCTGACAGTATTTTTAGTTTTTTATGTTTATAATTGATATAAAATCAAGAATGACAGTTGCTACTGAGTTCTTTAATTATGCATAGTGAGCTATTGATCTTGTGCCCTCTCTCTCTGGTTAGACATAAATACAACATTCCACAGTTATGGAGCTGTTTTCTTGCTGGAGCACAACATCCACTCTTATGTTCTACTCTGTGCTATTCATGCTTGGCATGGGAAAAATTCATGCATAACTGAATCTTGGGGATAAGACAGAGTCCAGCCTTTCTTCAGCATGGTGAACTTTGGCCCACGTCAGGGACAGCAACTCAAAGTAATATAAAAATAGTGATGGGAATTAGAACAGAGACTCCTCATATTTAGTGGTGCCTGGTAAGTGAGTCATGCTCACTCATTCATTATTTAACTGACTTAAAGACAGAAAGAAAGTTCTCCTGCATCTGGCAGACAAGAGTGCACCCAGATTCAGTCCTATAAACCAAACCAGAAACTTTTAAGTGATAACTTTATGAATGTTCATATTTAAATGCTGATTTTAATGATTCTCTATGGATTGTTATTCGTCTATTGTGAGCATATTATGCATGATCAATAATAAAAATATCAACTATAGCCAAGGACATATAACCTTTCTCTTTTTCCCAAAGAGCATATGGCTTTTACATATGCTTCCAGATTTCATGTCAATAAAATAAAATGAATTTTCATTACATATACTGCCTAATCACTTAACAAAAAAAAAAAAAGCTTTATTTTCAGAAAAAACTTCTATTAGAGTAAAACAAATATGAGGCCTCAAAGACAGAAACAAGGTAGGCCATATGTGTCTCACTGCAGTGCAGCTTTCCTTGGGTTCATAACTTACTGGATTTTAGGATTCTTTTTAGTTTTTCAAGAGCAATTTTCAAAGTGAAACTGATAAGCCAGAAGAAGCTTAAACTTAAAGTTTTGTTCAGAGCCCTTCCTGTCTAACACAATTATTTCTTGATTCATCATCTCTAAGTAAATTAATGCAAGAAAAAAGGAAAAATAGGATTAAACAAAGATATATTTCTAATTTTTAATTTTCAAATTTTTCTCACAGTGCCCTTTACTATCAACTCTAAATTATTTAAAGTAAGCTGAGCAATCTAAATTCTTCTACTTCCTAAATTATTTAGGACATACGTTTCCCACTGAATGCTTTTGTGGTCAAATTATGCGTTTCAGGCTAAGTGAATAAAGTTAACTTTACTGTAATAATACAAATGCAATAGCTAGAAAGAAAAATACCTGAAGTGCTTGATGGTATGTTTTTTTTCATGAAAAATTCAGAAACAAAGATCATTTCCTTTTTGTTAACAAAACCCCAAACTCTCAACAATATGTTGGGGTCTTTCTAGATGACAGTTAAATCAAAAATAGTATGTTTTCCTCAGGTACATGTCTACTTACAGCAGAATTATTCATGTTCTAAGACCTATTGTATTCTTCTCATTCATAGTAATGGGTAATTTTCATTCATAATAATTGATTCTGTGACTGGCTGCTGTCCAGTTGACAAGTCTCATGTGCTGTCAGAGCGGATCATGGCACCCACGCGTCGCTAGAGGCTCCCAGAGCTGTGAGGAGCCCCTTGAATGTCAAGTGGGAAGAGCAATATCACATCAACACCACGTCCCAGCAAACACAAGGCCCATTTCACATGTAGCTCACACATGCCACATGAGTGGAGCACCCACCATCACATCTACTGTGGTTATCTGTATATCAGGAGTTTGAGAAACTGTATCTCCTTTTATTCCTGCCTCAGCTGGAACATTCTGCAGGCTGTGACCTCTTTGTCTCAGTTTAACACAAAGCCTCCATGCATCAAGGGCAGTGCAAAGGATCCCCAGGTGTGAATGCACCTGTGATTATGAGTTCCAGGGAGCAGCAAATAGACTCGCAGATTGAGTAAGCGTATTGAAAGAGGTTAAGGACTCAATACATTCTTGTTTTCAGAAGTCACTTAGCACACAGAGTATAGAGAATTATTTGGGCAACTTCATATTTCGCAGTGCTTTGATAGTAAAGGGAATATATGCTCACCCCAATCAAAAAACATTTAAATTACTGGGGTGATTCTCACTGAGTTGAGAGGGCTGTTCCTGGCAGCAGTAGACTTTAGAATAAGGAACTGGTCAGTAAACTTTACATCTGTTACGGAGCTGTATGAAAAAGCCAAGCTAGTCTATGCAAGGCTGCCTGCAGAAACTCTCCTCATTCCAGATAAATATAAAATATTTTATTAAATTTATTTATTATTTTTGGCTGTTGGCATGTAAGACATTCCATCTCTGTTTTTATATATGTTCAGAAATAGTACACCAAGGAAATAATCATAAACTGAATGGAAATCAACTCCCAGAGGCATTATTTCTTACTAAAAAGATGTCTAGATTTCTCCTACAGAAAAAGAATGTCCCTTGATGTGTTAAAAAAGCAAACTACCCCAAGATAGTGAAACCAAAAAAAAAGTTCATTAAGTAATATAATCAGAACTTGTAGAGGAAAACTTGCAACACATCCTTGAAGCCAAACTTCAGGCCATCAGGGAAAAAACTCAAAAGCAGTTTCTAATCAGCTTTCAGTCACTGAAAATTTGCAACTGTGACATCGTAGACTATATTGTCAAATCTTCGTGAAAATAATCAGTAGCTAGAGCTCATAAAAATAAAAGAAAATTAAAAAGTAATTTCATAGAAAATCAGAGAACAAGTGTTGCTGTGTCATGGCCTGGGGCTTGAAACTTGCCAAAGGTCTCTTGACGGCTGTAACATGTCAGCATGGAGAATATGTAGCCCACAGCTGTGCATGCTAGCAGCTGCAGGACTGAGAACTCCAAACCATTTTCTGTTTCAGTGTCAGGGAGGCTTTGCAAAGCATTCAGGAAAAGGTTTGCCTTGTTCTCCATTGCTCATCTCACATATGCTAAGATGCTTCTAGGCTGGGGAGCTAAGGAAGCAAACTCAAAACTCTAGCAAGGATGGTATGCCATATAGCAAAAATAGCCTCTTCCTGCACAGGCTATTATCTACTTTTATTTTTATGCAGGCTACAAGGAGCTGTGGAAGAGCTGGTAATTTTCTTGATGGCATTAAAAACAGGAACTCTTCCAGTACCAGAAATCTATTGTAGTTTTCTCACCCTTTTTTGAGCATTACATGTTTTACTAACATTCTCTAATCTCCTTTAAAAATTCTCTGGAAAGAAAGTTATTAACAAAGCTTGATCTTCTAGTTTTATCATTTCTTCTTCCAAAAAGAAAACTAAGGAGCTATTGCCTCATCCACTCATGAAGTGCCTCCACTAGTGCCTAGGTTAGGACAGTCCCCTAGGTTTCATGCATGGACACTAGTAATTATTCAGGGCAGAAACTTTACTTAGGGTTTCTGTATGACTCTGAGGGTCCTCAAAGACCTTAAAACAACCAAGAAAATGTAAAGCTTCTTAGATTTATAAACCAATTGCTCAAAGTTATCCTCTGTTAGCGAACAACCAACTGATATACAGCCGAAAAAACAAGATCTTAGAAAGGATTTTTCAAAAGAATGTCAGAGTGAGGTGCATGACAAGGCACATTTTGCCAGGTGTGAGAAGGGCAGGTTGTCTGGGCTGTGGGAAAAAAGCTTCAAAAATTGATTCCCTACCTATGAAGACTTTCAGTTTCTCTGAAAAAGTTTAACGTATTTTGGGCAGTTGTAATAATTAGGCCATATGGTGCTTCTGTGGAAGAATAGTGCTAATGACGATTTCATGATGCAGAATGTCTTCTCAGGGGTGAAGACCGTGGGTTTGCAGTACCACAGATAAATTGGCATTTTCTTCAATATTTCCCACAAGGGTGAGCTTGTTTATGCAATATTGAGTGCACCATTCACTACTGTGAATGTGCTCACCATTGGGCCCATTACTCGCTAAAAAAAAAAAGTAAATTTTCATGCATTAGGGACACCTAGTTTCTAAGCATCAGTATTTTCATTTTGTTCCCTGTTGCACCAGTCTCGATGTCAATTCTGGCCAGGATATGTCTCCGTGATGGTATTAAATATAAGACAGGAACTGCATTTTCTTTTCCCTATTCAGTAAAACATTCAGCACGTATGTAATTCCCAGTGTAATAGCTGGGGTGCTGCTAGGCATTGTGGTTAGCCTCTGCAGAAAAGGTACTCTTGCTTGTTATGCAAAAGGTCCAGGCTCTCCGTGTGAGTCTCAAGTGCTGCAGGAACTGTAGGAGCTTAGAGCACATTCAAGGCTGCTAAACCCCTGAGATAACTCATAGAATATGCATGAATCCTTTAGATTCAAATGTTCAAGAAAATAAGTTAGTTCAATTTCTCCAATCCTTCAGTACCACCTAGCACTTATAAATATAGAAAGTGGAGCAGAGATGGGGAAAAGGTTGTTTTACTTTGCTTTACATTGATTCAGGCAAGGGAAATAAGGCATTAAGAGACATAAAAGTGGCTTTTTTATCCAGGCACACTTAAGATTTGCTGAACTAATTCGGTCTGGATGAAAAGCCTACCATGGAAGTCTTTTCTAGCCAATGTCAACTACAACAGAGCACTAGACCTCTGTATTGACTGTGCCAGTAGAGACGGACAGCAGGAACAGTAAGAAGAAGCAATGCAGTATTAATGTAATAATAATAACTTCCACTCTGTGGAAGTGCATGCACTTACAAACCAGAATGAAGCCTCTATGGAGACCCCAAAGTTGGTGCATTCAGATTAACTACTGGTTAATCCCCTTATGTTTGTGTTGGGGAAATTCACCAGAAATGATAAATTTCTGGGACTGCCTAGATGGGCATATGTGACAGATGTGCTCTTTCCCCAGCTCATCCTGACTTCTCACACTTAGCCCTATTCAGCTGTTAACTACCACATTATCTGATCCTAGTAGCTGCCTCCCTGATTTCTTCCCCCACTCAGACATTAACCATCAATAACAGTCCTGATGGCTCCATCCTGATGGGGAGATAAGGCTAATTGTGCATATACACCAGCCAAAAGTCATCTGAAATGAAAGAATGACTATAAATAAATCATCTTATCACATAAATATGGGGACAGCCCAAGAGCCCATTGAGCTCTCCTTGCATCGCAGTGGACTACAAGACAGGATTTCCCCTTGAGCACGGACACCTCTCAAGGATGGTCCTCGGGGCTGAGAGATCCTTCCCACTACAGATTCGTGGTAAGTGACTATAGCGCACTCTCTCTTTATGAACTCGTAAACGCAACTGTGCACAAATTTCCTTAGTCATAAATTGTAGGCCTGACATTGGATCCAGCCACACCCAGCCTCCTCTCAGGAGGAGTTTGGAAAGCAAGAGGGTCCAATCCGAACCCCATGACTCAACAGGAGGGTGTCCTTGATAATTCTGTGTATATCTTGAACCTCCATGTGGTAAATAATAAGTGACCTTGCCATAGAATCTCGTGAAACCATTGCCATTATCAATAAAACCTATTACTATTTCTTTCACTCGAGTGAAGTGCATTGTGTCACTCAACCCCACCACCACTCGTTCCGTGACAACATAGGTCAATGGCCGTCCTGGAAGGAACAAGTGCTCTGTAACACCTGTGCCAGGCTAGCCCTGGAACCACTACAGTTACTCATTTGAAAAAACAGAAATCTCATCCTGAATGACTTTCTCTGAAATTTATAAACCAACATGCAATCTCCCTCGAACTCTGTAGTATCCAGTGCAGTATGCAGGATCATACAGCTCTGTGATAGTATAACAACGGTCACGAACATCTACGATGTTAGATATTCATGTAACTTTCTCTAATGACATTAATTTAGTACTGAAAGTAAAGCAGTCCTGAAAGAGAAAGATGATTCATGAGGCTTTTAAGAAGTATTTAGGTCATCTGTTGCTACTTAAAACTCGGTTTGTGCTAGTTATGACCACAACTTAGCTGTCAAGACTTTTCAGTCAAAGGCTAAATGGAATGGATTTGTGCTAGTCCATGTCATAACATTTGTATTTTCACTGGTCTGGCAAGCAGCAACTGTTCAGGAGATTTCATAGTTACGTTTCAGTTTGCTGTAATCTTACATTACTCAGGACTCTGTGAGTGGAAACACATACCATTGCTGATGATCCTCTCTAGAAAAAGTCAAGACTTCACATTCAAAAGGCTAATGAAGATAATTTTTATAAACAACAAATCTTCTGTGTAAAGAAGTTCAGAGAGTTCAGAGCAATGGCTCCAATGATAAACCAGCACAAGTTTACTATAAATGGATTTTTATTGACTGAATTGTTTAAACAGATTATTAAAAAAAAAACCATATTACAAACTGCTGCAGTACCATAAAATGAGGCTGCGCGTGTGGAGACGCCGTTCTTAGCCTGCACAGCTCCTGCAGCGCTGCAAGCCGTTCTCATTGCAAGCGGTGCACTTGAGGGCCTTGAATGAGTCCGTAAAACAGTTCCGAAACACGGACATCTTGCTCCCATGGCACACAGAGCACGGAAGGAAACGAAAGCCCCCGCAGGAGGGGCACTCATGGGGGTGTTGGACTCTCTGCTCAAAGAACAAAGTAAGAAAGACAGAGATGTTACTTCATCAAGCACCATAAGCTCCAGGACAGTGAGGACTTCAGGACAACTGAAAATACACATTTTGTGAACTATTAAGAGAAATATCCACCACCTCATCCCAAAGTCTAGCACTGTGCAACACCACTAAATTTGTCTTTTCACACAAACATGCAATGGTCACTGCTGGTTCATTCATCTAGCACAGTATATCTCAGCAGCCTGGGTTCATCATTTCCAAAATAGCTAGCTAAGAACCTGTATACATTACTCTAATGTCATCTTAGGTCTAGATCAACTCTTCTAGTTATTTTAAGTGATCAGTTCTAAACTCCAGGCAGTTTATGTTGACATTATGTTTTCTCTGGTATACATTGAAATATAATGACTTTTATAGTAGGTATGCTCATGCTGAATTACATGTTATTCCTACTAGAGCTGATCAAAAGAGCAATTCGTAACTACTGACAAGGAGTGCTTGAGGAAAAAAAAAAAAAGTAGCGTATTCAAATTGGGTGTAGTGAAACTTTAACTGAAAAAGAGAGATCATCAATATTCAACCATTACATTGGGATAAAATTGCTGCAAGCAAGGTTTGATCTTCCTTAATTGTCCTAAGTCCGAGTAAAATAATAATTTTATTTTGTATTGTATGAATTAAAAATAATAGAGAATAAATGAAGAGATTGCAAAGGCATTTAAAGGTTCAACTGCTAAAAATCCCACCAGTTTATTTAATGATTGCCTTAAAGTTCTGTGTCAGAGAAATTAAAGGTAAAACCCATTAGGTACTTAGCACAGCACAGATATGTGTCTTTATTGTTGAGTAAAGACTTTATAGATTTATTTACAAAGGAAGAAAAGCAATCCATATAATCCTTACTCCTGTTACTCTGAGGAATTACGCATCATTAAAAAATAATAATAAAGTATTACTACTAGATTATAATAAAACTTAGAGCTTTGTTCTATTAATACTTATTTTCAAATGAGTATGACATACAGGGAAATGCAGATTTCTCCAAAATATACAGCATGCCCCAGCAGGGCTAGTGCACTGTTGCAAGGTCCAGTGAGGACAACCAAAGACATTGCTGATGATGCTGATGAACGGGAAGGGGAAGGCTGAAGCACCTTTTGTGTTGGGCGATGCAGGAATCTTCTTGCAGCTTCCATGCTGGAGAATCCTTCTGCTCTTAAATCTTTGCTGTCATATAGAAGTATCTCCCCACTATCTCACTTGTCTATACTACTCATGCAACATCATTGTTTGGGCTGGTGCAGAGCAGCAGTAGTGCAAATTCCTCTAAAATGGCAATTTTTGGTCTGAATAACTGCAAAACACTTGCACAAGCTTTTCTGCCTAAAGCATCTGCTTTATTTTTGCTCATTAGTTTATAGTTATATAGTTTATATATTGTTTGTAGTTATGTTAGTTTCTAGTTATATAGTTCATAGTCCATTATAGTTTATAGTCCATTAGCTTATGCTTATGCATAAGCAAAAGAGGTAGCATGACTAGTAGACTATTCAATATATACAGCTATCAAAAAAATCGGTCATGTGAGAATTCTTTTATGTGGGACAAGCAAGCTAAAAATGCAGTAGGTTGTGAGTATCAGAAAATCCTTTACATCAATTCCAAAATTTTAAGAGAATAATATTTTTAATCATTAAATTCATTATTGATGGTTAAGTATATAAACAACTACCTTTATATGGAGTTAAGAGAGCTAACAAAAACAAAGTTATTCTATTTAGTTCCCTAAAAAACGACTTTTTCCTTTTTAAGCAAATGGCAATTTGTGTAACCATGCTCTGGATCTTCAATAATGAAAAAATATGACTGCCTCTTGTAGCAAATCATTTTTTAAATTAAAGTAACAAGCAATGGCATGTGTTTGGAGCAGTGATGATATTCCGTTAGCCAGTGTCACAGTTTGCTGTAGTCTGGCCTTTTTTGTTGTTTTTAGAAGTACTTTCTGTCTCAAGATTAGGACAGATGTTGGTTTAAGTATTGATATTATAGGACTCCTAAAAGATAAGATGTGAGGGTGATTCATTCCAAACCAGTTAAAAATGTTAAGGAGGTTTACTACCCACCCTGTCTGGTCTTAGTCAGGCAACAGTAATACAGCATGCATTAAACATCTTTATAAATTTGTTTAACTGTTTCTGGTTATAAATTAAATAGCAGGATCTTCTATAATTTATACAGAAATATATCTACTGAGTCATGAGGCCGGGGAGACTTTCCTGAGTTAGGGAACAGACCAGACAAATGTAGAAGGTAGAACCTGCTCTGCACAGGGACATTTATATCTCCAAAAAGATGATGCAGTCCACAATTTACTGCATGTTACCAAACCAACCTCCTGAATAAGACGTAGGTGAATAAACCTTGAGCTCAGTCTGACTGGAACTTTTAGGAACTTTTTCTGGAACACACCAGAAAAGAGAATGGCAACAAGAAACCTACATGCTTCACAGAAAGAGATGTTCTTGGATGGATCTGACATAAAATGCCTGGTATACAAAGGATTCCTAAAGGCATCTGCTACAGGTGCCTGAATGCAGGGACAGAGAAAACAGATTTAAACCTGGGGCTAAATCAGTTAGATGTAGTTTTCTTTTATTCCTTCATCAGTCTGCTTCACAAGTATCATCTCCATGTTATCTATTTTTAATGTAGTAGTTACATACTTTTAAGTTTGTATGCTATTTTAATTAGGTTAGGAGTGATTTAGAGATAAACATTTCCTTAACATAATGAACTGTGATAGTATATAATCAATTATTCAAAAAGAAAAATTAAAAAAACATTTCAGATGATCAGTTAAAACAGAGGGAAAACAGAGGGAAAGGAAATGGTTAAAATAAAGTTTTCAATTCCAAACAGTGAATATAAGTGCAGAAATACAATTACCTCAATCTTTGTTAAGAGATCCTGCAGTTCCCCAGATTCATTCATTAGCAAAATTTTCTCAGCACCCTAATTGTATGAGAAAGAAAAAGTTCAGCCACCTTAGCACAAACAAACAAAAAAAAACCCAGCAGACATGATTAGAAGATACGATCTTGAAAATCTAAGCAGTCTGAGGACAAATTTGATTCAATTTTGATTCAAATTAAGTATTTGGTAATTAGGTCAATCCTAGGAAAGCTAGAAGGGGAGAAGATTCTAAACCTAGTTCTTACAGAACTATCCAAGGTTAGTTATCAAGAACCATCTTGCATTTCCTTTTTTTAACAGGTGACATAGCTTAGAAATTGTGATTGCATACACTTTATTTTACAGCCTATGTTTTCTGACAGAATAAAAAATATGTCTAGTTACCATGTCGAAAGTTATTCTTATTCATCCAAGGATGGAGCAAAATGAGAGAGGAAATTGTATTTCAAATATTCTGGCAATTCAACATTGAATTAAGACATAATATGCATAATGTATAACAGAAAGAGAATAAGGGTAATGAAAACACTGTAACAACATTACAGTCAGACACAACAGTGAATAATAATAATTTAGTCTGAGTACATTAGGCCTCTGAGGGGTTCTGTGATATGAGCCAGGGTGGTAATGAAGTAGTTTTTCTTCTTTTCTTCTGAAAATAAATGTTCAGAGATTATTGCAGACAAAATGAAAGTGTCAAAGATGATCTAAAACCTTTTTCTCTTTTCTTCTAATTATTGAGGGCCAATCTTACATTCTAGTTATGTAACTGTATGTGATGAATACGAAGTATTACTGAGTTTACTAAGTTGACTTTCGACTCAGTGCTCAGCAGTACACTAAAGGGCTCCTTTGCTGATTTCTTTACCATGCTCATTGTGTCTTATTCAGAGGCAGTTTATAATCACCATATTGCGCACCATTTTAAAAGCAAAATATTAATATTTCAGTGGATGCGAGTAGCACTTTTGCAGTACTATGCCACATTCAAAGGGCTTTCAAAGGAGAACTACAAAATAATTAGCAGTGGTTAATTAGTGGCTAATTAGTTACAGAAGAAAACGGGAGGGTCAGGCCTTGCACCGAGCAGTTCTGGTCAGCAGGCGCAGAAGGCACCAGCTTGTGCGCACGCAGTACGACCCCTGCGCCCCGGCAGAGCTGCAGTTAGTGTCCTCAGCCTCTTTGTATTTACCCTCCAATCCCTCTCTATTTTCACACCAAACAGACAATAGCAGTGACTGGCACAACAAACAGGAGGATTTGCCAAAGAGGACCTCGGAGCGTTTAGCTCAGGGCTTGTACACGCTATGGCATATTAAGACAAAGCTCGTGCTGCCCGTGCGACGTCGAGACGCTGAGGATTTGCAGCTTCACTGATGTAATTACAGTATAGCAAATTCTTTAATCAGGACAAGCCCTGGTTTCCCTTCATTTAAGAAAGGATCTGCTCTCTGTGGTACTAGTTGGCAAAGAAAACATTCCTGTGACTTCTGCTCCGTGTTACAATGATACTGTATGATAAAGCTGAATGGCTTTTACAGCACTGTAATTAAAATTCTGGCAGGTTTTCTATTATAGATTCAGATTCTGAAGGATTTATATTTCAAATGACATTAGCATTATCACCTAGCTCTATTGTTTCCAAAATGGGAAGTCTCATTACCATGTCTTTAAAATAAAAATAAATTAAAATAATTTAAATTTAAAAAAACCTTCCAGTATTTTTAAGTGTTTCAATATGTCTTTCACAATTAGTGTCTGCCTCAAGTGAAAAGTTAATGCAAAGTATTTTACAGAGGTTAACCTATCCTTTGGATAGTTGTAATTGTAAAATAATTGTAAAAATAGTTGCAAGCTGTAATGCACAGTGTGTGTAATTCACAGTGCTATTACAGAAAGCAGCTGTTACTTAAGTCCAACAGATGCTTTCTGACCAGAAAGTGGTGCCTTTCTTTTTACTCTTAGATTGTGTTCAGTCCAATGGGATGAAAACCACTTGAGGAGTCCATCCCTCCTCAGACTAGCATAAGGAGCTCTACTGGCAGTACAGCTGCCAGGAGAAGCAACGGAGATGGTGCCCCAGATGTGCAGGTCCACAAGTAAGTCAGCTTTGCATCAGCTAGGCAAAGCTTCCAGGCACCAGCCTTTAAGCATTTAGCTTTTAACTTAAATAGTTCTCAACTGTTGTGGAGGAACCCAGGGGCTGTAATCACCTCTCTGAGCTTCTTTTTAACAAATAAAATCCAAGGTTCACTAAGTTCCCTATTGCCCAAGCTCTCACAGCATTAAACATGTTTGCTATTCACTAATCATAGATGTAGCCAGTTCCCATTTTCATGATGTAATTTTTCATCAAGAGATACACCTATGCTCTTGTGTTTGGCTGTATTAGAAAGCCTGTTGACTCTTTCCTTATATACAGGCAAAAAAAAAGAAAACCTTTTTTTTCACTATGGTTTACCAAGGAAACAGACGCAGATAGTTCTGTCCTTGTGTGGAGCTCACATACTCCCCAGCTTGCAACGCTGCCTTTCCCAATGATGTGACCCCTGGCAGCAGGCAGGAATTTGATTAAATGATTGGAAATCTTCCCATAAACTGAGGATGGTGTGAAAGCTTTGCAGTACAAGGGCCAGAAACATTAGGTTTGATGTGCAAAGATCTAAAAGACAGGATTTCTTTGTGAGAGAACATACCACTAATGCTTGCTAAAGCCGTGCCTAACGGCAAAATGGAGAAAATGTGAGAAAAAATGGAAAGTGATTTGTACGTGCAATAGTTACACAGTCTTATCACCCACAAGGCCGCTCATATCCACCCCATCAAATGAAAGCCAGGAGAATATGCAACAACTCTAACAAAATATGGAGGCACTTGAGGGCAACTGATCTTGTATGGTCCCTGGGAAGAAGCAACAGAAGAAACTATTACAATATCCATAACAGAACAATACGTTACAAGGGCATTTTCTAAATATCAGTTACAAAAATAGCCTCATCATTCTTAGGAAGTAACCACAACCAACGAGTCAAAATATTTTACTGCAAATCTCATGCCACTGTAGATTCATTAGAGCCGGGAAAATTAAATAAGAAATTGTTTCTTTGGGAAAAAAGAAGAAATAAAAATTATTAAATCTCTGTATTTGAATATGATTCAATTAGTTTTGTACAGCGGATGAATACTGGAATTTAACCACATATTTAAAGTGAAAAAATAAAGCAGATTAAATGTATTTTTAAAATATTATTCAGAGAGCTGACATGAATACTAAGGATGACTCTATTTTGCATTTTTATGCTTTCTCCATCTCCCAGCAGAGTGGGACTTCGCATAACATAAGTCTCTAATGATCATAACTGCCTTTGTAAAAGAGTAAATGAATGCTTCTGTTCTTTTCTGTATTGCTTTTTCTCTGGAAAACATTTTTTATCCTGCTCCAGTGCCCCAGCAGATGGCATAATTCCATTTCAGATGAGACAGCCTCACGTGAGAAAGGGGGATTAGACCAGCTGGCAAAAAGCACTCAGCAGAAAGAACTTGGAATTTCCTAACAGACTTTTCTAGACACTGTATTCAAGAAATACAATGATTCAGTCTAGAAAAAGATATACATGGATTTAAAAAAGCAAAAACACAATATTGCAGTGTGAAGCACTTGACAGGAAGTAACTATAATTTTTCTGCTGCTTCTGCTCAAGTTTAATTTCCCCTGCGTGGCCAATGATAAATTCTAGAGAACTGTGAAGATTTATCCACACAACATACGTTACCCTAACAACCTCACCAGTGCTTCTGAAAGGATCAGATAAAGTATACGCTATCAGATGCATGCACCTCGTGTTCTGGAGCTTTATTGCTACATTTATCTCATTAAAAATAATCTTGTCCCCTTTTAAAAATGTTCGTTTTTTATTGTTTTTTTTTTCCTTTTTTTTTTTTTTTTTTTCTTGTACTGCTACCTGCACTTTCTGTAAGGGAGGTATTTGCTTGGAAATAAATATTTAAAAGAAAGCGAGAGAGGGAGAGAGGGAGAGAGGTGTATGTGGGGAGGGGGTGATTACTTTACTGACACCCCAGGATCCTGGACTTCTATGTTGCATTTGCATGCTGGAAGACAGCCCATTTAAAGGCATTATAGAAACGGTCCCTGCTACGGAAAGAGAAGTCTGTAATCTGCACCCAAGGAAACACACCAGGGAAACACAACCCTGCGCGGGGCGCAGACATCCTAATGCACATTGGGTCATGGATGCATGGCCTTTCTGAGGCACCGCATCCTCGAGGCTCTGAGGTATCTGGAGAGGGATTGCACCAAGGTTAGGTAAACACTTGTAACCTTCTTGATATGCAAAGTGCCCTCCCTCCCCCCGATTTGATTCACTTCCTAAATGATCAAATGGCAGTCTGTCTTAGGTAGTCCTGTTAAACCAATAAAATAAAAACTGCAGTAAAATGCCACTTTTTGCCTCATTTATCAAGCAGAGCCTGTGGGCACATGCCCCTTGCGGGTGCAATGCAAAGCTCAGCATGGGCCTCTCCCTTCCACCTCCCTCTGGAGAGCCACAGCACTGCCTGTGTTCAGCCCCTCTAAAACACAATTTTCCCGTCCTGGCTCATCCCAGCTAAAGCACGTACACAGGGATCGTATGAGTCACCATAGCAACAGATGCAAAGCAGCAGTGACCTCCGTATAACGATAATTAGCAGAAAGCAACGCGGGGCAGAAAACAGCCTGGCTGTGAGCACAGGCGAGGAGCACCCGTAGGCAACGAGCAGAGGGTGCCGCCGTCCCCGCTGTCCACAGGGTCCCCGTGAGCAGAGCAGGCCCCTCCTGAACTGCTACCTGCCCACAGGCCGGTTACTGTACAAACGACACTGTGGAATAACTTCCATCTCACACAGGGGCCAAAGTTTCCTCTACTTAACCACATCGTGCGTCATCAATTTAATCAAAACAACTCTCTCCCACCTCCCTACTTCCACACCGGAGCTTGATATTGTCCTTCTTTTGACAGGAAAAAAAAAAGCTTTTTTTTTTCTTGGATTAAAAAAGTAGACTTTCCATGGTGTAAAAAATGTCTGTAAACCAGAACATTCTATTACATTACCAATTCTTTCTTCATATTTTTAACCTGTATTTTTACCTAGGTATTTTGACAGATGGATTTGTCTCTCCAACAGGCAACTGGCTTCCTAATTCACTCACTTTTTTTCATTTCTATACATCTTCCAAATATTGCATATAATACGGAAATGGCTTTAATAAGACTTTGTTTCTTGTTACACTATTGCTCCTCTGTCAAGAGATAAGTTTCACATGAGCTTTTAAAAAGTAGAGAGGCGGTGAATTAATGAGCTATCTATCATACCAAAATCACTGCAGTCAGGCTTCAGCTAGAGCTGAGCAAATAATTTATTTAATATCTTTCAACATTTTACCTGGTTTCCTCTGACAAATTGATCACTTAAAGACTGAGATTTTCTTGAACTTGGTCAAGAATTAGGTCAGCAACCATTAGTTTGAAACTTGTTGAGTTTTAAGCTGCTTTCAAGTGAAATATATTTCTGCTACTGACTGGCTAGATAATTCTCTGACTCAGGTTTTTGATAAAAACACTCTCTAGTATGAATTAAAATTCACTGCAAATATTCTCTATGATATTTGTGGCTGTTGCTACTCTGGTAAGCATAGCTGCTGGGAAGCTTGTTTGAAAACTGCCTCAGGTAGAGCACAACAAGATTTGAATGCTGGGAAGGGAAAAAGAGGGAGAAGGTCGGTGTTTGTGCAGGCCCAATATCAATTATGTGCTGTTTGTTGATTACAACCCATTTGATTGTTTAAATCTGCAATTAAAAAAGAATTGTTAAGCAACACAAACCAAATAACCCTGCTGAGTTTAAATATAGTTTGCCTTCACAAATCACAGTCTCGACGTTGGTGCTAATTACAAGTTCTTTATCAACTGAGACATATAATAAATACCTTTATGAGCGCTCAAGTGATTTTGCTTGTGTTATTTTTCAGAGTCTTTTTCTTTTAAACTCTGATTATTCAGTTTCTTAGAAATAAGTTCCTACAGTGCAAACTGGGAGTATTTAAAAGATGGTCTCAAATATCAGTTGACTTTTACCAGGATTCAAATCTGGTTTACGATTTTGCACTTGGAGTTTATGTCTCACAACAGAGCTGGGTTATGTTGCTTTTCTCTCTTTTAGGGGTAGGTTTTTCTAAAAGTATTAACCACTTACTTAACTTAACAATTTTCAGCTGATTACTTATGCCTAGGATGGACTCTATCACATAAAATTCCATGTATGATCAAAGTCTCAAGACCCAAGCTGTTAGACACTTTGATATTCAAACACAGACATTATTAAATGACAGTTGTACATTAGCTGTATTCATATTCCTGAGTCAATCACACATAAAGATTCTCATGCATATGAAGAAAAAAAATCAATTTATCTAGAATTTCATGGCTTGAACTACAAAGATAAACTATTTTTTTTAAGAAACACAGGATAGCTTAGCCTGTATTTCTGCTTCTCAACTCCCTCCAATAGCCTTCTCTCAGGTTGTCTTTTGTTTTGTCTTTGGATCATATGTGTCAGTGTGGACCTGGGCAGCACCAACCACAAAAGGATCTCTGATTCTTCTCATCAATCCATCATTGCCAACAATTCTCTTAAAGCTTGCTTCTCTTTCATAGACATTTTCATCTCTTTCATAGACATTTTCTTACAGACTATAGAATATGTTTGCTTGTTATTTACTTACCCCAAGATAATGGCCATCAATAAACACCACAGGGAGAGAGGGAACTTCACATACTCTCCTGCATCTTTCGTCTAGTTCTTTTCCATAATCACTGTTCAGAGCAATGTTTTTTTCTTCAAATTTGACTCTGTGATTTTGAAAGATCTTCCTAACCAGTTCACACCGTTCAAAAGTGGTTCTCACCACACGAAGGCTGGTAGTATAAATCACTATGCGGCCAAATTCTAGCACTGTTGATACCTGGAAAACAAAATTGGTTTAGTTTCTATTGCAACATATAAGGTGTTAACAGCTCATCTGTTTTTATGGCTGCCTTAACGGCATCCCAGTACTGCACAATTACTTAAGCAAGACAACACACTATTTTTTTTTCTCAAATTTTCTCCAACTTAAATATGCAGGGGGAGGAACTTCTTGTAATCACTAACTTAAGGTAAATTGTTTATCTCAGTAAGGTGCATGTTCACATTTTTAGAAAGCTTTGGAGATTCTCAACATTTCCAAGTAATGGATATTTTAGATCCTTTTGAACTTTGGCATGTGGATAAGTCATCACCCTTCAGCTGAGCTTCCAGAAGTGCCTTTAAACAAATTCACCCCACTTACCCGAAAATGTGAGATCCAATAATTTGGCTTAATCCCCTTTCCCTTGACAAAAGCAGAAGCTCTTCAAAACAGCAGAAGTGATTTGAACATAGAACTCTTATGTCCACTCTGTTTTTTGAGATGTCTGATCTTGTAAAAATAGTGACTTATGTTTATTTTTTTTCTCAACATAACAAAGAACTGATTCCTACATCCTGGGACATTTTGATTTCACATGACTTACCAGAATAGTAGCTAACTGCCTATGCTCAGCTCCGTTGTACCAATGAAACTACAATAACTCACAATATTTTAGATCTCTCCCTATGCTGAATTAGATTCTGATGCTGAATTAGATTCTGGTTGCAGAGTGGAGAGGCATTCCCATAATTTTCAGCAGAGATCCAGGTCAAATTATTCTAACATCCAATAAATGTTTTAAAAGTACATTTTGAGTGTGTTAAATACCCAATTCCAAGCCAATTACAGTTATTGGAGGCAATTCTATTGACTGTAATAAGTTTCATACTACAATTCACGTTTGAATTTTTACTCCTCTTCTTCATAGGTTAAGTTTTATACCTCATTCTCATCTCTAGGATGAAGAAAAGGACCAAGATGGAAAACTAACCAAGATTAGTTTTTGCAAGAGAGAGGGGAAAATTTTTTTAAAGTCTGAGAATCATCGTTCTAACCAAATTATTATGTTCAAATAAACAGCTAAAAATCTAGGGGTTTTAAGGACATTTCTAAGACTTTTGAATTACCCATTGCATTCAGCAAATGAAATTTCATTATGTCAGTAATATTCCAGGAATAAAACCGTAAGGCAGAAACAAACAAGCAAAACTACATATAATACACTGTAGCAATCTGTGAAAATTAACAACAATTATTGTTGTAAAGACAACATTGTAAAATTGGATACACAGCACTGCATATGTTTCTATATATTGAAATCATGATTTATCTAAGTAAATGCAACAAAAAGAGTCATAGAAGAAACCATATTTTATTCAGAAAAGCTCTTAGAAGTAAAAGAAAAGTTCTCAGGAAAAACATTCCAGTTTTAGAGATCACCAAAAGTATAATTGCTAGCATATGGAATTTATCAGTTTGCCACCTCCCATGCTCCAAAAACAGCATGTGGCAAAGGGGTTAGTATTTATTTTCTTTGAACAGATTTGAGGGCTTCTATTTTAGGGAAAAAAAATGTTATAAATAGTAAGGTACTTCTCTGTCCCCCATTTTCTAGACTTAAAATCTGTTATACCTCTACTGCAGCAATTGACTCTTCCCCAACATACTATTCACACATTCCAAATGTGAAAGGATTAGCTTGTCCTTTACTTAAAAGACAAGTACTCTACATACATACTGCCAAATATTATAGTAACCATTCATGGAAGTGTGGTTACTATGAGTTACATGAGAAGAAGAGAAATTCACCCATTTCACAGAGGAAAAAAACAAAGAGCTCCTAAGAAAACACTAACTCAAAGATAATTTCAAATGCTTATTGTTTTCTCAGCTTTGGAGTGAAAATACATCTAGAATTGAAAAATCATACAATAGGTAGAAAATTCTTGTTTCTTTATAGATATAATCTCTGTGCCCTTTGTTCCCAGACAGTAGGGGCTGGCTGGGTAGATACAGACAGTCATTATCTCAGGAAGCATCAGGACTGCGGTGTCTCTACAGAATACAAATAAGCTGTTGAAGACATGGAAAAAATGGAAAGTTGTAAAGTGATCTGGAAAGATATCAAGTGGGAGGCATGTACCCAGAGTCCCTTTTATGTTATTCCTTTATTTTTCCTAATCTGACAGTGAAAAAAAAGTCCTTATTTCCCCTGCAAAGAAGTATCAAGGGCATTGGCTAAATAATTTTTTAATGAAATTTTAGTAAATATCAATTTTTATGTGCTACAAACACATACACTTCTTGTCTTTGGCAGGACTTTATCATACCAGAGAAAATCCATCCTGTTATCTGGCCTGAACCATACTGGTAACTAAAAGCAGTGAAGACAAGTAGAGATATTTACATGCTTTTTTCTAATGAGAATTTACACTAATTCCTATTTTGTTATCCAATTTGGTAGCTTTTCATCTTTAGTGATTAGATTATACTCTTGAAGTAATTCAACAGGACTGTGTTATAACACATGTCATCATACTTTTCCTTACCAGGTTGGAACTGTAGAAAAACTCTAATAAATTAGAAGCAGTGTAAACAAATGAATGGCATTTTAGAAAATGAACTTTCATAGCTAAGTGTAACAAACTTTCAATTTGAATCATCCTTACATTACTCATAAATGCACATAAAATTTGAGCTGAAGTAAAAAAGAAGGAAATTTGTGATCAATAGGCATGACAAAATTTTGGAAGTTAGAACAACAAACCAAAAGATTCGGAGCAACTTATATTGACAACTTTCTCAAACTTCCTGTAAGCTTGCTTCTTATTGAAATCTGAAGCTAACTGAAAATCCTGAAGCTGATTTGGTCTGAGGTGGCAACTTTTGTGCCAGATTCAGTAGGTCCTGTGTTGGTCTAAGCAGGTCTATACACATGACCCATGAGTCTGTGTCAAGGAATGGATTTGTTATTTCAGAGACAAATAAAGCTAATTTTGTAATAATCCTGTACATCAATCACAGCTCATAGCGTAACAGCACAATCCACAAAGAGGGTCCCAAAGTATTTTTTTTATTGCCTAAACTACCAGCTCTATTTTTTACTTTTTTTTTTTTTTTTTTTTAATCCAGGGAGAAAAGTAATCGTTGTGCTTGTTTGTTCTTGTTTAAGTTGAGGATGAGAAAACCAAAAGACCTTTCATGTCTTGGACCTGACTGTTTCTTCACTGACTGAAGAAGGAGCAGTCACGCTTTGGGAGCAGAGACATGTTTGGCAGCGCTAGACCAGGGTCTTGGGGGACAACGGCAGAATCCTGTCCCTCTGCCACCCCACCTGCATCCATCTAAATGTATCAATAGAGCATTTCTTGTGCCAATTTCATCATCCTATGAGGCTAGATATGTGCATCAAGAACAGATGAAGTAAGTGATAAAGAAAAAGAGACATAAGAAAGGCTTTTTACTTAAAGGAAAATAAGCAGATGAGAACAAAAAGGAGGGTTGCACGGTACCAAGAAAGGGACGAACAGAATAAAATAACCAAAAAGAGAGAACAAACTTAAAACAAAAGAACTAATGTGGTAGTGAATTGCTTCTTTGACCTAAATCAATAGCTGATATGCCCTTCTCTGTCTCAGAATATCGTCTTTCAACATCTCGGTGTTCTACTGAAATAAAGCACCCCTTGGCTTTGTAATTAGATACTACAAGTCTGGCAGAAGTATCCACTATCCATTGAATCAGCCAAGGAAGGAATTTACAGTGCATTCCAAATCCTGCACAAGAGAGGCTTCAGAGAGGAAATACAGTATTCATAAGCTAAAGAAAATGTTGAGCAAGAAAAAATGTGTAGATAGATGTGTGTGTGAATATATACATATATGTATCTATTTATAGAAATGTTTATAGAATTTGTATCATGGCAATGGAGCTATGAACTTGTCCGTTCTGTCATTTTTGGTTGCCTATTTGAAATTAAAGGCTTAATAGCACCTTTCAGAAACAATAGATTTCCTCACAAGGAAACCTCTTCCAACAAACTGGTCTTACCTGTTCTATTTTTTACTGGGTTTTTGTTTGTTTTGGTTTTTGTTTTTTTTTGTTTTTTTTTTTTTGGATGTAGGATCTATTTATTCATAGAGAAGAAATTGAAAATAGTAGCTCTAGCTGCAATGTGTGCTCTTGGTACAAAATCATAATCTGTTCCATTTCTCTATTTGTAGTCTAAACCCTTCTCACCAAGGTACAGTGCAAACTTCATTTTAAATTAGGCATTATCCTGTGTTTCCAAAAGTAGTATAGGAGACCAAGCTTCTTTGCCCAATTCTGAGTCCCACTACAGGGAATGAAACATCTCTTTTTTTCCCTTTTCCTCAGTCTGACAGACCTAGATAACTATGAGGAATTGTTCATGAGTATAGAGAACAGTTGTGATGCAGCTCACATGAGTATTAGGATCTCTAGCTCCTGGGCAACTATCATAGAATCATAGAATCATAGAACGTTTAAGGTTGGAAGGGACCTCTAGAGGTCATCTAGTCCAACCCCCTGCACACGCAGGGTCATCTCCCTTATCAATACACCCACCAGTCTTTTATATACATATATATATATATATATATGTGCATGTGTATATATGAAACACAGTTTTATCTGCATAAGATTAGCATCCTCAAAATTGTTAATCAGCTGCTGTGCAAAATAGGTATAGGACTTCACTCTAAGACACATGTATAGCTTATTTACATATGTCTGTAATTTCTAAGGCTATTTCTCAATTTTGGGTCTGTCAGAAGAAAATAGCGAAGGTAATAATATTACATGTGATATTTATATTGTTTCTTTCAGCCTAAAGCATCTCAAGCCATTTTATGCAAAATGTATATATATATTTTTGATAACATGATTATCATCAGTGTTCAAGTCATTTGACTGAATGCACAGAAGAGGTGGCTTGTCAATATTCTAATACCATGTAAATGTGCATTGCAAACACTTCTGTTCCTCAGATAACACAACATAACCTCATGCCTTTCTTTTGTCACTTTTGTCACTGTAGATTTTCCCACACACCTTCTAGCACAGACTGCCATTCAGGGGATGTCAAATATTTTTTATTTCAAATCAGAAAAGATCATTACAATACCATGGCAGAAGAGGATGGGGCATTACCCTGCTTCTCCCTGCTTCTTTAACACTTGAGTTATGAGCAGGTTCAGAAAGTACAAAGACTGCAACTGGGTTCACGTTCTACTGCCCTTATTACCATTCATCCTGTAGATACTCATGTAGCCAGACCACAGTCAGTTCTCAGTTGGCCTGAGCGCAGATTGCCACATAACTTATATCTCCCTTGGGTTCATGGTCTCTACTAGGCCCTGATACTTTGGCTTTTATAGACTTTATAAGATCAAATCACTTATCACCAGTGTCATGCTGACACTGGGGAAAAAAAAAGTCAGTTCCTGTTTAACAAAGCAGAGCAATGTTTAAGGGTATCTAAAATGTCAAACACTACATCCAATTGAAAGCAGAAGAATGGACTAAGGCAGGTAGATGTATATACCCAGGCTGGAATTTAGCAAGGACATTATTTGTTACAATAATCAAATTATTAGAAAAAAGATTGGGATCTGTCCATGCCTAACTGTTTTTTATTTATCAAGCATTAGGAGGAGTATTAGCATTTTCTTATTAGTGTATTGTATCTTTTCTGCAGAGGAACAAATAAAATCTTTGAAGAGCAGAAACTAAAGATATTCATGTGTCTAGTTCATATCTAGTCTGTAATTTTCCTGGGAAGAAAGAACAAGGTAACACAATGATCATTTCTTTCTTTGCCTCGCTTGTTCACTAATTTGTCCTCCTCATACATACCTATTTGACAGCTCCAAGAAGTTATTGCCAGAGAGAAAGAGAGAACATTTCTGGGAAGACCCTTTTGAAAATGTTAAATAGGTTTGTAACCAAAAAAAAGTAACATTCCTTTTTTGCCTGCCAACACCTCCCACAAGGACAGGAGGTAAAGAAACAAGAACAATTGTAAATAGTTCTTTCCTCAGTGATTTATAAGAGGCACCAGAAGTTGTTTGAAAGAGGTTCTTCACTAACAATATATAACAATCTTATCTAACGATGCAGTGTTTTGAACTATGCTGTACTCAGCAGAAGATACCTGAAGCTAGGCAAGCTGCACCTAGACTGGTCTGGACATGACTGAGGCTACACTAAGCTAGTCTGTCATACGGGACACCAGTTAAGACAGGTAATAATCTGAGCTGTTTACTAGCCAGGTGTTTCTAGTAAATCTCATCTTTCACTAAGCTAGTCTGTCATACGGGACACCAATTAAGACAGGTAATAATCATCTGAGCTGTTTACTAGTCACGTCTTTCTAGTAAATCTCATCTTTCTTTCCAAAGGAAAGGCAATGACTTAAAAGAAATGGTAGGGTATTTTTTATCTCTGAAGGATCTTATGTTGGATCCTCAGCACAGTAATGTGTTTTATAGCTGATAATATGTAAGCATTTAGGGGGTCAAACCAAACTGCAGCCGAGTAATACCTGCCATAACCATTTTTTCACTCTGCCAATTGCAACTTTTCCTGGAGACTAACAGAAGATATTACTGCAGGAAATAAGCGTAATAATGGCCAAACTACTACCCTGCAAAGAGCAGATGCTGGGAAACTACCAAATGCATTTGCCTTTTATCAGTTTCAGTGTAAAGTTCTCAAACATAATCCAGACAAGGCGTGAAAAGCCTTCAAATAGTGTATCAAACACTGTTTATGCATCAAAGGTAATGTTGCTTTGTCCGTAAAATGCATTATAATCTTTCTCAGATAATCCAGTGATGGTCATAGGAAGAAAATCCTGGATATTCCTTACTTAATTGACTTTACTCCATTTTATTCCATTATTTGAAAATCCTTCACTATGGCAGAAGTCTCTGTGGTTCAGTTTGCTAGCATCTTTTTCCCTGATCATCAGTCTTGCAAAGATCTGAAGAAAAAATCAGTGTTAGTATGTATAAGGTTAATAGCATATAAGACTCTAGCTAAGAGCCAGACAAATGGCCCCACTAGTAATCTTTATACAGAGGACCTATACAGACTTTGGATTGCTAGTGGCTGTGAAACTCTATCTACCAGTACACAGGAAATCTTTATGACTGATGACTGCATCTATATTGGAAAAATCTTACACATAATTCAGAGCAGTGCAATTCCATTAGCAGTAGTACAAGTGTTTTTATTTTAGCACTGTCCAGATTCTGTTCTTCACCTTTTACTGCAGGAAACTCCCATGCAGTTTAATAGCAGCAGTCAGGAAATACTCAAACCAAATTTCGGAGAGGCACAGGAGTAATTTCCCCTTCATTTGCACAATGTGCCATGGGATCTTGTACCAAAATAGATAGTTGAGATATGACAAGCTATCATTCAGCCTTATTATGATCCCACCTCAAAGATATGTCTCTGCAGTTAAGTGTTTCCCTCATCAAGCAGCACTAAAAATGGGAATTTGTGTTTTATGTCATTTTAGTTTTAGTTTCTTTGAGTATATAGATCATTACATGTCACAGAAAGCATTATTCTAGGGTGCTTATTTTATATTAGTTTTTTTGACTAATAAGTGCATTTAGGGTAATGTGGCTGGTCCAAGTCAATAAACAGGATTCATCCCTATCTGACCTAACTGGATGGACAGGATCCTCTGCTTTCATAATCCTGTTACTGAGAGAAGGGACCTGTAGTATTTCCTAGAAGGCACTGCGCAAAGGGATATTTGTCACTTTGCTGATTAAAAGCAAAGTAAATAGAATAATTTTCCAGCTCATAAGCCATCATTTTTTTGAGTGCACATCAGTGAAGACTAACTTGGGCAAATCCATGAGAGTTTTTCAGTGTGTTTATTTTAACAAATACAGCATTTGCTTTTTGGTTGAGCAAAGTGGCCCCAAACTACATGGAAGGCTTTTCCTGATGTTGATGTTCATCTTCGCTTGGAACTTGATTGCTTCTCAGTCTTTGAAGGCAGGGTTGGAGTATAGTACAGTATTCTTTTTTATATGTTAGTTTGATAACTGTAATGTCACCTCTGAAATGAATTGATAAGGGAAGAGGAAGGTAAAGGAAGTTGAAATTTGCTCTGATACTGCTTATCAAACTATCTATTTTAAAATTCCCTTACCCACTCCTTGCCTGGTGAATTAATCTCAGAGCAACAAAACTTCTGCATTCCTATACATGAGGAATGGTGCTGGGATTCTTCTCTTTATACACATAGGATTATGAAAAATATCTCTTTTATGGGTTAGTTCAATGTGTTAGTGAAAAGCATGGAACTATAAGAGATTTTCTTTCTAGCAAAATAAATATGAAACAATACTTTTTCATGAGGGAAAATTCTGTTCTTTCTGATACATAATTTTGCTATCCAAACACTTTTATAGAGCATTTAATAGTAATATGCATAATATCTGTCCTATTCTGCAAAGCACTTCATGCAAACCTGAGCACCTGTCTTAACAACATCTTCCTTGACACTAAGGAATTCATTATTCCTTCTCTGTTCTGTTCTATTCCATGTTGAAAGGCTCATTGCCGTATGCTGTAACCCTAGCATACAACCAGGAAAACCATTGCTTTCTATAGATGCAGTGATAGGAGGAGAGTTATAAGCTAATTTTACTATCATTTTATTATCTGCTATTTTGATAAATGGCTTTGAGCTGAACAACCTGAGTGGCATTATAAACAAGTTCTTTCTTTTGATGTAATCACTGAATCAGGAAATTGAAACCTATCCTTCTGCAAAATTGCGTTACAGAGTTATGGGAGGTAAAAGCTGTCTATCTTCCTATGGCTTTGACTGCATATAACAAATATCACTTAGAACTGCTTATAAAATATGAATAGCACTTCTTAAGAAGTAGCCTGTGTCAATCAGATAAAGATGAAGAGATTTTTAAAAAATCAGAAAAATTAAAAGGCAAAAAAAATTTCTTTGTGTTCAGGTCTTAAATCTGCATGGAAAATTGTTTGCTCTGGCTGCACCAAAGTCAGGAAGAAAAATTTACCACAGTAATGGTATATATATGTATATGTATGTAAATATATATATATATGTATAAGTTAAATGATTATCTAAAGAATTTTTTTAAAAGGTTTATTCTTAATTTTGGCCACAAATTGATATTGTTGCAATAGTATCTAGAGAATGACTTGTTTCCTCCCATTCAACCACCTTTGCTATAATAAATTTAACCTATAGTTGAAAACTTACGTTTACCAAGCATGGAGTCAATAAAGGATTTTTAAAACGGTTGCAGAGCTCCTACAGAGGCATTATCCCAGCTTTTCAGGCTCCCAAACTTCTGACAACCACAGCTATCTCATCTTCCTCCTAGACATCTCTGTCAATCCTGATAGCAGGTCACTTTCTTCAGCATCCGTTAGATGAACTTAGTTTTTTATCCACACCATTTGATTTATCTTCTGGATTCTCTTACAATTTCAGTGTTTCTACTTTCTTCATATTCAGCCTCACCTCTATATGTGTTCACAGACCTCATAAGTATCACCTGAGATTTCTCCAACCTGATTATTTTGTTTCACGATCTACGACCTGGCTTACAGATTTCAAATGAACCCAGCAGACCCTTATGATTATATTGCATTAATGTAAAAGGAAAAGAGCAGAATTTTTACTTTTGCTGCTGCAGCTGTTCACCCGGTGACAGTTTCTGAAGACTCTGCTTTCAGAACAGAAATAAAGCATTTTATGCAGTGTGCCTTTCACTAAACAAATATATAGACATTCTGGAAAATTGGTAAGTCAAATAAAATATGAATAGAAATAGTAGATTCACAATTTATCATTCCTAACAATTTTCTGCCTCTGACTACCAGTAGAGAACATGAAGTGAGATAACTGGCAAATGGGAAGGTCACTTTTGCTTCTTCAAAACACTTTGCAAATAGTGTTTTGCAAACAGTAAAGAGAAAAAGTCTACTAAATATCACCCAAAGAAATGTTGCCCCCAGGAAATTAAAAATGTATGGCTTGAGCTGCATAGCATCTGCTTGCCTAAAGGTAGGTCTGGAAATCATGTGGAAGATCGAAATACTGAAACCAAGGATCACAGATGGGTTATGAAAAGAATGTTAATATTAATTACACAATTCTAAACAATATACAAGTCTTGGGAATCTAATTTATTCTTAGAAGTAGATTTACCCTAGATTGCATCATTTAATTTCCTATTGCTTAATGATTATGAGCTATTACCTGATGATAAAAGCTATATATAGGAGTATGGAAACAGATTATTATTTAACCTTTCTTCAGTGTTCGTTTCACCTTTATCTCCTTATTGTCAGCAACAGGGATAAATAGATTGGGTAAAATGAGAACTGAGCTTCAGCAAAATGAAACTTAAACGCAAGCATAAAAATTTAAAGAATGTTTTTTAAACTTGAGAGATCAACTTCTATTTTATTTGAGCTCCTTTTTTTCAGTGTTTCTGGGCCTTTTTGTTTTTCTGGATCTAGTCAAAACAGGAAGCAAAAGTGCAAGGAATAAAATAAAAGAGCATATTTTTTATTGATTTTTTTCCCAATTCCTCTCCTCTCTTATCATAAAAAAGCTTTTTATTTTGCTTGTTTTTTTTTTAATTGAACACGGTTCAACATGTTTGAATATTGAGCTGTCCATTGAAGTAGGATCACCGGGGCAGCTTGTGTCTTATTTGAGAAGATTCTACAACTAAGAGTGGCTTTAGCCAGAAGGGTAGAGGAGGAATTGCTGAGGGTAGACAGATAAAGATGAAGTTGTTTGACTTCTCAGATCATGTGGAAAAATTAGCAAACAGCATGACTGTGACTGAGCCCTGGTCTGGACATGCTAGTCCCATCTGTCTGTAATCACTGCTGGCTGTTCCACTCAGTAGAACATTTCATGCTGAAGGGAGACAGAGTTGTGCTGATCAGCAGCAAATGGCTGTCATGAAAATTACTATATCTTCTCTGGCCCATTTCTTTTCAGCTTAGGAACTGTTTTAGGAAAACCTGTTTGGTGTCCACAGGCAGACAGGTCTAACTTAGGAAAAAAAAAAAAAAAAAAGGCTGCTGCCCCTTCCTGTTTTGGCAGATTGATTTTTGCTTCAAGAAGCCTTTATCTTTTCTGCTGTCTTTTACAAGTCCATCACTTATCTTTTCTAAAATATGCCCTTCTAGAAAGATTTGAAGATGCTAATAATAATATTATAATACATATATAGACCTCTGACTCATTTCACATTTAAACATAGCCAAGAGCAGTTTACTCAGTGATCCCTTTTACAGTTCCCAAATGTCAATTACAATTCGTTTAATTTAAAGGCATTACTGGTCTATGAAAATGAGCTCCAGTTTGTTGAGCTTCCAACAAATATGACTCATCTCATTGCTGACTGGAGAATAAAACAGATAGCTGGTGAGAGCTAGAGACAGATAGAGCTCATGATATAACAGGTCTCTTTATTCTTCACTAACCTATGTCTCGTGTGCTGAGTGGATCTTTTCTGCTAAGACTTGCCCTTTGATATCCCAGGAAACTTCAGGAAACAGCACAGTAATCCATTACTTTAGTCTTACTTGCCAGACATTTAAATATTGTATTTTAATAGATAATAATGGATACTAGCATTAGTGCTTCCATTAGCAATCTTGCTATCATTAAAGATAACATAGTATTAAAGACAATAATAATCAGCAGGTAAAAAACAGGAGCCAGTCTAGCAAAGGTCTTAGCAGTTAGACTTAGCTCAGTTTCAGGCTTTCATCCTGTGCTAATTACACCTTTGCATCAGTCCTGCTTGCACAACAGAACTACTTCTGCTTGTTCAAAGAACCAGCACAGAATGCAGTGCCATTAAGGGAATAAGATGCCACTCTGAATTGCAATCAGTAACAGATAAATTTAAATACTACAAACCATTATTCACAATTTACTTTCCTAAACAATAGAACCAGAGAAAAGGGTTAACTGAAACCTGGCCTTTAACTTGGGGTACACCTGAAGCTTGTAAGTTTGGCAGATATTGAGTTTTCTGTCAAAAGTCATTTCACATTTTACAGTACTCCAGTGACTGGAAACTGGAAAGAGATGCAAAGAGATCCTGAAACTCATAAGAAGTGTTGAACAAAACCAAACAAAAACAATACCTCACCAATATGCTTAGTTTTCATACCTAAACATCTGGAATTTGCATGTGTTTTCTCTTTCCTGCTGCTCCATGCAATTTAAATTATACCTGAAAAATGTTACTTAGCTGGATTAAGTTAAAATAGGCTATTTTGCAAAAGCTGAAGTTATCACTTGTACTGAAAAGTCAAGGGAAATGCAAACTCTTTTCCATGTGTGCACCAAGCATACTGTAGCATAGGACCCGTGCCAGCTTTTGCGAGAGTCTTTGAGGGAGGCAAAGAGCAAAGGGGAGCTACGTTGGACTGACAAAGCGCTGCTGAAGGGTTGGCTCAGTCCTTCCTCTGCAGTGACACTGCTATGCCTTGCCACTCAGCATAAGGAAGTGATGAAAGGAACCTCTCCAACATATAGCACTGCTGCATTATTAGTACTAAATGATAAAGGGCCTTTTTCTTTTCCCCTGCTAAATTGCTTAACATTGTTGATGCTCTCAGCTATCTCTTCATTGCTTAATAATACCTAGATCTTGGGTAATGGATTTCGAACTTGGAGTAGTTAGTTACTAGTCACATGCTGCATCTTCAGATTTTGGAGATCCATCTATATTGCACACATACAGTGCTTCATTCCTCTTGCAATTGTTATCAAAAAGGGTATTTTTCAGACATAAAGAATGCAACTCCTAGACAGCAAACACACTTGGCTTTGTTCCAAAATAGCATATACATTGGCTGTTAGCCTCAACGTACAAATGCGGACAGATAACTCATCCACCATTTCTGGACGAGCAAAATAGAATCCATCTCAGTGGAGCAGAGTTATAAACCGTGTTACTGGAGATAAATCTAAGGTGCAGGCTTGCTTGGGCTTTTTTTAAACAAATAGATAAAATCTGAAAACCAATGTGGCACATTGCAAGTATTCTATCAACTCCTAGACCAATTAGTCACAATAGCAGCCCATGTAGTTCACCTACATCTAGCACACCTGCAATTAGAGCATTTTTTTAAAAGAGTTCAATGTGAGCAGCCTTCTATTCTAGTCTAATTCGAAGTTTGGCACAGAGATCTATATTTTTAAAACTGAACAAAAATTGTTATTCTTATAAGCAAACTTTTCATATATAGTAGGTCTAGAACCTATATCTTGTCATAGAGATAAACAGGTTTTGGTGACTGAAGAATGTAACTGCAAATGCATACATGGGATGATTCAAACTGGCTATCCATTTTCCTTCTTGGAGCAAGATTTCCACGTCCCATCATATCTTTCATAGATATGATTCAATCCTCCTGCAGGAAAAAAAAAGTTTATTCTAATTATCATATTATGTCTTCAAACACCCTGGAACTGCTCCATTAGTTATACTGATTGCATTTCTGCTGGCTACATAACCTTATACCAAAATCAGAATTGAGACAGGATGAAACATAGCGCAGAAAGTTCAGCTTTCCTTTTATGAAAATCTTTGCCCTTATCTCTTCTGTCTTTAAAACAGAATTGCTGGAGCAGCCATGGATAAAACTACCTTTTCAGGGCAGCTCCCTGGTAGTGGCAGCAGCTGAAAGACTGTAAGTGCTATAGTCAGTTTTAAATATCGACCTGTAGAAATGCCTTTCCATTCCACAGTCTGTCGTGCGAAGATCCATGGGAACATCTTACACCAGGCAGAGAGGTTTTCAAAAGGGCTGACTGCCTAGCCAATCCAAAATCCATAGATGCCGCAGTGAAACTCTGCAGGAGGATTTAAATGAATAGAACCTACTGCCTGAAGAAGTCATTTAGGAACTGCCTTCTCTTGCAAATCCTCACTAGAGACTGAGTTTAGAGCTTGGAGGAATGGATCATGGTGTGTTTTGTAAGAACAACTGGACTTCTCTATTGCATGCTTGGAAATCTGACTGAAAGCAGCAGTCAACATCTGGAAAGGAAAGATCTTAAGATATAGATTAAGACCCACAATAGTTGGGAGGATCTCTAGCAATAATGTTTAAAGCTCTGATTTGCCACCAGTTCTATGCAGTCTGCCTCTTGGGACACGCTTCACTTGAATAGCAGTGAAATGCTTCATAGCTGCTTTTGCAATGAGGAAAAATAGTCCTTTGCATTTAAAGATATATTAGTACTGTAGTAGTGTAGAAATATGTGAAAGAACAGGAGCAATTGGTTAGGAAAAGAACACATTTTCTTTTAAAGGCAGTAATTTCAGCTGCAGGTTTAGAAAGTGTATGCTTTCTATGCTACAGAAATTGTACTGGGAAATAGCTTTTTGTAAAATAATAGTTTTTGACTATTGTCAATTATTATTTTTCAAAGCTGTTCACTTATTAGTAATCAGCAGTATTCCAAAAAAGGTTACCAGGAATCAATCCTGAATAAATTTTTTTTTGCCTTTGTACTAGCATTAACTGATATGTCAGTTCAGAAGATAACATTGCATGTTGTTAGAAACGTGTGCAAATATTGTCCAGTTATTTTTTCCATATATCTTAGTGTGGAGGGGAGAACAAAGGAGGTGGTATTTCTGTGGTATAGAAGACACATTTCTGTGACATTATTGATGGATGTTATGTCTAGATATAGTTCCAAAGCAAGGTTGTACTAAGGTTGTTAAAATGCTTTTCACAGTTCATGCTTGCTATACAGATGGCTCTTCCGTAATCTTTCTTGTCATGTGTGAAATGAGTCTATACCTCACTGACTCCAGCTGCTCTTCCGTGACCAGTTCCGCTGATTTGGATAATGGAGGCTGTAAAGAGCTGCACTGTGGCAGCCTCTTCAGACTCTTGCGTCTAGCAAAAAAAGATGGGACTGCCTTTGTGGATGGGAAGCTGTATTTTTCCCTCTGCTGTTTCAAAATCAACAGGCAGTGGACACTGTCCTAATTACTATTTATCTATTTAGTTACAAGTTTTCGTTAAATACTTTTCATTAAAAAAGTGAGATTTGACTGCCCTGTATTACAAGCACAAGCACAGTTTTCATGCATGAAAGTCATACCCTTATTTCTCTGGCTGCAAAGTATATTCTAAAGCATATATTACTGCACTTAAGCTACAGACCTATGAACCTGCAGGACACTGCAGTCACAGGTTAGAGCTCCGCACCAAAAGAATCATATCTTCAACCATTTCTCTCTTTCAAGGTGTTAATCATGCACTTTCTGTTGGTGTAGTATGTAATTAAATTTTAACAGTAGTAGAACAGGCTGCTCACAGACCAGAATAGTAGAGTAAGTGTTATTTGCAAACAAAGCATAACTTCATTTCTTTTCTTCAAAGGAAGAAAACAGTTCTTAATGACACCTACATATCAATGAAACCAGCAGCAGGTGACTCCTGAAACACATTTTTTGATCAACTGCGAAAATACATTTTTTCTGTGTCATTCTAACACAGTACCTGTATGTCTATCATCTTACTTGTCTATCTAGTATTTGTAAATTCTAGTGCAAATGCATTGAAACGGTATTGAGATTTGTAAACTAAATGAAACTGTAGTGTTATTAACTTGCTAACAAGTATTTTTGCTAATGCCTTTTATGGTATGGAATCAAAAGCATTAGTATGTGCCTAGAGAACTATATGCTAAAGCAAAGAAAATTCCTCACTCTCTTGCACTTACTTTTCTAAATAATGCAGCTGTGTTCTGTCCCCATTGTTATCACATTTTTACAATCACACATTTCACAACTGTGCCGTTAGGTTACAAGGGTGAAGCTCAGTGTTGCCAAACATTTACTCCCTTTACATTAATGTTTGCAAATTAACTAAAAGATACGTATGCCTAAGACACTCAGATGCAATGAAGACCCATAAATATTTGCTTCAAGGCAATTTATTTTCATATATCCAGTAGCTATAAATAAACACAATTGTCAGTTATTAAGCAGATAGGATGGTTCATATTTGTAGGAAATCATATTTTGATTTTCAGCTTTACATGTAGCAAAACTTTGTGCCAAAGGAATGCAGATATTCAGGAGGAAGGAGTCACAGGAAAGGCGCTAGCAGTTGATTTGTTGTACTATATTACAGACCTTTTTTAGTTTCCTAGTTTTAAGACTACTTCAAAAATTACTTTCTCATGACTGTTCTGCTGAGTTACACAGCCAAGTTCTACAGATGGGGAAAAAAAAGGTAAATAAACGTTATTTCCTCTAATTACTGATTAAAACTAATCTGCTTGCCTTTTTGTCTCTACTATAAGAGCACAATTCAGAAAAATGGTTTAACTACTAACAAAAAAAGATGCTGCAGTAGTGTCCTAGGAATTTTGCACTTTCAACAAGATAAGTTTTATGTAATGATGTCTTTTTTAGTCATCAATAAATCCATTCTGAAGGCAGCTGATGTGCTCTCCATATCCGTTCAAAGGCTGAGCACCTTCCTGAGCAATTCCACAAAGGGATATTACACAGGAAGGCCAGGACACTACATGGGCTCAGAGCCGGTCACTGCCGTTCTGTGTCACAAACCAGACAGCTACGGTGTGTAACACCAGCATACACGGTGCTGCCTCCTAATCCTCTCTCAGTTTATGATCATTTTCAGCTGAGAGAGTTTCTTGAAGCCAATGGGGTTTAGGAGTGTTGCTTAGTACTACCAGGGCTGTCTTTTCCCTTTTGGCATTCGCATTCATTGCCTGAGAGCAAGCATATTGCTTCTTTATTTCAAAAAGAAAGCAAACATGTTTTAAGATTTAACATGAAACAAAGTGGTGAAACATGGCTTTTTTCAAACCACATAAGTTGTGGCTATGTGGGCTCAGTCACCTGTCTTCCTCTTATCCCAGAAGATGTCCATAACCAGGAAAACACAATCTCTACTGGAATGTGAGATTGATTTATACCTCCATGCTGAAGCAATGCTACTACAGAGGAAAAAAGAAATGAAAGTCAAGGAGGACTTTTAATGCAGCATCTGGGAGGACACACTGAAAACCTCCAAGACTGTGTTCCACTCCTGCTCCAGTAACTTAATCATGTTGTCTTATGACAATCTAATCCAAAGTATAACTCCCACCACTGCCTCCTGCAGATACATTTTGTAACAAAGCAGCATCTGCTTATGTACATTTTGTGTAGGATCTGATCTAGTAGGCATACTCAGAGGACACCTACTGCATCAAGCACTGCAGGTGAGACAGGCAAAGAAACGCCTCTTTGGTGGATCCCACAGGACATGAGTAGGAGGTAACTGTCATGTCCTGTCAATACTAAGATGCTGAGGCACATGGCCAAGGCAGATCATGAGCAGATCATTAGTCAAATTTTCATTAATAAAAGATTTTTTTGTGTCTTTGAGAGAAGGTAACAATCAAAGAGGGATTTTGAGGATCACAATTTTGGAACTTGATGTCTAAGTTGTACTTCAAAAGCTTATGGGTTTTTCTGAATCTAGATCTAAAACCTTAATTCGCTCTAGTGCTAAATATACATATTCTGTATATACACACTTACCAAAGCTTCTTCATTCTGCCTTTTCACTGCCTTTTCGTATTAAGGACAGGGAATGAGGTTTATTAATAAATCACCCCATTTGGATCAATAGCCACATGGTGTAGACTTCACAGCAAGAACAATTTAACGCTGTCCCTCCTTCACAGCCTGGGGCAACAGCTCTGCTCTCCTGACGGGCTGCACAATCTGCTCGGGCCCGAGCAGGCTAGACCTAGCAGGGGTGAACCTGAAGCAATTCTGCTCAGCACGAAGCAGTTGCTAGAAATTGCTTTCCATCAAAGAAGTGGGAAGGTGAAAATTGAGTGAAAAATGATCTTTTCCCCACCACTGCCTCCATCCTGCACCAACCAGAGTTTGGTTATATTTCAGTTTCCCGGGTGTTTCACAGACTCACGGTGGGGGAAATTCAGTCTCTGTCTTAGGGGAGGCCAGTGTGCACAGACAAGCCTGCTAAGGCTCAAACTTGCACTACTCAAACCGTTAATGACTGGCCTCTCCCAAAAAAAATGCATAAAGTCTAGTTCTCAGATGCCTTGCGTTTTATGCAGTCATTTCTGCCAATGATAAATGGATAAAAATTCTGCAACCAATGGCATTAATTGTTTTAAACAATTTTCACTCATCTGCCAGTGTAGGTGTGATTATACAAGATTAAAGAAGGAATCAAAGTATATTCTCATTGTATCCTCTAAGGAAACCTATGTAAACACAGAAGTGTTTAATGTTCTAGAGCTTGCCTTTGTTTTACCTTTTTACAATGTGTCTGAACACTGTCCTCGCTTCTGGATCCTCTGTTAGGATCAAGACACATCAGAGCAAGGCTAATTTAGACACTTCGGTAGATAGACAGATTGTCAACTTAAAAGCTAAGCAAATTTTTTCCTCAATAGCTGAGTCAAGCATTAGGCAATAGCAATGTGACTATGGTTTTGTTGCTGGGTTTCCTAATACTAGATATTCAAAAAGTCAAGA
>NW_010588236.1:65225-89079 GCF_000705375.1 Tinamus guttatus | reverse complement strand
AAAAAAGAGAGAGAGAGAAAGAAAAATCTTCCTGCTGTATTTCTTCAGTTGTGTTACTTCGCTGTTAAATAAAATCGTCAAACACAGACATAAAATTCTCCAGCCGAAAATAAGTAGGTTTCTGGTGATGACCACAGATCCTTTTCTTTAGGAATGTTTCCTGCTGTGTGTATGTGTGTCTGTGTGTTCAGGAATTCAGGCATCACATATAAATTAGGGGACAGTTAATGTCTGAACAATGTACTCCTGTCTCTATTTTAAGCTGCTTTCTCAGGCTGGAATAATCTTACTGGCTGCTTTCTAGGGGCTGATTTGTCAGGCCATTGTGTTACTGCTTCATTGTAGAGCAACCTCATTTAAAGAAATGTGACATGCACTGAAAATAGCATAAATGGGATTGACTGTGGTGATGGTGTGTTATTTAGCAGGAAAAATGCTTGGTACTGAGAATTTCTGCCTTAGTGCTGTAGGCGCTGACTTTGTTATGCAGTAGATCTTTTAACAGCTGTGTGATATTCCTTGCAACTTCATAGTCTAATAGATTTACAGTGTCCAAACAGCATTAGTTGCTACCATGCAGGTGTGCGAAGTAGGTCTGATTTATTGCCTGATTAATAGAAAGCAAAAGCCCATCACCAGATATGCTTCAGGACACTCAAGCGTTCATCTCTGCTATCTAAACAGAGCTTGGGAAAGGAGTATTTATTTTAATATTTCTTTTAATGATGACCTTCCTATCTTTCTCTTTCAGAACCGTGTTTCTTGAATGAGCTTAATTTGCCACTTTAACGTACTACAGTGGTGATTGATAGTAGTTGCATCGAAGTGGTTATATTTCTGTGTCAGTTTTGCAGTAGATCCATAACCATCTTGGGTGGGATCTAACCAAGGAAGTACAGAGAAAGATGTTTACACTATCATCTTCAGCTCTAAAAACATGAAAATTAACATAATTTGCAGACACCCTCTTTCTTATGCTGTCATTTTGTGCTGTTTCCATATCTTTAATTTTGAGTGCAGGTCTGCTTCTCCCACTGTTCTCCACCCCATCTTAGAAAGGAGCTAGAGGAGGCTGATAAAGGGAATGGAAACAGTACATTGGCATGCGAGGAGTAAATAAGCTAGGACTTCTCAGCCTGTAAAAGGTAAAGCTGAGGGGGTGTGTGTAGAGATCTGGAAAGTTTTTATGGAGAAGGTTCAATTGGATCCCTGTGTGCAAGCTTGAGAATCAGGAGATACTCTAGGAAATTACTAGGTTGCGGGTCCCAAATGAGCTAAAGGAGGTGGTTTTTCATATATGTAGTTAACAGGTGGGAGTCCTCTCAGTGAAGCATTGCAGGTGCTGAGGATTTACACAAGGGAGACTGGTCAAGTTTATCCTAAAAAGCAAAAACCCCAGAGGGTTGTGACGCATATGGATTAATCGTCTCTGGCTCCAGCAGCCTTGCAACCACAAGTGGGTGAAGACCAGGAGAGCGTCCAGGGAGGGCGTGCTGGGCTTTCAGCTCCTGCTCCCTTTCTTAGGCATCTAACAGGCTATGCCTGGTATCAGGATAGCAGGTTGATGAACTTTTGGTCTCGATTCAGCAGAGAAACTGTTAGGTTTGTGTGTAGCAATATTAGCCTGGTCTGCAAAGTGAAAATGCATTTGAGGTCTTCCAGAGCAATACATGCATGGCAAAAAGTGTGGATGCTGATAGGGATGATTTTTTTGCTTGTTTGTTTCTAGTAAAAAGGAAACAAAGGAAAAACACTAGGTTTTAATTTTGGGTCTCAGCCTTTGAAACTCTCTTTAGGTGTGTAAGAAAGTAGAGTAACTTGCTGTTTTTTACATTTCTGACTAGTGCAGCAAATCTGCTGGTGCTCTGTGGTGTCGTTTTAACTTTTTAGGTTAAAATAATATTTTATCCTTGAGGAAGAAATAGCTTCTGTAACCAAAATTGCATGTCTAAAAATTTTCTTGTTTTAAAAGTTTAGGACAGTTGGCACAAAATATAATTTGGATTTGTTTTGCTCGAGTTGGTAAGGATGTTCTGTGTGTGTGTGTGGTTTTCTACATTCAAAAAAAAAAAAAAAAAACCTTCTAGAGGTCACAACCTGTTTATTTTTGCTGTAGTCAGTTCTGCATTAGTTAAGAGGCTGTGTTTCATGGTTTTTTTTTGAGATTCTCCAGAACTTTTAGTAGAAAATTTTTTAAACATGGCTTCCGAGTTGAAAGAGTTTTCTGTGCCTACTGTTGAAAATGGTTACATACAGGCAAGAGTGATCTGAGTTAATAAATAAAACGGTGTTTATTTGGGTAGGATGGAGATTTAGACCTCTGTCATCTCAACTTCTAGGAGAATGACTGGCTCTGCATTTTCAGAACATAGACTAAGCCTATTCAATTAAATGCCCAGGATAAATCCTGGTTGTTGCCTGCTTTTCCAGTCTGCATTTCCTTTTCATTTCAGCTATTCATGGGCCTCAATCTTAAAGTCTCTTCATCTATTTCAACCTCTCTATGTGAAAATTTTAGTTTTGTGATAAAAGGTATGTGTAGAAACAGAAGAATTCAGGTCTACAACTTAAGCTACCTGAATTCTCCATAAAGTAGACTGTAAAGCTAATAGAGTAGTCCCATTCAAGTTGTGGTACTACACATTTATCCTGCACTCCCATGCAGGGTTTCTGCTTTGGAGAAAGGAACATTTGGAATCAGTTGCACAGTTCTTTCTGTGCATGGATGGTAACAGAATTAAGACTTTACTGGGTAATTATAAGTGTCCTAGTGGATTTTCCTGGTGACAGAGAACTCTCATAACCTGTCTGGAAGTGGCTGTACTAACTTCAACATTTTTGGTGTCTCTATTTATGATGGAAAATAAAAATGTAAATTGAAGAAGCGATAGCTAACATAGGAGTTTTTAACTGAATGAGAGTAAGAGGGTGATCCTGGAGAGCAGGAAGAAAAATACAATACTCAGCAGAATTAAAAATGCTAATGGAAACAAAAG
The DNA here is from genome assembly GCF_000705375.1 of Tinamus guttatus. The sequence goes on along the minus strand of NW_010588236.1, from coordinate 86,083 downwards.
CATGTTTTAAGTATATCATAACTTAAAATAGTCCTGTCACATAGGGGTAGTAGCATCAGTAGCTCCCCCGCTCCTGATTTCCTGGAACAGAAATAAGTGGTACTTGCATTGATATTTTAGGCAGTTGCTTCTAGGTCCAAGTGTAAGGGAATGTGAAGGAATGTTATTGAGGGGTTGTAAAAACAGGGCAGTAACCTTACGCTGTATGTGATGTGTCTGTTTTGGTTTGGCTCTTAATATGCTGATTAATTGTCAGAAAACCCATTCCTGCAGTCTCACCAGAAGATTTAATGAGCTTCTGTCAAGTCGCTTGTTCAGTTTTTGTGGGCAGATAAAAATGTTGACAGAAGAATTACTGATTGTGAATTACCACAGTTGAAAAGAATATTTTTGGGGAACCTTGACCATCATGATAAATTTCTGAGTAAGCTATACATAGAGATCTTGTTTTTGAATAGTGTTCAAGTTATACTTTTGCGCAGTTTAATCTAACATTACTGCTGGAATTGATCCTGTCTGTCCCCTGGTGCCTTTGAATTGTATCAGAGCATTGATTTAAGTTTAAAACTACCTCAGCCAGAAATCAAAAGTGATTGTTTTGAACCCAAGGATGCTGAGACATCTTTCACTGCATGGTTACAGTGAACAACAGCTTTACATTATATTGGCTTCAGGACAGCTGGTTTACTAACTTTTAACGAACAGTGAGCTCATTCAAAGAGTTGATCTGGCAGTAAACTCATCATTTTTTGTTCCAGTGTTAGGTTTGCACTCACTCACTGGTTGCATGAGCAAAACTGCCAGCCCAAGGGACAGGGGCAGAACTTCTGAGCACAAGTGAGATGACTTCTATTTTAGTAGCTCTGATTTAAAATGGCTTAAGTTACTGTGGAACTGAGTGTTTAAATTTGTTTCTCTGCTCTTGAATTTGTGTTGTGCCATTTGCTTACCAACCTGTTAGTAACTCTTAAAAAGTACTAAGTCTGTGGATACAGGATGGGAATTTGCAGTTGCTTCCTGCCTGTAGTTTCTCGGTCAGCTGTAAGGCTGTGCCTTCGAAAATTTTAAGGCCATCTTTCAATTTTAGCATCGAGGAATAACTCTTTAGCATGAGAATTTGAGAGTCTATTAGTGACCCAGTTGCAGCAAATGGAATAAGAGCCCTTCCCACTGGAACCTTATGTCAGATCATGAGATTTCCTGTGCAGGTTAAGTTAGTCTTTTAGCAGTGACTTCTGAGGAATAAATACAAAACATGGGACAGTCAGAAGTTTCTCTTCTAGCTTTGTCTGCGTTTCCTTTGGGATGCTTTTTGTTGCACTTGTTGATTAAATTAAATGAATTGCGCTTCAGTTTTGACAGAAAACATTGGCATAGCTTTATGATGAAGGTAAGAGAAATTGCTTGAAACTCAAGTTCTGGTAAACTTAATATTAGCTTTCAAAGTTATCTTCTGTGGGCAAGTTCTTGCTGGCTAGTAGTCTTTGAAGACCATGCACGGAACTTTCTTAGCAGCTCTACTTCTTTGATATTCAAAATGCACTCAAATTGCTAGAGGTTTTTGCTGCTGCTTTTAGCCACCAGTTTACTGTGACCACACTGATGGATAGATATTGGGTAGTGACACTGAAACAGCAGGAGAGGCACATGTAAGATGCTAAAACTTCATCTTCTGTTTGCTATGTTAAAGTTAATTTTTCAGACTTTGGGGACTGGGAAGACTTACCTCCTCTGCTAAAACTGATTTGTGCTTTCCTCTTGGCTATTCCAACCAATCTTTCTATGCCTAATGTCTGCTTTGCACAAATATATTTGTTCAACTGTTTCTGTGGTTTGTACCTCCTAATGCGTCTCAATTGAGTTTTGCTCAGCAAAATGTTGGCCTTTATTCTGTGCATCGTTAGTAAATGGTGCTTAACAGTGTATGGATAGCTGTAGCAACTGATACCATGTTGCCTGGAAGCTTAGACTTCCAGATGGTTTATAAGAAGTAATTTTATTATGTAGATGGTTTCTGCAGTGCACTCGAGCAAACCTGTTTAGCCAGTTCTACCTTTTTTAATTATTTACTGGGCAGAATGGTAATATGGAGTGCACTGACTTTTATCTTGTCTTGAGTGTTGCTACTCTGCTGTGCTCGTAGATCCAGCCCCTAGAATGGGGGTTCAGATGGATAAGGGAAGAGAGAGCTAAGGCAGGAATAGGAAGGCTGGGCTAGGAAGGCTCAGAGACTGGCTTAGAATTGGTTGGGTATGGTGGGATTTGGGGCTGTGATGTTTATGGCAGAGCAAAATATGTGTTTCCACATCAGGGCTGGATAAAGAGAGGAGGTGATTGCTGACTCTGAGCTGCATTTATGTTACCACCTCCTTAACTTCTGTCCTTTTGGTAACCACTTGTGAAAAGGAGAGCAAGGAGGGGGGAACTGTAGACATAGTAAGCCTGGCCTTGTTCACACTGCACTGCTTGCATGTTCTTGTCCCACCAGAACAGTGTTGCTGGATGGGAATTCTTCCTCTGTGGAGTCCCACAGTTTCCCTGTAGCTGGCACTTGTCTTCTTGCATGGAAATATAAGTAAACTCTTATCTAGATGAGTGCAAAGCTATCCTCCTCTTTTGATGTTTCTGAGATGCCTTTAAAACACAGGTAGTGGACATTTAATCCTTCAGAAACGTCTTTTTTAAACTTGGACAGTGAACTAGGGCAAGAGTAAGAATGAGTGGCAGAAAGAGGCATTAAGCGAGGAACGACTTAAACTGGTTTTACCATTTCGTGGAATGACTGTTCTGGATCAGTTAAGGTGGTTCCCTGAAAATAAGGGGTAAATTATGATCCAAATTCAAGCTGTCAATTCTAGATAATTCTGATGTTTGGACAAATCGTGTTTCGTTGACTATGAAAGATAACATTTATGTACTAGTGTACTCGTAGTGCCTTTCTGACTTGAAACTGCTGCATAGTTTTGTCATTAAATAATCATTACTTTTGCTCTCTGTTTGCAGCTTTTCACCTGCTCCTATTCTGTAATGCAAAATGGTATTTTTTTTAACCACAGGAAAAAAAAGCTTAAAATAAAAAGAAAAAACAAGCTTGAATAACCTCAGATACTGATTGCATAAAAAAGGAAAAAGGTCTGTGTAGAAAAATACTGCACATGAGAAATAATTTTTAAAAGTTTATGCAGATGTGTGCTTTATTGATGGCTAAGTAATATGAAAATTCAAATCCCTTGTTGATGCTCTGCAACATACAAAAGTAAAGCCATACTCTATAGTGAGAAGCTTGTAAACTGAGTCTGTTATCAAAATTCGAGACAGTGAGAAAATACTTTGTGCTTAAATGGAAACTAATGTTTTGTGGGATGATAAGGGAGTCTTATAAATTTGATTAAGTTGGTTAATATTCCTGTCAGTCAACAGGATTGAAGAGGAAAGCAAGGAATGTGTGGTAGTAATTTGAAGAACGTGCAGAAGATAGGAGTGGGCAGTGAATCCAAGTGAGAGGGAAAAAAAACAAATGGGATACTGACACTTGTGTTGGAAAAGTCAAGGAGCAAAAGGAAGTTCCTTGAGAGACCGAAGTACATAAGTAGGCTGGGATTTTGGGGTCTTGTTGGCCAAAATGAGAAATTGGAGACAAACATTTTCATGCAATAGCTAATAATTTTACAACAGCCATGTCGCATATTAGGTTGGGATGAGGCTTTATATAAATTCTTTTCTTAGTGTTTGAGCTTCTACTTCCCTAGGTATATAAAAGATACCGAAGGTTTTGAGTCCTTCTGAAACATATATCCTAATTTTCTTCTTCAATCATAGCATTTTTTTAATGTGACAGACTAGCAAGTGGGTCCTTCTCTGCTCTTGCTGTTAAATGGTGTTTTCTCTCCTAGGCTTTGGACGTGGCAGAGGGAGAGGAGCGGGCAGGTTTTCAACCCAAGGCATGGGGTAAGAAACATGCAGAGCACAGATCTTGGGGAGGATCAAACACAGTGGCAATATTAGTTGCCCTTGTATCTATTAATAATTCTGTACTTATGGTTGCAAAATTTTACAGATTTTTTTAGACGATGGAATATTTTTGTCTTGAGCCTGTATTTATAACTAAACACGCATATACAAGCCTAATGTAAGTTCACTTAATGTTCATATGTCAAATGTAACTCAATTATCTACCAGTAACAGTCATATTGAGTTATTAAGCTTCACAGGTGCCTAGGAGGCTGAAAGTTCTCCATGGTGCTTATAGCTCCAGGTTAATTAAAGAGGTTTGTTCCAGTGAAATGTAGAATATGCAAATCCTATCTACGACCAGAAGCAGTAGTGATCATAAACTTTCCCTTGTTTTTGAGGTTTCGTGCTTTAAGGTGTTTGGACATACATGTACCCTAATACAGAATTAAAAGAGGTTACTAAGAAGCAATTACGATAGTTCTGTCAGAAGAATTTGTTTCAAAGAAGCGTAGCCTCCCTTATGTTTATTTACTCAGTGTTGCTCTCGGTGGCATTTCATGTAATACCAGGAGTGTCATGATAAATAGAAGGCTCATTCTACCCCTCTAATAAGCCTTCTTTTTCACACTTATAACCTGAAAAGTGTGTGTGTGGGAGTGCTTGTTTTGTTTTCTTCAGCAATCCTTTTTCATCTTTTAGGTGCTTCTGTGTTTTTTGGATTGGTGTCAGGAGTGCTTCTGAAATAATCTTACCAGTGTTCCAACTGTTGTCCTGCAGAAGTCTGGTGCTCTGAAAGTACATGATTCTGGTTTCTCATCAGTCAGTTGCCTGCTGAGAGACTATCAGCTGAGAGAGGCTTTATGTTTTGCATTTAAACTAATGTCTTAGAGTGGGAGGTGTAAATATGCTGTTACTACTATGTTTCAGGAGTTCTTGTTTTTGTTCAGTTTCTCTATAGCGTTTTTAAAAAAGTTTCCTGACTCTTTTTCTCTTCTTCCTTCTTTTTTCCTTTTTCTGTTTTTATCAGTTACTACCCATAGAAGATGTTTTTAAAATCAATGACTAAATTATGTGTGGAAATCAAAATATTAAATTTAATACGACTTCAGTTGAAAATCATGCCACTTATGTTAGTTGAATGACCCATGTGTTCTCTTCCATTTCTTAACTTTTAAAACTCTAGGACATTTAACCCTGCAGACTATACGGAGTCTTCTGCCACTGATGGCTTTGGGAAAAAATCTGAGATTTGGGAGGCTGGTCAGAATGATGCAGATGATGGAACTGGTAAGATGTTTCAAGAAGTGGAAGGAGTAGAATGAAGACCTATAGAAAATTACAGTTAAAGTAGCATTCTGTTAGTGTTAACCTCTGAAAAAGTGAAAACATCTCACCTGGCACGCATACTAGTTCATTTTTTTATAGCTTACTGCTACTGATGTGCTGAGCATATGCTCTAGCCTTAGTGATTCTGGTTCAATGAGGGCAAAGCAATTTTTTATTAATCGTTTTTAGTATTAACAATCTTTTGAGGAAAGGAATTCAAAGGAAGAACCTTTTATATGAAGCATTTAAGTCCCACCAAGTTGCTGGTCCCCAGACATTGGGTAATGGGGTCTGAATGTCAAAGTAAACATCTAAAAACTATTTGTAAATGTGAATCCGCTCAGTGACACTGAGATCTTTGGAAGTCCTACCTATACAGTGTAGCAATGTAAGGATGTGAGTGCCTGAGAGGAGGGAGATGGAGTTCCAAGATCTGCCACCTTTGGAGAGAGGAATTCTTAACTAAAGCATGAGCAGGCACTTGGACAGCCAACAGAACAGTCTGCCTGTCTGAAGATAGAGGGAGGTGGCTTTGTGCTTCTGCATGAAGTGTCAAGGGTGAAGTATGTCATCCTGCCTAAAGGCAACAGACACATTAGTCTGAAAAGGAACCACTTAACACTGGTCACATGTGGTGACTCAGAAATGAAGACTGTGACCTGCTTTTCTGTGACTTGGAAAAACAACTGGATAGATTGCTGCCCTCTGTATTCTGCGACTGCAGATAAAGACGAAGGATGGGGACAGATTGGAGAAATTTTGTTGTTGTCCACACTTGGGAACCACCAAGTGATAGGGCAGACTACTTCCACCCTCCAAATAGAGAATGTCTTGTCTGATCTCTTTATCAGGTTCTGAAGTCTGCTGAAATGATTTTCAAATTTTATTTATGGTGAGTCAAGTTGTAAGGAAAAGACCGATACTGGAGGCCGATGTGTCTTCAGTGGAATATTTCAGCTTCATTGAGCCCTGCTATGAACCTCTTGAGATGCAGCTTTCTAAACTCTAAGAGCCGTTTTTCACTTAACCAGAGAAGACAATAACCATTTCAGAGTTTGGAGGCCTTATCACCGAGTGCCCTGTAGTTCAGAGTGGCACTGAGTAAATTAAGGGCTATTGAAAAGGAGCTTTTGTGCCAAATATAGCATCTGTCCAAGGCGTTACCTTTGAAGTGATTTATGGTGTAGCAAACAAAACTTCTCTTGCACTCTCACTCATGTTAGTTTTCCAAGTAAGTTTATCAGATAATGGGTTAGGAGGATATCTAATGAATTGAGAATTCCTCCATGAATACAGATTGCTGGTGTTTGCTATATGGCAATGGGGGGCAGGGTACATTGCTTCTGTAAAACTTGTGATAATGAGATTAACTGATTGCAGAAAGGTGATAGAAGAAAGTTTTAAGGGGACTGGAACAGAGGTGTAGAGAATTATTGTTAAGTTATTAATGAACACTGCTTTAAGACTGTGTTTTACTAACCACTTTCGCTTGTGCTACATTCCCGAAGTCAACTTGAATGTTTGTGACTCTTCCTGCCCACTATGTGTAGCCTTCATTTGCTTCCCCCTGTTGCAGCTTCTCTTCCCTCCTCTTGTATGCTTTTTCTCAGACTTCATTAAGGAAGTATCCTGCCTAGGAGTAGGAATAGTTGACTGTGGCTAAACTGGTGTCCTTGAGAATATGAATGAGTGTGTCTACATGAGAGGTTTGCTGTGAAGTAACTAGGTTGGTCAAAATTCAAGGCTCCGTAGTTAACGGGTAGATATTCTTTTTGGATGCTAAATACCTTTTTGCTGTGTAGGACCAGTGCATATTGATCAGACATGCACTGGATTTTGATGAAGCAACTTAAGGTGTTTGTACAAAATTGCTACAGAGAATGTGTGTGAGAGCACATTCTGGAGTTTTCCCCAGCTTTGCTGGATGGAGTCTTAGGGGATGAATTTGTCTATATGGGGAATTTTCTGCAGAATATTTTTTTTGATGAGTAAGCTAGTTAATGTGCTAATGTTCTGTTTGGGTGCCAAGTACCCTTTTCCTGTTAATCTCAATTTACTTTCAATTAAAATGAGAGATCACCATAACTGGTGAAACAAATGTGTTTGTGTATATGAATATAGGGAGAGATGTTTATTTTGGGACATGTCTAAAGAAAAAAAGACTCTAAACATAAGAAACAAGTCCCTAAACCAACAAGAGATTTGTTTATTAATACTAGATTTTATCAGTTTTATCCAAGCACTTTCAACCTTGGAATGGAAAGAAATGACTTTGAGTGTTTTCAGAGTAGAGGTTGCTGGGGCAGGAGTTTTAAAGCAGGAGAGGATATTGGGGAAGAGAGATGAGGTTGGAAGAAGGAAGTAGAGGTTGGGGGAAGCAGCGGGAGACAAGGTATGGGGCTGGAAGCAAATTGTACAATGCAGAGCTGTTGATTTGTGTTGTTAATAACAAGCACTAGTTCTTATTTTTTTTATCCTCTTCAGTTGCAATGTTGTTTTGCTTGTTACAGATCAACAGGCCCAGTTAATAAACAAGTTACCAATGTAGAGTTGCCAAAGATATGAATGAGGAGGAATATATCTGTCTGGAAAATCATACAACCTGCAGTTAGGATATTGAAGAGTGTCAAATAAGAATATACACAGAAGGACAGGAGGGAAATGACTTTTTATTTCTTATTTCTCAGCCTCTCTTCTTTCATCTGTAAAGAAACAAACAAAATCAGTGTACTATACCTACAGGAGCTGGAGAGTTTGTGTCTTTCATTTGCACTTGCATTAAAAGAGATACTGGACAACTACCTGGAGGAACTCTAAACTAGTTATCCATGTTGAAATGTTTTATGAAGACATCATTCAAATTTAAACTCTCTATAGCTCTGCAGTTCAGAATATTTTATATATATTTCCTCTCTAAGTTGGTGCTTGGAGAGGTCCAGCTCCAAAATTTTCAAAATTTAATGGTTGGAATAAAAGAGGAAAGAATGAAATCTGGTCGTTAGAATTTAAGTGTAACGTTATTCCAAATAACTTACCATTCATTTCCCTGTATCTAAATTTTTAGATAGAAGTATACAAAATATTTCTATACAAGAATATAGAAATATACAAAATACAGAAATTTCAGTAGAAATATACAGTTCCGTGACAAGGGATAGATAGGAGGAAAGTCCACTTCAGAAAAGGAATAAGTTTGAACAGTATATTTGATATGTTTTTACAGGCATGCAAAGTGTTCATTCTCTTGCCGCCTTCATAATGTACAAGGCAATGGTAGATTCTGAACAACAAATTGCATCTATTTTTTATGATAGAAGTTATGATGGAGGTGGTCACATCTCAAATTGGGTTTTAAGTGTGTTACGTTCTAATAATTTAGTATATCTCTACTTTGATGCTATTTCATAAATTTCACAGTGAAGTTTAATTCCCATTAGCTTGGTTATGAGCAGCCTTAAATTACTTTGAAACTGAAGAATGACAAACATGAAAAAATAAATCATAATTCATTCCTCGAGGAGGAGGAAGGAAATTGTGTGCTTGGAAGCTCTAAGTTATTTTAGGACTGGTGTTGAGTTTGGAAGAAACATTTTAAAGAAACCTTCAGATTATTGCATTATTGTGGATGTGTTCAACAAGAATAAAATTAGTACATAAGTTTGGCATAGACAAAATTAAAATGATCTTCAAAAGGATAAATGGGGAATAATTTAAAAGAGGGGGGGGGAAATCCCAAAGATTTCATTGGAGTAAGGAATTGGAGGAAGGTAGTTGAGCTGTACTGAGCACATATAGTACAGTTGTTATTGGCTTTATGACTCTACAGATGAATTAATTTGGTTTTGTAGAATGGGAGGAAAAAAAAAAAAGAAACGATTGCAGGTGGAAGTCTAGTTTGAAGTTGGTATGACAAGCATACTAGAAAACAAAGCATGCTTTTGCTGGAAAACAGAACTGTGGTTTCTGTTAAATAGTGTTTTCTGACAAGACCCTGCAGGTAAAGATAGTGAGAAGAATAAATGTGCTTGCAACAAAGCCAAGGTGGATTTGCAGCAAAAAGGAAGCTGTTTTGCTAGTGTCGAGATCAGGCTTGGATTCCTTTCAGTATGAGGAAGATGTTAGTAAATAGGTTTTAGTTCAGAGAACAGCAGTGTAACAATTGAGACTTGAAGTGTTGACTTTAGAAGCTTACGGTGTGGATAAATTATACTAATAAACTAGCAATTTGGAGAAGCTAATAAACGGGTAAGGAGTTGCGTTCAGTATTTGAAAAGAATAAGCGGGAGGGTATGATGGAAAGTAGGAGCAATGGATCAGTCTTGAAACGGAATGGCAGGAAGATGTCCCTGGCCCTTATTCTAAGCAGATCCAACCTCCCAAAGGTGGTGAGGGATACTTGGCCATTAGGCTTGTTTTGCTTTGGCTTCCTTGTTTCCAAGAGTTCATTTGGCTCTTCTTCCTTTTCAAAATATCTGTAGAAACATGTGGGTTGGTCTAGAAATTTGAGGCATGATTATTATATCTGAGCATGCCATTTTTTTTTTCTTTAATTGTGCCTCAATATTATGCAGTGTGTAGAAAACTCCTGGTTAGGGGCTATTTGGTGAGCACAAAAACATGTTTCAGGCAATTTTATATTGCTCCACAGAGCCAACACAGGGTGGATGTTACCTTGCTCAGGACCTGCCAAATAAATAAATTTTGGATTCCAAGGTATAAAATGTGTCCCCTCTCCCCTCTATGTGTATTTTCTTTGTGGTAGGCTTGTTGAGTTCACTGGATTAGTGCCATTAACTCTAGCATCTAGGCTCAACTGTTGCCTAGATGCTGCTTTGTAAAACGTATAGAAGATAGCACTAATTTAGTGACTAGTTTAACACGGACTGTACTTGATGCTGTCTTCGGGGGTTTTTCTTCCTGAATGGAACTGCTTCCAAGGGTTCCTAGTTAAATAAAAGGATATGGTTAAAGTATTTCCTCTTTGCTTTTGTACTTGATCAAAAGTGATGGTACAAGAAATCTCCCTGCTGGTGTTTTCTTTGCTTGTGGTTATAGAGGTTAATGGAAGCTCTGTCTTGTTTGTTTGTTTGTTTGTTTTTCCTGGCATATCCTTACTTGTGCTTATGCTGGTAGATGAGGCCTTCAGGCCATTTGTTACTCCTGCATGTCCATTTCTGCTGCCTTCCCTGGAAGGGATCAGGTTATTAAAACTTCTGACATGTTTACTATAGTTTTACCATTGCTGCATGCTGTAGTCTACGCTGTGCTCTGCTGTTTGCCAACTCAGTTCTGCCACACGTTATGCGAAGCAGCACTTTGCAGTTACAGTGGCAGCCGATTGACTCTTCTGGTGCTCTGGATTTTACATAAGCTTTAAAATAAGATCCTTCTATTGGGGGGAGGGGAAGGAATGAGAGTTGTTCCCCTCTGAGAGGAGGGTTAGCATGTTGGGAAGGAGCATCAAGAGATATAGCTTGGGTCTCAAATTTAAGTATGTCTAAAAGTAGGATTATGGAAGTCAGGGCAGGTGTTCTAGTTGTATTTTCTTTAGGTTCTGGACTGGATCTTGAAGATCCAGTAAAGGGTTGAGTAACCTTTCATTGTCATTGTGGATGGGTATATGGAGAAAATTCTTGCCCATGTTTGGTGTTGATTGCTCTTGTTGCAGACATGTTCGTGTAAGCAATGTCTGGTACCAATACTGGCTAAGAAGTTCCTGAAATCACAGATTAAAAAAAAAAAAAAAAAAATTTTCAAAGTTTTGAAAAGGCAGACAATTTTTCAAAAGCTTTCCATGTTTCCAGCTACCATCCTCCTTGCATTGTGTACCACTGATAATAAGAATGGGATGGCTTTTAATCCAGAAAGGTTGAAATGTTGTGTGTTCAGTTTTTAATTGCTTTTCTTTCCTTCCCCAAATTATAATAGGCGCATGGAAAAATTCAATAGAAGAATGGACAGCAGAAGACTGGAATGAAGATGTAAGTGTACCTCAGGCTAGACAGCATTCTTGACTTACTCGTTTTGTCTTCAGAAATTCAGTGACCTAAATAATACTATGCTGTATGTATGCAATAATACTTCTTAGCATGTTTCTCCCAGCAATTCTTGTTTAAAACAATATATATTTAGGTGATCTTACTTTTTTGAATCAAATTTAATTTAAAATACTCATTTATTCTGTTGGGCAAACTGTTAATGTATAACAACATTTTAAGTTGTCCCACATGAAGTATTAAGGATGTTTAGTTGTGTTGCTGAATACCGATGAGTGTTAATTCCATGCTTTCCCTAGTACTGTGTAGAGACGAAGTATCCCAAGACTTTTATGTAAATACTTTTTAGTGCTACAGCTTACTGACAAGTTTAGTCTCATCATTTGATCAGTCTAGTTGAAATGTACCTAACTATTTCAATCGATCCTTTTGATGTTCAGAAGATTAGAAAGGGAGCTAGTAGTATGATGAAGCTATCACTTAGTTCCTTGTGTTTTGTTGTGATGTGTTGTCTGAAGTACTAGAGCAATCTTTATTATAGCTCTTTAACGGACGAGATGTCTTTGCAAAATATTTGATGTATTTTATTTATTATTTGAATGTTTGTGTTTTTAAGTTGTCATTTAGTCTACTGTATCAAATCATTTAGCCTAAGCAGATTAGGTAATAAATCGGGTAACAAGAAAGTGTGGAAAGGAAAACATAACATTTAAGAAGCTTTTCATCTTTTGTAGGAAGAATTTTAAGTAGGAGATTATCTCAAAACTCATCCCTTTTGCTTTCCCATGTAGGGAGCCACATCAGTGTTACACCTAGAAATGTGTGAATGTTTTGGTATAACAGAGACAAACTCTGTCCTTTGCTGTTAAGGAGGGTGTGTGTTTAGAGGAAATAGAATGAATTCTAAAATGTTACCTCTTTACAGTATCAGTTAAAGATGTCAACTTCTGATGCTAGTTTAAAATCTGCCCTCTATTTCTGGCATGCTAAAGATAGGGAAATATCTAATTTCTTTCACTAGCGTGTTTGGTGCTGGTATGGTACAGCAATTACAGCATAGGATGTGTGTTGAGCACTGCTGATTATAGATGGCTTTATTGAGCTATTTTTTAAGTTAATAGATCTGAGTAATTTGCATATGAATTTTTAAATGAGTGGTAAATGAAATCTTTAGCCTGTCATTAATTTTTATTACTTTTGGAAGGCTAGAAAAAATCTCTGAAACCTAGAAGAAACTGTTGATGTGCTAATGCTCAGAAAGAGCGAATGAAATGGAGAGCTGCCAAAAACAACAACAAAAAACAAAACAAACAAAAAAACATTAAAAAACAAACAAACAAAAAAAACCAAACAAGGCCTTACTTACCTGCTTGGGGAAAAATAAAGGAATATTTTTTTTTTTTTTTTCAGGGGTGTAGGAATGCAGCTTGTGCCACTAAGTGGAGCTGTATGGAAAACAGGTCCTTCTCTTGAATAAAGCTGTTCCTGATCTTTAAGTAAATTATGAATTAACAGCGATGATAGGACATATTCTAAGAGAGTTGGTATTGCAGTCTTTTGTTTGTTTTTAAAAAAAATAACAGCATGATGTCATAAAACACTCTAGTGGATTAAGATCTGACTTTCAGATTTCAGCTAGTCTTTTTCAGGAGGAGCTGTATGAGTGTGGGCATTTCCATGAGGGCTGCAGGGGAATCCAGCCTTAGGCCAGGTGACATCTAGTGTGCACCAGTGATGTAGAAGCAAGCTTAAAATTATTGCTGGATAAAATGTGTGGGAAATGCAAAAATTATTGGAATGGAGAATAAAAGTAAGAATATCACACAGAGAAGTATGGAACCTCCTGCTAGATTTGGCCAGTTAATAATGAGAAGTGTTTTGATATGGCTGAGCACGTATTCCTTTCCTGTGAATAAGGAATGCAAGGTTTAGTTTTAGAACGAAGGACTATTTTTGGAAAGCTGAAAGATTTCAAAGTTGTTAGGGGACAGTGAAAATAAATTATAGAAGACACTGAGTCATTGAAGCTATTGAACTGAACATGGAAGCTAAAGTATTTTCTGTCTGCAAATAAAGATCGGGTGCTTTTCCAAAGAGTATTTTGTTAAATGTATTGTTCTCTGGCCAGATATAAGTTCCCAAGTTAAGTATATGAGCAGCTGGGTGTAGTTTGTTATTTGACCTGGGAAGGATTTGATTTTTTGCAATCTAATAATCCTATATTGAATAGCTATTGTTGGTTTTCAGTATATTGTTAAATAGTGGGTAACTACTAGCCTTTAAAAATAGGAGGTTGTATTTTGTTAAAGGGATATGCAGGTTTGGACAGTGAAGGACCAGATGCGTTTTGAGGTGATATAGACAGCTTCATGTTTTCCTATTAAATTTGTGATCTTGCTCTCCCATCTAAAGAAAGTAAACTTTAACTGCAGAAACCCTCAACAGAGGAGAAATAGAACTCATACAAATTGCTGGAAAAGGGGATAAAGGCAAACATTTCCAGAATAGTTTGGTAGTTTTAGTTTTTAATCGAAACAACAGCAACACTTAAAAATATTGAAAGTATGCTTTAGTTAACAGTTTCTCTTACCAGGAAGCAGTATGAAACTTGGTTTTATTTATTTTTTATTTTTTGAGTTCAGTATCTGATAACAAAAACAGTAGTGAGGTTTTGTCATTTCTAATTTGTTGGCATTGCTTTTTATCAGGATGCTTGAGTATATTTTTGTCTGCTCTCACCTTGTGTTAACTGTCTGTGGGCGATGGTAGCTAGTTAAGTATGTTCTTTGTGTGCTGCTTGGATAAGGATTATATCCTAGGCACAAGAGCTGAAATACATAGATAAACCCATGCCGAAGTGAAAGATTAAGTATAATGTATGGTTAGCTTAGCCAATTTTGTCAGGGGAAGATGATACTGCTACTAAGAAACAGTAGCTCCACCTGTGTAGCTATTTTTCAGCTGCTGCATGTATTATGCATTCTGCCAAATACCATAATCCCAGCAGATTTAGCTGCTTGATTTGAGCTTGTGGCAGTGTTTGCCACAGTGTATGGCTTAAACTTGAGTGTAACAGAGCTCGATAGCTGGAGACTTTGTATGCCAGGTATTTTAGAAGGATTCCTCCCTTGTACTTAGAGCATGCTTTTGGGTTGTCACAAGCATCCTCAGTTTCCCTGATTTGCTTAGTTTTCAGGGTTTGTCAGTGTTTTGCCTTCAATTGGCCTTATTCAGGGTTAATTGGGTATGAGAAACTGTTGGCATTGCAAAGAATTTAATATTTAACCACAGGAGTGCAGACCAGAGGTTGCCACTCTCCTGTTAGCTGACCCCCTTGAAGCATGTAACACAGGAGTCTCAATGCTGCAAGTGCAGCCATGCAGCTTGCTTTAAATAACATGTAAAGTGGGAAAGGGACAGAGCAATGGAGAGCATCTTTTTTATTGCAAATAAACATGAGCTGAAATTTTTTTTAACAATTGTATTGGCAGTCTTCATGACTGGTTGTAGTGGTAATGTGACATGACTGTTATCTGGAAGTATGTGACCAAGATGGAATTTCTGTAGACATGGCAGCAATGAAGTGTCAACAATACATATGGTTAAAATGTTTTTTTTTTTTTTTTTTTTTAAGCTTTCTGAAACTAAGGTCTTCACTGCTTCCTCTGTTCCAGCTGAGAATCATGTTACTCCTGGGGAAAGGTAAGCTGCTCTTCTATCTTTTCCTCTATTAAAAATACTTCCTTTAGTGAAACCATTTTAGCTTGCATGCATTAAAATATATGTTGAATAAAACACAAGAACAGTCCTGGTCAGAGATTGCTCAAGCTGATTTTAAAATTGTGAAAGCCTTACTTGGAAATAACTGGTTCTGTGTGATCCTATGTTAGTTGTATTTGACTTTGGATGTGGAGCCAAGCTTGTCAAGTCCATGAGGATAATATTCCAAAGACTGTGCCTTTTACACAAGGATCTCTATATATGACAAATAGAATGATAGAAAAGCTTGCATTAGCAAGGAGGAAAATTTTGTGATGGTCATTAAGGTTACTTGCACTTTTTTCAAGGTAGTGATTTCATGTAGAGAACCAAAACTTGGTGGTGGTTGCCTTTTTTCTTTGTTTTCACTTAGTGCCTGACAAAAGGTCAAGTGAAAATTAGGTTACTTACATGATGCCTGGTGTGATAGAAGGTGATCAGATTTGAGGAAAAGTGCAAAAAAATACTTAGTTTCTCTATGTAGTGGAAAGTCTTAGCTAGCAGAATTTCCCTTTCTAGAAGAAACCACTATTCAATCTCATCATATGGAGAGTTCTTGTATGGTAAGTAGATAAGTAAGATTCACAAAGACTTATTTTTATTTTGGGTATGGCAGATTCATCTAGGTACTGTTAGTGTCTCCTTCAATTTCAATACTGCACAATTGTCATTTTTCTTCTAGATAAACTTGGCTTTTTCTTACAGTATCAATTTGGTAACACTGCTTCAAAAGCCCGTGACTTCCACCAAGGAAACAGAAGGCAACTCATTTGAGGCTCTCCAACAGCAGACCTTTGGCCAAGCCCTAGTCTTCACAAATTCTCAGCACAGCAGTCAGATGGCCTCAGGAACCAGCAGCTCCAGTGCTGTAAAGTCCTATTCTCCTCAGAGTCTGGTAGAGTTGTCTTAACGATTTCTAAGTACTCTACATCTTGGAGAGTAAATATTTCAGGTCAAATGACTCTTCCAGTAATGGCTAGTTCAAGAGATGTTTCAATATTTGTAAAATTTGGGGTGCAGATGTTGAAGGTAATGGATTGAGAATATCCTCACAAAAATGTAAAATATGTGACTCTCTGTGTTTTTTGCTGTGTTCTTTCATGGGCTACACTTCATGAAGGTATTACATGAAGGATGAGCATAACACATCGTGATTTGGAATGAAATTGTTTGTTTATAAAGTGAAATTATATGCCAGAAAACTATGATGTGGTATTTCCAAGCACATATCTGACTTTTCTTTGTGGAAAACTGACTATTTCTGAGTTTTCTGGAGTGAAAAAAGTGGCTTCCCATCTTTAATTGTTTGGAGGGTTTGAAACTGGATACTTGAATAGCCTTTCAAATAATGAATAAAGCTATTAGTAAATGTTAGTTTGGGAGGTCAAGCCTATTAGCCCAATGGAGCTGCAGCTCCATGATCCCAGGTCCAACCAGTAGCAAGGCTGAGAATGTATTCCCAGCAGGCACCTATGCAAACACACATGCAACATATATAAGCAGCCTGCTCCCCTGTGTCTCCCCCCTTAGACATACCCTCCTTGTTTCCCAGGTCACTTTGCCCCTTCCTTTGGCTTGAGGTGGTCACATGCTCACTTGCATTCCCTTGCTTGCTCCAGTTGCACTCGGATGTGTTGGCCCTACTCCAGGCACAGTGATTGAAGTACTCTGGTGCCTGGGCAAGGGATCTGGCTTTACACAGAAACAGCTGAGTTTTTAGTTTGTTGTTCATTAGTAATGTAGAGCTGAAAAGGGTTGAACTGTTGCCAAGTAGCAAATGTAGGCATCGATGCCAAGGGGGTATGTTCAAATTACTGAATACTTACCTTTTTTGTGTGCGTCTTATGTGTTTTTCTAGTCTGCAGTTCTCTGTTCTGGCTTTGGAGAACTTGGATCCTCTAAATTGGCAAATTCTACTGGATCCCCAATCTTGGACCAGTTGAAATCTCCAAGTTTGGGTCAGTTTACCTCTCAACAAAACAATAGTAGCTCTACTACCACTACCCCAACTACCACGTCATCTTGGGATTTCAAGCCCCCCATTTCTCAGTCCTCAATCCTTAGTCAGTTTGGTAAGTACTTTGACAGTTTCCTCTGTTTCTATCCTAGTCTATGAATTTTTTTCATCATAAACACAAGTTTGGAATGGACTTGCTATATGGCTTTTTTGTAATGTGCTCCTAATAATATAACTGAATGGGCCATGTAGAGTTCCACTTATTTGCTGATAATGATGCTATGAATATATCAAAAAATAAGTTTTGAGAGATTTAAGCTTATCAATAGAAGTGTTGCATCTTTAAAAATTTTTGAACTTTCATTTAATGGTGTCTTTGAATTAATATACTTAAAAGTTAAATGGAAATTTAATATGACTTTGTTTCTCAACAAGTCATGAGATGCTTATTTTGGTCTTTTTTCTGTGCTGCTTCTAGCTGGGTACCATATTTTGTCTTTCTACTTTTCATTTTTTCTTTCCTAACCACCAAGAGAATTGTGTGAATTTGCAATAAGCATTTTTCTTCATAACATGCATCACATCTTAGCGCTCTTCTGTCATGTACAAGTCTGCACCTGCTGAGAATTATGCCGATTATGTATTTTGTCATTTCATAACTGTATTGATTTTTAATTGAATAAAATTAAGTTAAATGGATAAAAAGGCATGATTTTTTAGGCTGTGTCACTTGTGGCAGTGCTCTCTGTGAAGAAAGATGGGTCTTGTAT
The DNA here is from genome assembly GCF_000705375.1 of Tinamus guttatus. Next base: position 68,321 of record NW_010588236.1, on the reverse strand, counting down.
TTGTATGTGTCTGCACATTTCCAAATAGATAAGCAGCCAATTGGGTAGCAGTTAATCTTTTTAGCAGTATTGCTGCATTCAAATGTTATGTACATTTTAAGTTACTTTCCAATGCAATTTAACAACTGAATATACAAGTCTCCTACACTGTGACTGCTGTGGATCTCCTGTGGTTATTAGCCACTGCTCTGAGCCATTGCTTGACTTTGACTATTGGGAAAACTTCGAAAGGGAAAATCTGGAAAAAAAACTACCCATGTCTAGTAACTCTTGACTTTCAAACGGACTAGAATGGTAGATGACTTCCTGCTTGTGCTGAAAATCTCCAGTAAATCTGAATTCATAATACGTCCAAGTGGCATTTCCACGCCCTTTGAAAGTAACCACTATTCAGAGGCATGGTGAATGGTAGTGAAAATTGCAGTGTTTGACCAAAATAAGCCATGACTGCTTTTTGAGGCCTATTATGTGATAATACTATGTGACTAAAAATAGGCGTAGGTTCTCATATTCTTAAAGAAAGTTAAATAATGCTAGTTCAAAACTTTAAAGTGTTGAAATCAGGTGTTTAAACTCGTGGTGATATCTGAAAGAGACGGTACACAACTATAGTTGTAAACTGTGTCAAGTAAGTATGTCACAGCTGTAAACTGTGCTAAGCATTCTACTCTCCAAATTCTTAACATAGAGAGAAGCGCTCTAAGAACAGAATTTAATGCTTTCATTTTGGTATTTCTTTTTCCAAATGCTGGCTAGATTTTAAATCTCAGCCCGAACCATCTCCAGTTCTGAGCCAGCTGACTCAACGACAGCAGCAACAAATGCAGGGAGTCCCTCTTCCTCATCTGGGGTTGGAGTCCTCCTCCCAGGTGAAGCTCCGAGAGCCATTGCCAGTAGACACCTCGACAGCTGTTAGCAAAATGTTGCAGCTCCCCAGCATATCTCTGGATAATCAGACAGTGACTGCCCATCAAACCCAGCAGAAACAGATGAAACTACAGAAGCGGAGGATAACTCCAGCATCCAAGGTGTGTAATTCAGTGGAGCTAGTCCTCTATAAACAGGTGCTGTAAGTTACTCGGGAGAAGGAGAGCAAGTGTGGAGTGTGTTCCTTGTCTATGTAGGAGGAAATTTTAAGATAGATAGTTTGCAGTCCAAAAATACAGTGATGTTACCTTTTCCAAGCACATAACTGATTACTCTGTGTGGAAAATGACTGTTCTGAGTGATTTTGGATTGACCTAGTGGTGTCTACAAGATGAAAGTTGGATGAAGGAGGATAAACATGGATGACACCTTCGTATTACAGAATAGCATGGCTTACTCTGAGCTCCACAACTATGATGTAATTGGAGAGTTGGGGTGGTTAGCAGCATATAGTGAGGTGGTAATTGAATAAGCATGTAGTTAAAGGAGGGGAGAGTAGTTTTTTTTTTTTTTTTTTTTATATACCTTTAGCTAGTGTATATGAAGGAACTGTGACTTTTCTTTAAGATTCCTGCCTCTGCAGTGGAGATGCCTGGATCAGCTGATGTGACGGTGTTAAATGTTCAGTTTGGAGCTCTGGAGTTTGGGTCAGAGTCTGCACTCCCAGAGTTTGGATCAACTTCAAGCAATGAGAATACCAACCAGGCAACCGACAATAGCTTGTACTCAAAATCTGTGAAGTGCGTGCAAATTTCCGTTGTGTTTTCTTATGTGTCCTCTTCAAGGATCAAGTTTGTGCCAAAAATGTCAAGGCAAAGTTACATAGTAATAGAAGGGGGAAATACGATGATTCCTAAGATTTTGTTTTCTGTGGGTGGCATCTTAAAGGAGGAGTCTTGTTTCTACTGGCAATTGAAGTCTCCAAGGATGAGTGAGTTGGAAGCTGGAAATGACATGCACGTAAATAATCTTTTAAGCTGCCTGTTTTAGCATTATTTTCTCATGATTAATTGTCCTGTTTTTCAAATCTTTTTGAGGGTTTATTTGTTCAGAGCCCTAATTCTTCTGCTTTAGATCCAGGAGAGATGAATGTTGTACATTATATATCTGTGTCAATAGATTTGCACCAGATTGCAGAATTAATATTCCAATAGGATGAGAAAAGAGTATGCAGAATTTTTAACTTAAATGCCAAAACTGACAATGATAAATACAACCATACTAGTAACACTTATTTGTTTCTTCATTAAAAAAATTCTTTCAGTTTAAAAAAAAAAAAACTTTTCCAAAATACTGTAAACATGAATTTGGTTTTATAGTTCATGTATTATTTAAGCTACTTAGAAAGTAAAAGCCTTGTATATTTTTTCTTCTTTATGTAGCTCATTTTTAGACTGTTATCATAGTATTAGAATTCTATTGCAAGAGGCTAGGTTTATCTCATCATATACCGGACTTCTCTGGATGTAGTTGTTTAAAAAAGTGGAGTTATGATGTTTGATTCTCCCAAAGCAAAATAACAGGTTTTACATTATTAGACTTTCTAATATAAATAATGTAAATTTGAATATATTTTACATGATTCTATATAGTTATATAGGAGCTGATATTTTCATGAGGGTATTTGAGATAACATTTATCAAGATGATCACTAACTTTTGCTTTTTCCAGTGATCCTTTGAATACCTCTTTGCCAATATCCAATACAGTACAGGAGTCAACCTACACAGCCTCTGCCATCACCTCTTCCAGTCTGATTTGCTTGTCCCAGAGCACTAGCCCAGTAACAACAACTTCCTCCTATGACCAGAATTTTGCACATAGCAGGATAGCATACCAAAGCTCTATGGCTCCGTCTGAATCAACCCCTGTTGCAGTTACGGTGAGTGAATTTCAAAAATAAGACCTTGAAATGAGTTTAAATAATCATGTTGTTTGTCTTAGATTTGTATTACCCTGCTATTTTAATACTTTTAACTGAGCCAAGTTGCATCTTTGATTCCCAAGCCGTTGTGTTCTGTTCTTTCTTTTCTTACCGTATAGCCATTTTCTTGCTGTCCTGTATTTGGTATACAGTAGCCTCTGATCATATAGATTTTGTCATCTTAAATTGTTGACTTTTTTTTTTTTTTTTTTTTTTTAGTAAAAGTGACATTTTTTGTTGTGTTT
>NW_010588236.1:0-25011 GCF_000705375.1 Tinamus guttatus | reverse complement strand
TTCCTCAGGGCCAGCATCTTCCCTTGAAGTTTCTCCAGTGGTTCCTGACTGCAGGATGGAGTAAAGGTACAAATGGGGCCCAAGGGCAGCCAGGAGACATTGGCCTCAGTAAGCCCTCCTGTCTTGCTTTGTCTTACAGCCTGTTCCTCAGATTACTCATGAGTGATGTCCCCTGTCACCCTGATCTAAGGTAAAGGTTGATCACAGCAGAGATACTGCAGATGAGTTTTGTTCAATGCCACAAACCAGCAAGACCCTAAGTTCCACATTTATTCTGAGGAACTCTACCCACAGGAGTGGGAATACAAAGCAGTGCTGCTCCCAGCAGTATTATCCGTGCCTATTAATGGATTTAAAGGTGAAATTAGGCTTGCTAGGGTTATATTTATGACCTATTCTGGTTTTATTCCTAATTTCCATTAGTTTACAATTTCTTCTCTAGATATCTCCTGGGAAAACACAACACTGCTGACCTTGAGAAAGCACCCTAACGCCAACAGGAAGGTCCTCATGTGGTCAGGTAAGCAGAAAGAGGGCTAACAAATATTTTGCAACACACAAAACCCCACCACACAAAACCCCACCACACAAAACCCCACCAAAAAAAACCCCACCACACAAAACCCCACCACACAAAACCCCACCACACAAAACCCCACCACACAAAACCCCACCACACAAAACCCCACCACACATTAGGTGCTTTAGAATTCAAATAGGTAGTATTGCACAGAGTTTGGAACAGTAAGAGTGCCATAGGACCTGGAAAGATCAACTTTAGGCACTGGTGGGGTCAAGGAGACAACTGTCCTTGGCACATTTTTGAAAGATAAACAAGAAAGATGACACACACATCCACAGGAGGAATAAACAAAGCAGGTGAAACACTCTCCCCTTAGGACAGGGAACTGGAAGGCCTTGTTACCTCATTAAAAGAAAGCCTAGTATTAAATTGGGTTTTACCAAAATTGAGCTGATGACATGAGTAAACTGAAGATGCAGAAAATACAAGTTACTCAAGGCTTATTGCTTAGAACTGGAATGTCAGCCTCAAGCTCTCCATCTGGTCCCACCATCATATTCTGCAAACTGCTACTTCCATCTTCATTATACTGAAAGATTTCTTCCCCTCCCCACACTCCTGACACTCTTGAACCTCAAGACCTTCATTAATTTTATTCGCGGTTTCATCTGGAGTCATCCCAGTGCTTCACCTTCGTTGTTTCCAGAATAGCCTGCAAACTGCTTCAGATTCCCTCAACTTTTTACTTTTTGTTCACAGAGCATTTGAAGAGTCACCCCAAAAGATACCCATCAAGTTTAGAGTTAATTTTCCCTCCTACCTTCAGTTGTTTCTAGAGCATTTTTTCATCTTTCCCACCAGTACCAGCAAATGCTCTTTCCAAGATTCAATTTTTGTACATACTGTTTTCATAACAACCATTTCCCACTCACCTCCTGCATGAGGATTTCTGGTTTCAGAAACAGCATCTACAGTACAGATCTGCAATAATCTGCAGGTCTCAGTTTTCATTATTTATAGATCAAACTCCCACACAGTTGAAAAACTTCATCCTTGGCTAGCCATTAGATTCTGCGTTAAACCCAAGACTTGAGTCAGAAGATGGTCAGACAACTGATTTCAGGGTGGCCCCTAGGCATCACACAATTCAGTAATTAAAACGAATTACTGTCCTTTTCTCCAGTGAAGTCTGGAGGAGCTTTTGGCAACTTATGACTAAGATATCAGAGCAGGCTAAGAGAAAAAGCAGCTTGTACTGTGACATCTGAAGCACACTTATTCCAGGCTGGATATTTAGCAGCAGCAACTTGCTAGAAAATAGACTTCCAAACCCAAGGCTTCATCTGAAGCCATTGATCAGAGAGGCACCATGACATCCCTGTTTCGAACCAGAGCCAAGAGTTGTGTGCTAAATATCTCATGCGATAAAATGACCAGTAGGAACATCTTTTAAAAACCTTGAGCCCTCATAAGAAACTACTCAGCTAGCAGCCCTAACAGGTGGGCACTTGGCTGGAATATCTAAATGTTCACTGTGGATTTGACTAGCTGCCACCCTAAGCTTAAATCAAGCTTGATCCAACACAGACCTTCAACTTCCAGATATAAAGTTTCATATGTATGAAGTTTGGTCATTTTGAACTTTCAGTGCTGCAATTAGAAGCAACACTGTATCCAGATAACAGAAGGCTTGTTCTGACAACCTTTGCACCAGCACTACTGTGCAACACAACACCTCAATTCAACCAAGCTCCAGGATAAACTATACAGACCACTTGATATGTGACAACTCAGTGAGAAACATAGCTTAGTCTATTCACAGTGTACTACTCAGGGCAGAGATCCCTGAGAAAACATCATATAAATCAGTCACAGAAACAGAACAGCCTCAATATGCTGTGCCCAAGCAATGAGGAGGCTGGCCTGGCCTCTGCAGGACAGAGGCAGCTAGGTCACCATCAGCTCCCAAGCTAGTGCCTGGGCAGAGCTCTGTGCCATTCCAGAATGCACGGGTGTGCTCACACCTTAAAACAGACATCCTCACTGCAGCACACCCCCAGTATTCTGCTCCATGGTGAGTTCACCCTAAATCTCTCCAAACAGCCTGTATCAGTCTTACTTTCAGGCTGGGAAATGTTTCTTCCTAAAGACAACTTATGTAAAATCATCCTCCTGCAAGGAGCTGCCACATACTTGTACAGTGATTCAATCAGGGACTTCGAGCACACAGTGCTGCATCCTTTAACCATGCCCCAAACATGCACTTAACTAGGGGATGCTTCAAGTGGCCTAATAAGCATTAAACACACAGGTATCTGGGCACCCTTTCTGAAGGGCGGCCAGGGTGAGCATGACTTCTCCTAAAGATGCACCACCACAAAACTGCCAGAGGCTCTCAGGGTCAGGAGGAGGAAATAGGAGGAAATGTGACTTCAGCCTAGGCCGGCCTTCTCCTACTAAGTGACCTGGGCCCCCAAAATCCTTCTGTTTGTAGACCAATGGCTGTAGGAACCTTTCAAATTCCTGTTATTTCTCATTTCCATCATACAAGTTATTTGCAGAATAAACCCAAATTACTACTTGCCCAAGCATCACAGTGGGATAAGACCCCAGGCTACCAGAACACCCCCAAATTACCATTGCTCACAGCACACAGCTTGAGGTGGGACTCTTTGCTGTGCTTACAGGCAGCAGAAAGGTTCCAACCCTGCTAGAACAAAAACAGCACCTCCTACAAAGTTTAGATTTAACTGTTCAGCCATGAAGTTGACATTTACCACAAAGAACTAGCTATTTAAGTCATAGCTAGAGATAATTTAATACCCTAAGTTTCAGAGCCAGAACACATTCTCACATGCCTGAGGAGAAATTTATGTGCTTGAAGACTGACCTTACCTCATAAATGTTGGGATGCCACATTTTGGTCAGAAATCTGAAGGTAGGTGGTGAGTATGGATAGTCAATAGGAAATTTAATGTGAGCCTGAAAAAAAAAATTGCTTTAATCATCATGAAACAAAAATGGAGAACAAGCTGCTATTAGACTGAAAAGTTGGAAAACAATTAAGTAGTTTGTTTTATATACACTAGTACACAAGCAGATCCTGCTTAACACTACAGAATTATTAACAAAGTCATAATTGAACAATAAAGAACCAAACAAAAAAGTTGACCCCAGGACTGACCTGTGCTGGTAGTGCTCAGAAAACAAGCTAAAAGGTATTTATCATGTTCTAATTCAAGCAGCAATGTCCATTAACTGATTTGGAACAGTAAAAAAATAGATTTAAAAAAGGTGGTACTCAAGCCATGATTGCTTCTTGCTGGGAGGGAAGGAGCTAAAGGAAGCTAAATAGATTTGCTGAGGTTAAAAAGCTTGTTTTATGCATGCCAGTGCAAAGGCTTTAATCCACTTTTGTGGAAGGGGGGGTTGAAGACTTGCTCAACTGAAACCTAAGGGTTTTTTCCTTTCTTGCGTATAGTTTAAACTGATGCAGCTTCCTGGGTTTCTTTCTTGCCACAACAAACATTTAGCAAGTCTGAATATTGTTTGGGTACACTTAATAGGCCCCTATAACTTGATGAACCAAATACTGATGGGCTCCGACAGTCAACATGACCTTCCAGCACTTATGAAGTCAGCACACAGCTGTAGGGCAACATTCTGAGAGCTGCAGCCATTTTGCAAAGACTGCAGAGATCCCAGCACTGGGTATTAACTTTCTTGTACTACTATTCACCACACTCAAAAAAGCCATCAAGAAAAAAAAAAAAAAAAAAGTGGCTGAATGGCAAATGATTAAATACCAGAGACTCTGGAAGAGGGGAACTTGCACGCTGCTCTCCACATGCTGAAGCTTAGGTCCTTCTCTTGGCACTATTCAACATGCCAAGAGTCCCCACCACCAGTACAATGGATACTCTCCATGGAGCATCTTCTGCCTGCTGTCCTACGGCTGCATTCATGTGCAACAGAGAAGGCAAATTGGATGCAAAAAAAGCCAAATCAACTAGAACAGAGCCCTGGCCAACCCCTTCCACCCAAACAACTGACCAGTCTCCTCCAAGACACATCACCGGCCCCACTCAATGGGGCCTTCAACTATGGGACATTTTAACAGACAGGCAGGAATCTGTAGGCAGGGAACCAAACAGATTGGCTTACTGACCTACTAAGTACCTGGCTACAGTTTCACTTCAAGTGGCATACACCTTGCCATTGTAACCTAAATTTTACATTTTTAATATTTATTTTTGAGTGCCAGGTGACCAAGGACAGAAGGTTTTGCTTTAAGGGAAGCTCAGGAGCAAACATGCCCTTGCTCTTCACATTTCTGTTTGCCTGCACAGAAGCGTGATACAGAAGCAAAGCAGCATCAAGCCCTTCCACCAGGGTAATATGCTATGGCACATCCACAACCAAGAAATTCATGACCTGCTTTAACCACCCTAGCCCACAGTTGAAGGTCAGTGACGTGAAGGGATAACGTGTTCGCTTTGGAGCGATGCCCAGAGATGGCTACGGGGGGGAAAAAGCAGCTGCTGGAGCAAGGAAGCGCTTGGCTCTGGAATGCGCTACCCTGGACGAGAAGAAGAGTCAAGATTTACCTAGAGTAGGGGAGGCTTACGTCAGATCAAACTGCATCATGTAGCTGCAAACTGCTCCAGCCACAGGGGTTTTTCCCCAAGAAAGCCTGTTCCTGTGCTTACATGCTTAAGTTTCATCAGATCTAAGGCACAAAACAGGCCAAAGACTGAGATTCAACATGCACAAGACAATAAAACTCAGGACAGAGCTAGCTATGAGATGGCTTGGCAGAACCTATACGTGTGTCTCTATATGCAAGTTAAATTTCCTGGCCACTCTGAAGAATAATGTTGCCAGTAGTATTTCCGTGTTACTGCTTTTAAAATCTCACATTCATGGTCAGAGGGATGAGGGAGCACTGAGCACAAGCTACAGAGGTTGCAGACCCCAAACCTCTAAACCCTATCTTGCAGCCACAGCTCCACAGCAGACAAGGGTCATTTGGCCAGAAATTAAGTAAAGCTGCTGTTTTGCCATGTAAAGGACACCTGTTGAGCTCTCATGCCAGAAAATACAACTGGACAGTGTTTAGAGAAACTTTCTTCCCATGTGGAGGCTTTTGAGATCCAAACTTTCCTGCAACCAGCTGCATGTCTCAGGGAAGCACAGGGACACACTATTTGTGAATGAGCCACTTTCAGACAGCCTGTAAATACGTTTAGCATATGGAGATGCTCTAGTGGAACATAAAGCAAGTGAAGTGGCTTCTGTACAAGACCTGACTACACAGAGCCACAAGCAGGAAACCCCTGATTGGAAGCAGGGAGTTTACTAGCACTTTCATGTCCCAACATCACTCAGAAGTTGAAAAGTAAAACCAAATGCTTTCTCAGGCATTGCAAACAAGCCCCAGAGTATTACTCAGCATCTCACTTCTAACAGGAGTTAATCTAATAACCTTGCACTCAAGGAATGTTATTCAAGTTTCTAAATGGGTCAAGAAAGCCAAGAGTCCAAAAAAGCGCATTAACAGCCATAGTCAGAAGTCAGGTCACCTTCCATATTCACTGAAAACACAATTCTAAAAATAGGACTGGAAGTAACAAAAAAAAAAAACCAAACAAACAAAAACAAAAACAAAACAAACAAACAAAAAAGGCCTGGATTAGGTAATAAACTTCTTGCTGGAGATATAGCAGTACTCGCAGGGAATATTCCCCTCATCCCCCTCCCAATTTCCCTGATCTAAGGCAAAACTATCCAAACTGTTTCCCATCTCTGCTGAAGCTCAGCCAGGTCATACAGAGTGGCACAGTTTAGGGTGGCTTGTCTTTAAGTTGGTTAAAGGCAAACAAGTAAACTTAGAATGCAAGTCAAAATAATCTACCTGCAGGCACCCAGTGCATTTGATTCCTCAAGATTATGGCAAGCCAAACAGAAATAGCCCTACTGCAAGGCCCCAATTTTGACTGCTTTCTCACCATAACTCCCCTTGGGGCCCTGGTGGGTGCTGTGGGAGGGGAAGCAGAGGCCACAGTTATCAATACATGTCCCATTGCCCAATTTAGGGCTAGTCACACTTACATTCTCCAAAAATACCCCCCCACCCCACCCCAATACTTTACTCGGCAAAACGGATGGGCAGAAGATTCGGCCCCCTGCAAGCATTTAGTATTACATACTATAGCTACGACTTCTACATTACTGATACCACAGGACATATTGAGATGTCTGAGAAGAGCACAGTCACTTCAGGGCTGGCTGCTACTTGTTTTTATCACCTTGGTCCTTGACACTGTCATTAGTGATTGGGTTTAAAGGGTGTTTTTCAGCTTTGCTCAAGTCTTCCTCATTCTCTACACGTACCACCGGTCAGGTAAGACAGAGCCATAGAGAAAACTATATATACACTTTAAAAATAATAATAATAAAAAAGCTTGTTAGCACCATGTGATATGACTAAAAACTGAAAAAGTAAACCTAATGTTTCTACCAGCTGCTGAATTAAGCCCCAGCAGCCATTTGCAACAAGTAACTACCACTGACTTTGAGTCTCTAGAATTACTACCACATACTTGAATCAATATTTATATATTGCCATCATCTTCCTCTCGGTGGGGAATACCAGCACAAGCAGCATTGCTTTCCAGCTTCAGCTCTTGAGAAATTCAGTATTTATTCCAGCCTCATTGTATGCGCCACATCCGCAGCCTGACACGAAACAGGCCTCTGACACCAATTTATTCTGCTTTTCTTCACCCTGACAGAGCCCAGATGCCCAGTTCCTGGGCTGCCAAGTCAGAAGAGTTGAAGCCAACCTACCTGCCCCTGGCAGAAGGGCAAGGAGGGAGGGGTGCACACAGCTTTCCTAGAAAGCTGCTGTCATTACAATGACCGAATTTGGGGATGCAGATGCCAATGGAAACCACAGATGTTTGGCAGATGGCAAAGTTGCTATTTCGATAACATTTTTATAGAAAGAGTCACAACCATAATACATAGGGCAGTGAAACTAAGCACTTAAATACACTGTAGCGTTTTGTAATCAGCTGGTACAGGCAAACTATAGACAAACTCTTCCCATCTCGGTAAACCGGTATCCATCCCCTCTGCCCAGGCAGGAGTTACAGCGTTTGCAAACAGCACAAGGCTCCTCATTTGTCTTTAACACACATAAGCAGGCTCTTTGCTGTGCACATCATCACTTCCCAGAGTTGCATCCCCCCGCCAGGATGCTGCCAGCCACATCATACATTTAACATATCAGAAAGGCAGCAAGAACAGCTACAGACCACTACTGGGTTAAGTACTAAAAATCTAATCTCCCAGAATGTCCCTTATTACTCCTAGCACATCATGCATTTATACAATTCATCTAATGGATTTTCCTCCTCCACATTAAGCCTAGATTACTGAACATAATATTAAACACTATGTGCCAGAAAAGACATTTAGTAGAGGTCAGCACTAAGTATTAACAGCCTGTTTTGCACATCATCAGGGTTTAGAGCACCTTGATACCCTTCAGCTCCAGAACCTGCAAAGGAGCACTGGAGGCAGCCACACTGATCAGAGTGACAGAGTGAAAGTGAAGGTAGGGCCAATATAGGACCAGATATTATGACTCAGAACCCAAGCAATTTCTTGCAGAAAAACTCTTTGCTATTTGGTAATTTAGTCCCAGCTTTACCTTCATTACCCCAAAATGACATTTATTGACATTCTCTGTGCTTTTTAAAGGGTCAAAGCCTTATTTTAGTGTCCAAGTTAGGAGATGAGTGACCGGATGAATGTGAATCCTGAAAAATCCCTTATTGCTGTTAATATGGCCATCTGCAGGAAAAGATATCTTATGTTCTGTATTACCTCAATTGTATGCCTCAAAATGGAAAACAGACCTGCAAGGCAGTAGACCAAAGATGAATGGAGAAGTGAGGTCATGTTACAAAAATCAGAAAATTTGTCAGGCAGAAGAGCCCAGTTTTGTTTCACATTAAGTCATATCCTGTATATGTATGCTTCTTAATTTAGTTATCTAGGAAAGGCATTACTAAAGGCTATTGTTTTCAGTGGATGACTGCTTGGTTATAAACTAGATTTTCTTTTACCAATAAAATTTACTGTTACATCTCTAATTAAATGGTGTTCATATAGGTTGGAGGGTTGGGCATGAAGATTAGAGTTACCATTACAGCTTTAAATAAAGGGCTCAAATATTAGTCTTGTGCTGCTTAGATCTTGACAGCAGAAAGACAAACAGGAGTGGGAAGGAAAAAAGTCACTGCAGCCCTGTTGTTCAGCTGGTTTCCATCCAAGCTCTGGCATCACATGCATTCACCCTCCTGTTGCCTGGGTCATCTCTCAAGGGATCCGAGTAAATAAAATTGTTCTAAACAATGGAGTTAGTCACAACAAGCAGTGCCTGGAAACCAAACCATTTTCTTCTCACTATATTAAAAAAGCATTTTTAAAAAGTCTTTCATATCCTAGAAGCTCAACCCGGTGTTTTTTTGCCTGTATGATAATAAGTGTTCATGACAGCCATTACTCATTTAGAGATTGAGTTAGCCTACACCAGTCAACTGCGCTTAGGATCTTAAACAGTTCTGTAGTTACATAATATATTCTCTTGCAGCGGGTTTTGCCGTGGGGACAGTCCACAGTAGTGCCCAGCTATTTACACCATTCAGGCTGAGCCACAAGGCCATCACTGCAGCTCCTGTTAAAAAGCCCTCCTTGTCCACACTCTTGACCCACGAGCATCCAGCTTCAGGCAGAGCAGCTGCTAGCGGCCTCTCCTGTTGGGGAGCCCTTCAAAAAGCTTCCTTTGGCAAGAGGCCACCTGCACACTTCAGATGCTCTCATCTTCCCCAGCATGGGGGACATCAGGTGCCCAACTCCACCTGTGCGTAAGCCAGAACCTCCGCTTTGGTGCCGAGAGCTTTTTCCTCAACACAGCAATATGTCCCAAGCAAAGCAAGGGGCCTTTTCCAGATGGGATGGACTTGCAAGCTCTGGTGTAAATCCCAGGCTAACAGTAAGTTATTTACAGGCAGGAGTAGCCAAGGGTAAATGGGCAGAGAAGTTTGAAAGATTATTCCCAAAGCAGTGGTCACTGCCACCAGGGTCCAGTAATCTGGACAGGTTATAGGGCACACACCTACCTTAGTGTAAGCACAGCCAGGTTCACTCCCATTACTCTGACTGGGAATCAGAGTGCTGCAAAACCCACTCTGTCAGGAGGGGCAGGGCAGGGTGGCATCCAGCAAAACAATTCAAGGGTTGGAAGTGGTAGCAACCTGAAGCCATCACTGCATTTCTTCAATAGTCTGTCTTCACTCAGCTTTTATATTTTTCTGCCATCTCACCACAGAAAATACAACTACCAGCAACTGCATATAGCATAAAACCAAGCAGATATCTGGTCTTCTTCTGTAGTGCAAGCTGTCAGTCCAGCAGCTTCGCACTAAAGCAAAGCCAGTCTCATGTGAACTCAGGTTTTTATATTTTCCTAGAAGTGTCCACAGTAAAGTATTAATTTCTGCCTCTAATTCAACCTGAATTCCAGGATCAGACTTGACAAAGTACAAAAATCTGTACTGAAATGATTAATGATTTTGACAAGCCAGATTTGAGACAGATTTGTGATCAACAATTGCTTCATGTGGAAATTGAGCTCTCGAGTTGGATGAGCTCTGATTGCTGACAGACTTGGTGTTTATATGGCCTGAAGTCAGGTTTGTGAGGTTGCATTCTGCAGAAATCGGGCTATATTCTGTGTGACTATTTTCTGGGCAAAAGCAGATAAATCAATTCTTATTTGTATCTGTACAAACATATCAACTTCCAAACTGAAACAGAATAGAAAAAAACTCCCAGTGTGTGAAACTGAAGTCTCTCTGTAGCACTTAATCCTTCCCAAAGGGCCTAAAGATACTTGGCAATGCCGAACCTAAAGTTTAATCCATTTTTTACATCTCCTCCCAGGTCTCTGCTTGAAAGGAGAGCCTGGCCCTGGAAATACAGCAAGATACTGTACCTGAACTGGCAAAAATCTACAGCACTAGTGCAGCACTAGTGCAGCAGTTCTAAAAGAAATGCTGTGTCCATTTCAGAAAAATGTTTCTCCAGCTCTATTGGCAAAGCTGATAGACTCCGGCTGCTGCTCCAGCAAAGCCCTTTGGGGCTGCTTATTCAAAGTATCATGCAGCACATGTGGAAGTCCTCTGGTTATGTGCATGCACTTGACATTCTCATATCTGCCTCCACTTGCCAGGCCACAGAGTCCCAAAGACCGTGTCATTTATAGGAACTGTGTTAGCCTGTGACATATGGAACACCCTGTTCAGTCTCAGGAACATGTTTTGCACTTTTATGATCTAAGTTGATTTCTTCGCTTCAGCCTGTTTAACTATTTTTAGGCAATTATTTAAGCAAAACACCAGCCTAACCATTCATGAGTCAGTCAATGACTAATTGCCTTGACTCTTTTCCCATGCAAGCCAGGCTCTATGCAAGAGCAAAACTCTCCTCCAGGGACATCCAATCACATGTTCTGCTAAAAACACAGGGCCAGCCCCAATGCAGTCACTTCTTTCATAAGCAGTGAGGGGAAAGAAGTATTTATAGCAAAGCAAGTGTAAACCAGAGCACTGTGCTGCAGTGTTACACAACTTGGCATTTCTCACATAGGCAGGAGGCAGGTCTTTCGATGAGGCTTCCTGAGCTGAAATAGCAGATTTAGCTTAAGCAAGAGGTAGGTGCTGTCACTCAGTTTCTGCAGGCCTAGGAACCACAGCCTCCATGAAACTCCTGTACCAAATGTCACTCAAAGCCAAGCAAGCAGCGCTGCAGCCTCCTGCTTGCTGGGCAACTACTGCACTGCTGGTTGCAAACACTGCTCTTCAGAACTGCTCATGGGCAGTGAGGCCAGGCAGAGGCATTAACACTTGCTTGGCAGCAGCAGCCAAGCCTGCTGTGCTGCCTCCCCTGACACCCCAAAAGTTGAATACGGCTGCCCTCTCTGCTGGAGGGGAGGCACAATCAGGGTCACATTAGTCTAGATTTGTAACACTGCCTTGATATGACTGTTATGCACTAGCCCTAGGGTGCAAGTTGAATGCAAAGTGGGCCCCATAACCTTGAATGAGCCAGGGATATCCAATATTCCCAAGCAGATCGCATCCCTGCCTAGTGCCCCTAGGTAACTGCAGGAACCAGTAACACAGCATAACCTTTTACTGGACAGAAGCCTGTATTTGAGGCATAAAAGTGCATTTTTTTTTTTTAAATTACATAGTGTGCCAGTCACCTCCAGTACCATAGGCCGCTTCAAACAAGTGAAGTTTAAAGTTTAAGTACATTAGCCAATACATATCTATCCTGGTTCCTCAGGTTATTGTTTCTATAGTAAAATGAATTTTTGTTGTTTTAGTGAGGAGTTGCATTCAAGAGGAATTCAGCAC
Organism: Tinamus guttatus; assembly: GCF_000705375.1. The sequence goes on along the minus strand of NW_010588236.1, from coordinate 12,996 downwards.
TGTCATTCTCTACCTCTTCTTACCCTGTCACATACTGTCGCTGACTTGGAGCTCTGAGCATGACAATCAGTGCAGCTTAGCACATCAGAGGCAGCGACTCTGTTCTCAGCAAACTGCACTGCAAGAGCTGCAAGTTAACCACCTCAGCTCAGATTTACTTTTTATAAAACCAATGTAACATTAGCAAAATGTTAGCATCTCAACATGAGCTTTGGTCTGCTGTGGAAAGGGAGAGCAGATGGTATCCAAAATGCAAGTTTTAAATTTATTTCTAAACATGAACATGTGAAGTTCAAACCAAAATGCTACAAGGGCAGATCACGGAGGGCTGCACAGCTCAAAGTTGCCACATTTCACTCTGCAGAGCTTTCCAGCCTCACAAGACCAGCAAAGAAGGCAGACTTTGTCACAGCATCAGCTCCTGCAAATCTACATTAACTGCATTAAAGTGGACAGAAAAATACTTCACATACAAAATGCCTCCTCTAACCAAACCAGATCATTAGGCAGTACCATTGCCATAGTCACAGACATTAAATTCAACTGCTCTGGCCTTTATTGACTCCAAAGTGCTACCAATTTTGAATCACATCTCTGGTTGCTTTGTGCTAGGCACTGTAATAGTTTTTACCTTCAGTCCATGGGTATAAGGAAATGAGCCCTTTGCCAGTAACACATCACATGCAGTCTCTAGCTTCTGCAGCTCACCAAGTCACCTCTCCTTGCTATAAAAAAAAAAAAAAAATTCATCATGCTCCACAATTACAATCATCCAGACCAAGAAAGTCCGCAGAGTGGTTGCTCTACACCATGATTAATGTGGCTTCTAAATAAAATAAAATAAAATAGTAATAATAAAAAATACACACACACAACCATGCAAGTGACTAAGACAACATTTCGCTAAAGCTTGCAGTTCCAGTTTGCTCAAATGTCTCCTGAAAACTGAGAAAGTCAGCAAGGATGCAAAGCAGATTGATTCATCTGTGGTACAGCACAGAGACTTAAGGTATCCTTTATACTTCTGGTAAGAGCAGAGCAGGTAGCACAGAGCCAAGCTCCGTATAAGAACAAACATCCCTAGAACACAAGTGTGTATCCTTTTTGGAAATACTTGCATTGAATTGGAAGATAAACCTACTAGGAGCAGCAGTCAGGAAGAATTAACTGTAGAATACTGTAGATTAAGGGAGTTTCAAGGTCAAAACAGAGGCTTTTAATCAGATAGATTTAAGATGAGAAACCAAGCAAAAACATGGGACTGTTTAGATGGAAAAAGTGAGTTCTGGTAAGACAGACAGAGGAAACTTTAAGGGTCACTTCTGTGCACTTTTACAATAGCTCTAATATCGCACAACTTTGGCTATCAGTACCAAGAAAGGAATGGAGGAAGATTAAAACCTGCCTTCCTCCCACCATTAAGCACAAGTCACACCTATCAACTTGATTTAAAGTGGCAGATCTCACTGCATAAGAGAAACTTGAGTGCTAGAAAAAAAGATTGTCCAAATCTGGCATATAAGGAAAGAGAAGGGAAGGTTGTGGATAGACAGTTTGCTCTCACTGACAGTTGGAGCATTGATGCAAAAAAGGTCTCCTAACAAGAGAGGAGGAGCAGGGACAGTAGGAATGGGACAACGGAGCAAAGATAAGCAAGAAATTTAAGTGGCAGAGGCAGGTTCACAACAGTAAAGCTCTGACAAGATCCAACAACTGACATTATGGAGATCTGGTAGGAAGAAGTGAGGCCTGAAGGAAATAAAGACAGCAGGTGTTCTCTTGTGAGATGCTCCTTTCCCTTTGGACCTTCCTGGTATCCATCTTCTGTCAAGTTTTGGAGTTTACTTTTCAATTTCACCCTTCTCTTAAGGTCTTAAAGCTTAAGAACACTAGTTAAAACATTAGAGCAACAGATAATACAGTACAACTAATGTGGAGGTTATTTTGTGAATGGCAGCAGCAGAAGGCCCCACAGAAGCAACTCGTTGCTTGACTGCAAAGCTCCAGAGAGAAGGTCATACCCACAGACTTGGAAAAACCTAAGCTCTGGGCACATGACCTGTTGGCTCACATGCAAAATAAATCTAAGCTATCAGAAAACAAGAAACAGCTGAGAACAGAAGTGAATATTCAGATTTGCTGGCATGCTGGAGAGTCACATGCTTTTCAGTGCGAAAGACTAATTTTTGAGAGCTTATTGTCTCAGTTTTGTTGGGCTGGGCCCCCAATGCCTGTAACTGGGCTATGCTGCACTTGGTAGGAGATGCCCACATGCTCTCAGGTTACAGTGCACTGATAATCAGTTTGCAGCACAAGCTGGCAGTATTTTGAGAACACAAGCGTGAGAACAGCCCTGTCATAGGAAACCTATCCCAGAGAGAAAGGGCAAGTGTCTGAACCCTAAAGTAAGGCTCTATTTACAGATGCAGATTCTCTTGGCTGAGAAAAGGATATGTCAATTTTAAAAGGAAATGATTTATGCACATTTAACATTGCAGATATTTTCACACTAGATTTTTCCCAGTTAATAGCAAGCAATGCTACAAGGCTCTATCCAACACCACTTTCAAGTCCATCAGTAGTTGATGTTTAGCAACTACTTCAAGTTGATGATTCTAATTCAACCATACCATCAAGGAGATGACTGGTGTTTTTTTTATTAAAACTTAATTCATTCCTTATAAAGAGGTGCTAAACAGATCCAGGCACCTGCATGGTATTTAAAGCAGTAGATGCTTCCTCATACAAGAACACACCCAATGCATGAGTTGGAGGAGCCTCTAGTGATGATAAAGGAGATGTGATTACGAATTAACAGATACTCAGATACAAGCTAACAATCTTGCTGGTGTTCACACTAGCCTACAGATGCATTGCTTCTAGTCAAATTACCACCCACCAGCATCTGAAAGCCACGTACAAGTACTTAGTACCAAGCAGGACCTGTTAAATACTGCGAGATGTTTTACATTGCTTGAAGCAGGAAGGAAGCAAACCAACCTGCTGCTTTTGCTCTTCAGAGTCTTGACAGCAATTGCTTTCTAATCTGAATAAAGAATTTTGAAAGTTTCCTAGAACATGTTCATACCCAATTTACATCCCAAGGTATATGCAGATAGGTAGACTAGTACTTATTAAAGAGTCCCATCTATGCACCTGTGGGAAACTGAGAAACCGTGAGAAACTGTGGGAACGGTGAAAGTTAGGAGTGGGAAACTGTGAAAGTTAGGAATAAAAGATTAGCAGATAGAGAAACCCAAAACACAGGCTTGAGCAGAATGCTCAAGTTTCTGTATTCATCAATAAGGGGGTTTCTCCACAGTTTGGCTGAAGAGCAGGACAAAGGGAGGGGAGACTGAGTGGAGCCATGAGGGAGTGGGACAAAAAGAGCCATCTGCAAGGAGGTGGGGGCCTTTACAAAAGAGGAAAATAGGGGAATTCCCCCACATTCTTCAGCAAGGGGGACAAAGGAGTTGGTGAGCTCAGGTGAGAACAGATGGCGGGAGGCCGGAGTTCGGTGTAGGCGGGCCGGGAAGGCTGTAACTTCTGAGTACCTTGGCCAATGGGGAAAAGGAGAGGGTGTCCCTCGGTCAGGAAATTAGGATAAAAGGGGGCCTGTGTCCCCCAGCAATTTGAGAGACCCCACAGGGATATGCCCGGTGGACTCTCCCTTTATTTGAATAAAGTTTTAGGACTCCTCTGTCTCCTTTTTGGACATTCAGTTCTTGACAGCAAGATTTTCCACACAGGCTGGACACACCGATCTCTGGTTGGTTACCTGTTGGCCGTTAGCAGGATTGGACCCAGATAGCAACAGAGTCAAGGAATTGGCTGAAGGCAGGGGGAGGGAGCGCGTGGACACTGTATGCTCACATACTCGGAGAATATATAAGTTTGGTCTGATGCTCAATAAAATGCCTTCTGGCCCTAAACCTTAAGCCCCTGCTCCTTCAATGATTCCCACATGCACCCACAGTAAGCGGGTTAGAGATTTGCACTTGGGAAGTAGATCTGTTGAACACTTGGACATGAAAGCAGTATGCTCCATAGGCACTGGGGGTGTACAATGCACTACTGCTAGGAAAGGACTTCTCCAGAGCACAAACTTTGCACGACAGCATCAAGCAGAAGGTGTTCACACCCTGTTTGGCAAGCTCAAGAACGGCTCCCGTTAGCTACGCAGTTCCTCCCATCTTGTGACCTGAGAATGAAGCCACTGCACTGAGGTGGCATATAGCAAAAACCACAGAGTTAGCTTCACTGCTGTAGGAAGCCCTGAAACCTTAAGCCTTTTGATAAGCACTAATACCAACGCAACCCTCTCTTTGGCCTAGCAGGTAAGTTAGAAGCTTTGTCTGACAAGAGACCATAGGTCCCCATCTCCTTTATGGCTGCATTTCACAGGGACCAACAAATTTCTCAAAAAGTGCATCTTTAAGCTAAAGATTTTTATTTTCAAATATTACCAAAGTTGCACAGCTATATACAAACTGAAGCGCCATCTACATATCAGTGCATTTACAGTAACTGCCACTCAGCAATGTTTGCTTTAGAAGACCTGGATAAAGCATAAAAAAAAAAAATGTATAGTCCTCAAGGCATTCACTGCCTAATAAATAATATACAAAAAGCTAAGCATCATCATATATTATTTAAATTCTAGACTACACTACTGTGCTAGGTCTCTGGATGAAGATCCAGATTAACTGAAAATCAAATACAATTCTCTCCCGCATCCTTCTCCAGTACCCTACAAAGCTGTATTTTTAGCTGTCTACAACTCTGTTCCTGTATGAAATTTATTCCCCGAGAGATCAAGGTTATACCCAGCTGCTACTGTGGAACAGGAACAGAACGTTGTGCACTTGAAGCTTTGTATGGCCCGGCAGTTTGGCAGAAGATCAGCAGTCTCTTTACTGGCATAGGAGATTCCTGCAAGGTGACCAGCACAAGTCAAATGTTCTCCTATAGATGCCCTGTTCTGTGCTTTGTTTGCATTTCTGTACAGGAACAACCATGCACTGGAAAATTTAGTCTGAGAAGTGCCTTATGTTATACATATTTTTTGTTTAAAATAATATCTTGTTATGCAAGTGCCAATTATAGAATATAAAACAAGCTCACAAAAACCATCTCGGATCTAGGCATACTGTCATAGCACAAGAAATTTCAAGTTTGCTGCTGGTGGAAGTATGTACACTACAGCAGTAGTATGAGGGACAGCTGCATTGACTGATTCCAAACCCCTTTTCAAAATTTAAAAAAAAAAAAAAAAAAAAAGTCACCCTTGTCCCTCCTCTGGATCCTTCTGCATCCTTCACTGAGAGTATCATTCAGCCACTTCTCCAGCTTGTCCCAGTTTTCATAGATTCTAAGGTAAAGTGAGTTTTCAGTTGAGCAAAATGGTTTCCACAGGAGACAGCAGTGCACTGAGGGCAGCTCAATAAGTCAAATACCAGGTGCAAAAGTCTCATTTACTGTATCAAAGAGAGGGTATGATATTTGACTGTTTAACACAACTTCTCTCCTCATCCATCCCACCCTAAGCTGGTGCAGGGAAACGAGCAGCAGCCCCTTCCAATGCCCATTAGGGGCACCAAGCCAGGGGTCAAGGAGACCCAAGGACAAGGATCAGCTGCACTGACCTCAGCCACAGCAAGCTCCTCTTCTGTGCAAGGCACAGAATTAGCTCAACCGAACAGCTCTACTACCTCTAGAGACTGACATATCTGACCCTTAAAATTACTCCTCCTTCCTGCCTACTCAGCACTACATTGATTTATATCCACTGTAGCTAGTTCTGTTACAACACAGAATATCTTGCAGCATACTCAGAGTTATTGGACCTTTTGACTGTACCACTAGAAGCAGCAATATACATCACACTATGCAAAGCATAAGGCCAAAACATTTGCTTTTTTAGTTTAAACAACAAGCACTATGAACTCTATCATAGTCTTTAAAGTACAACTAGTTCAACAAAACAGCACTTATCAATGTCAGTGTGTCTTCCTATGTACCAAGCCCATGAACAGATAGCATCACCTACATTCACTCAAATGTCCACACATTGCTACCATCTTGAACTCTACATTTTAAGGAATAGACACATTCTATTACCAAAAACCCTACCTTGGAAAAATGGAAGTAAAAAATGCAATATCCCACGTGTGTGTCCTCACCCCCTCGCCCCCCCTTTTAACCACGAGGTATTCCTGCAAACCGTCTAGCAAGTTACAGGAACTACGCAAGTTTTGTTCTGAAGGATAGAGCTCAATAATCACTATGTGAAAGATGTTCTTCAAGACGATCGCTTTTCTTCAGGGTACCTTTTGATACTGTCGTTGTTTGAAGATTGTAGGTAGAAGCTTTCTAAGGGTCCAGGGTTGGTACTGAAGTAGGAAGCACACAGAGCTCATTTCAACACATGCAAAGTGTGCGACCAGCTATCCCCTATGACTTTTTAAATAAGATGCAACACATACACAACACTGGCAGGAAACCTTAACCTTCCCAGCTCATTCCTAACATGACACTAAAATTACACAAATGGATGCTGATCACCTACCTATCACAGGGGAAAAAAAAGGGGGGTGATGAAGACACTTTCCTTTCATCACTGCTTTCATCACTATGCCCTGCAAAATACATTTCTTCATATCGATTTTGCTGATACTTTCCAAATAATACACATTTGAAACAGGAAAAGTCAATTAGACAACACCAACAGTCTAGTCAAGAAGTCCAGCAACAAAGGAAACAACATGTAATCCCTTCATAGCTTCTGCTCCAGTATCCCCAGAAACCACCTGCAGCTGCTTGGTTCAAGTCACATACCATGACAAAAACCTCTGCTATTCAGCTCTAATGACCTGCATTTCTCCAGTTACTAAGTAGTGATTGTAAACAGAGCAGCAGCTCCTCAGAGGAGTTCTTCTCTATAAACTGGAGTATGACTTGCACATTGGAAAGCCTGGCATGTTTGAGGAGTCAGGGCACTCTCATCTCAAAAATGCTTCAGCTGTGTCATCCACTGGATTGCAGCAGACACCAACTACGAGATTTGCAGACACCCCTATGAAAACCAGCTCCCTTGCTCAGAGCAGCCTGACCAAATAGGAGAGCATGTGGGGTCAGGATACCACAAGTTAAATAGTCACTTAGCTCCCTTCCTTGGAAGTGTCCCAGGCACTCCTTGATCTAACTCAAGATTGCAGAAGACCTTCATTAGATACACTTAGCTCTTCCACCAAATATAAGCAATAAGCTTCAACTGGAAATTTCCCTACTTGGTACTATTTTATTCATAACTTCAATATCCTAACAGCTCTAACTCCAGCAATAGAAGAACTATGAAGCATCTTTGATTACTGAAGAGTTTTGTGATACCTTTATCACTAGTACTTTGACTAGATTTCCTTTGGACCTTATGCTCTCATCCCACTGAACTACTAGCCTATTTAACACCTCTCAAATAGTCTAAAAATCTAACCTCAGGTACCATGTGTGCCACACTAGCCTGCCATGCAGAGGTCTGAAGTGTTCAGCAGCACGCACTGGGCAGGCCCAGAGAAAGAGATGCCAAACTGACTGTACATACTTCAAAAATTAACATTGGGACCTTCAGATTCTTTTCTGCAGAAAATTTAAACATGGGTTTCCTTCAGAAAACGATATTTAAATAGTATTTTCAGTGTATTACACTGTTCAGGTAGTAGCTATCACACTTATAAAGTTAAAAATGCAGGGAAAAAAACTCAGATTTCCATAGCTAACTGAGATGTTTCATGAATTCTCTGTGGCTAAGTGAAAGAAATCAGAGCTTTTAAATTTCTATTAAATGGGGGCATCCTCAGTCCAAAGCTTCCACCAAGACCCCATGTAAGCCTCACATATCTGCCTTGGGTGGAAAGGACTACTACTACTGCAGGCACATGGGCAAACACAGATGAAAAACTAAAGGTAACATCATCCAAGCACTATGACCCACTCTCAATCATTTACCAGGAATAAGCAGAGCCATTTTTAAAGCAATATTTTTTTTTTTGTTCTGCACTATCAAAATACATATTTACTGTAAATTTAACTGCCTTATACTTTTCTTAATGTAAGGGGCACTACCAAGGACAAGAAAGCAGCCTGAGCAGACATAAGCAACTGCTATTTGTTGCATAAATTAGTATTAGGACAGAAAAACAAACTCAAATATGACCATCTGATTTAGATATCAACTGTTTAGAAGTAAATGCACATTAGAGCCAAAAAAGGAAGATTTGGAGACTTTCGAGCTTATTTTCTATACAGTTAGCTTCACTGTTCTGAAGAACTAAGAGCCTGTCAACAGCAAGGAGGCATTTTGAAGTAACAGAAAATGTTAGAGGGTACCCATCAAAGATGTGAGGAAGCTCATAGGGGGGAATGAATTGTGAACACAGATGGAAATGCATTTTAAAAGGAGATTAAAGATGTGGCTCTTGCTGCTCAGTAGATTAGACAAACTTTTGAAGAAGGGACCAGGAAGAAAGCAGTGTTCTTGTAAGCTTTGTTATTAGAAGTTGACTAGGAGCAATGATTGCAGAACACTCTACTAGCTGTTAAAATAATTTTACCTAACTTAGTTCAGCAGAACTTAGAAAACCTGAACTCATTGATATATTTTTCCCCATTAATGAAGAAGCTTCTATTTCCCAGCTACCTTTGAAGAACACCACAGATAATCTCAGCATCAGACTTGTTCAATGTAGATAGGTTTCCCTCCATGGACATTTTAGAGTAGTAGCTATTCTGATGCTCAAGTGTAGTTGGGCCTGTGCAAACAGCTGTAGTGTACTAAGTACAAAGGGAAACAGCAAAGCCCAGGAAGCAACAATACCAAAACATTGAGAGTTTAGATTTATCAACTTTAAATAAGCAAGAGCCAGGCTAGGAGGAGCTAGCCAGCTTCATACTGAGCATGACAGCTTAGGATCCCAATCTAGACAGTTATTGCTACATTGTTGGGGTTGTCACTCCTGGACACAAGCAGCCAAATCAGTTATTAAAAGTTGGGTGAATAAATGGCACTGTGAGCAGCACATTGTTACAGGCACTTGATCCTCCCCAAAACAAGAGTGCATCAACTGTTGCTTTCTATTGCTTCCACTGAACTGGGTTCTGATAACTCATCACTTTTACAGTTTTTTTTTTGTTGTTGTTTTTGTTTTTTGTTAAAAAAAAAAAAACCACACAAACAAACAAAAAACAACGCTTAGTGGCTGTCATCCACACTGCAGTTTCATGGTCATTAAACCTGCAAGCAAGCACAGGCTCAGAAGGAGGTTCTTCCTCCCATTATTATTTCCTTCATCTGGCACTAGTATTTGTGCAGCTAGGTGACAAGCAGGCCAGAAATTCCCTTGTTTTTAACCCAGTTGGCTGCTTTTGGCATATGCAACCACTTAGACTTTTTATTTCTGTAGCTCCTCCAAGCATCAAGAGTTTAGATGTGAGAAACATAAACCAGGTGGTCACTTGGTACTTTTTGGTAGGTGTGGGATGACAGAGTGGGAAACTTGTGACAGTTTTGCATACCGTAAATACTTAAAAAACACAAATTTAAGTGTTAGTTGATAGTCTGAAAGGTGCCAACTTGCATGCATACACTGCACCAGTTATTTTATGCTCTAGAGGAAAATTACCATTGCTTTGGTATTTTCTTCCTTTCCCCTCCCAATACTGAAGTAATATCTTGGCAGTTGTAGTGCAAGGGGAAGGGTGGGAAGAGAGAATAGGGTAAGCAAGTCAAATTAGTGACCTAGTTGCCTTTTATTTTTAAGGGATAAAGATAGTGAAACCAGCAATTTTGAGCAGACTTAATAATCACCTGAACTACAACATGCATTTTAAAATTACAGCCTCAGCAGCAGCATGTGTACCCCTACAGAGTATGTCATTAGTGTCCCATGTTTAACTTTCTGGAAGAAAAAAAAGGAACAAAAAAGTATTCACTAGAAACCAGCTCTTACATAGCTTAGTTACTGAAGAAAAATAATTTATTGCTGCCCTTCAGAGTATGTTGATCTTTCACAAGAGCTCTAATTTGCTTATATTTGCATATAACAAGCCATACTGTAACCATTATTTTTGGAGTTCATAAAAAGCCACAAAGCCTTCATTGCATTTTGGGCTGGGTTGACTTAGCAGGTTGCAAGCACTGTATTAGCACCTATTAAACCAAGGCCTCATTCCAGGCACTACACAAACAGCAAAACTTGGCACGACTTAAAGACAGCATGACCTAGTGGTGGCCCTTAAGCTGTGAGGTCAGATGCAGTTTAGTTTTTGGTTTGGTAGAAAACTGCATTCTGCTGCCAAGGGGGCTCTCATGCTAAAGGTAAATGCGCTGGCAGCTTTGCTGCAGATCCAGTGTATTTTATGGCTTGAAAGTACTTCTAAACAAACATACAGAAGACATCTACATAATTAACTACTGTTTAGCAGAGCTCAGTGAAGCTGTGTCATCCTTTCAAGGTAAGAAGCCTGCAGAAGCCAAGGTTGAACATGAAGCGGGTTACAGCCCGCAGCAAGAAGGACAAACACATTCAGCAGTGCATGCCTTCTGCATAGGGGAAGACCAGGGAGTCAGATGTTGGGGAAGTGACCTCAGGAGTATCCAAGCAATGACATGTGCATCACAAGCTCTTCCATGCACACTGGACAGCCACCCAGTCTTTCAGATTATGTCTTTGCACAACAGATTTCTTATTCTACTTTGGACAATTCTAGCAGGTGCATCTCAGGATTAAAATGCTGCTACTCTCCCACCAGCAGGTTAAAATATTTTTTCTAGGCAAATTCAAAGCAAGGTAACCCACGTTTCCAACTAAGCTGTACATGCCCCAGAGCTTACAGCCACTGTATAAGCATGTCTGCATCAAGCACTGCAGCCTAGGTAGGAGTTTCTGCTCTAACCTGCAAAATAAACATACAAGGTGTTGTATCTAATTATGTCACAGGCAGCACAGAGCTTGTTTGCTTTTTATCTGTGAAGAGTTAGCTTTAAACTACTAGTGCAACATCAGATTAGTGATGATGGAAGTCTGCATCACCAGTTCATTATTCTTACAGTTCAGTAGTTTAACACAAAAAGTCACAACAAGATTTTTAATTTACAAACTAAACATGGACTAATCTGACATTCTTGTACATGCTATCATAGGACACTGAAGTTGTTTACAGTGCAAAATGACTTCTTTAAATTCACAGCTTCATCCTGTTTGCTGATTAAAGGAAATTAATGAGGAAAAAAACGGCTAAGGCTACATCCCTATCCCATAGGCATCTTTAGACAACACTAATGTTAAGTCCAGAAGCATAAGCATATATAAAGGATTCTGCATGCTCCAGAAGAATGTATTTATTAATAAATATTTCCATAGCTCATCCTATAATTTTCCTGGACACAGCTAGAACAGAAGTCTCACCAAGCACTGCAAAGTGCTTGCAAACTGCGTCTCTGCAAGTATTGCTGACCTAGGTAGCCATGCTGGGAAATCCCATATCTAAACAGGATTCTCTATAAAACCCTTCTCTGTAATGCCTGGTAAACTGCTCAATAGAAGTGACAAAGGAGGAAATGCCTTAAAGTACCCTGAACTTCAGTACCGAGCTCAAGGTTACAATTAGGTATTCGTGTAAGGCCGAGCCTGAGATCCTCTACATGACCATCTCTACCACACACAGTTCTTATTCAGTCAGCAAGCACTAGGGCATTTGACCCAGGAGCAATTCACTTGCATCTTCCACCTTCTAGGTGGTATCAAACACAGCCCTCTACCTTTCCTGCTGGCACCAGGCCACTGAGCAGACAGACACCAGAGTCCAAGTCAGAAGAGCAAAGGAGTCTGGCTGAGATTGCAGGAATTGTCTCCTTGGTCTGGGCCTCACGCCTTCTACCCTGCAGGGTGAGCCGATGAGCAGGAATAGGCCAGGTCCAGCTGAGCACCTCAGACCAAGGCACCTTCTTCATCACCTGCTGGGGTTGGGCCCTATCCCCTATGTAGCCAAAGGCACAGGAGTTGAAGCTTTGACAAGGGGAAGGGGAATTAAGGATTCCCCCAGGCATACTAATAGCCTGGTAACTGTGTTATTCATTCAGAAAACAGAATGATATGGAGTTAGTCTCCAAGATGAGAGAGGCACTGAACTTATCTTTAAGTAATAAGCCAAGGGTGGCCAGTACCTTTCAGCAGGGAGCCACATGCTCAGTTTCTTGCGCACAACACCACAGCCCTGAGGAGATTATAGCTGTCCCCAGGTAAGAGATGACGACCCCTCCAAGATCTCCTACAAACCAGAATAGTCTGGCTACTTTAAGAGTTTAACACACAAAAACACACACACCAACAACAAAAACCCCACCACACAACACTCTTCAGTGCTCAAGTTATTTACACTTCAGGCACCGCCACTGGGCTATTTTAAATAGGATAAATGACTAGAACTACGATAAAGTTACAAAACGTAAAATAAACCCCACTGTGTTTGCTGTCATATTTTAAAGATAAGAAACAATAGAGAGATATTTAAGTAGAACTCTGACCTTGAAGAACCAAACTTGCCTAGCACACAAGAACAAGGACCAATAATCAAGAACAAAGCACAGTCCTCCCCAATATTCTAGTAACTAAACATCCTCCAGCTGACATATCCAAGAACTCTATTACTCTTATCACAGTCCATAATAGCAAGGATGCTAGATAACACCCTGCCATGTCAAGCAGAAACCCAACAGAAGAGTTTCGGCAAAAACTGAAAACAGGATCCAAGCTCAGGCCTGGCAATCAAGCCAACATGAGCATAGTCTGGACAGGTTACTGCACATCATTCAATGCAAAGTGCAACAGGGTAGCACAGAAATAAAACAAAAAATATTCAAGGTTTATTCAAGGAATTGAACAATACATACATTTTGCTTAGTATGCGTAGAGAAATGGTTAGAGAGCCGCAGACATGGCT
>NW_010588235.1:175871-217092 GCF_000705375.1 Tinamus guttatus | reverse complement strand
GGGCAACGGCCTGCGCGGCCCTGCCCGCCCACGCAGTCTCTGCTTTATGTCCATCAAATACATATATTATTATATGTGTGTGTATATGCGTGCACAGACGTCTGGCACGGCAGTATCCATGCAAAGACGCCCCTTTACTACAGGTTTCTTAAGGGCACCCGGACAAGCAAGAGGTGCCTCCAGTATCAGCTGTGGACCCAGGCAGATAGGAGGGGAGGAGGAGCAGGGCAGGAGGCTGCACAACCCGCCTCCAAAGCACTGGTGGTGCCTCCACTGAGGAAGGGTGGTCCAAGCATGGGCAAACAGCAAAAAGCAGTTGGCAATCTCTAGCATTGGTACCAAGGGACAATCCCGTTACCCAAATGTACCTTAAATTCCCATGTCCCTACCACTTCTTCCAATTCTGCATGTGATTCCCCTTGAACTACCTACACAAGGGGTCCTTCACTGATACCCCTCAGTATGACCCAACACAGTTCTTCAGGAGGGGCAGCAGAAGCCCTAGCAGTGGAGACCACAGTCTGCCAGGTCTCCACAGGCTGCAGGGCATTTATAACAGAGGCCAGTGTCATTTTGAAGCAGGTGTTGGTATTTGCTTTCCATCTGCTCAATTAGAAATTCCTCACAGGCAGAGTAGTAGAAGTGGATCTTCAGAAATGCATGAAGTGCAAGCCTGTATCCACACTGTGAATGTATGGGGCCAAAGGAGGAACATTTAGGAAATGACAAGGCACTTGCATAAGCAGCACGTGCAGTGGATGAAAGCCAGTATTGCTGGCAGGACTAAAAGGACAGGGTTAACCTACAGGGCAGAAGAGTAGCTGTTACAGCCATTAAACATGCAGGGAATCAACTGGGATTTGGGATGAGCCTTGGGCTGCTGAAGGAGTTGTCATTGAAGAAGTATTTGGTCAGAACTCAATGAAATGGATACATTTTATATACACAGATAAAGTGCTCCATGCTTTTTCTTCTTTCTATTCTTTTAAGATGGACTGTTTGTAAACTACCATGCAAACTTTGATATAAATATTTACAACATATTTCCATTGAGGAGTAACACTTGCTAGCAACCACTACTTGCCTCTCCTTAGGAATACCAATACAGCTTATGTTCACGCCTCTGCAGCTTGTAGTGGCTATAAATACAGATATTTTTATTCTGCTTTTATTCTGATATTGTCTGGCTTTCCCCACAACTGATCTTATCCCCATCAACCCCAAACTGCTTTCTGTATGGCACCATGCCATGGCTGCCACTTTTAAGGCTGCTTACCTGCACGTAAGGACTGTCTTCCAGATAAAATTTATACCTATTATCTTAATTAACTGTAGGTCTTAAGATAGCTCTAACAAAATATAGCGACTTGAAATATTTCAGCAACTGCAGATAGGCAGTAGCATCTCAGAATTAGTCAAAAGTATAGCTCCAGTGGAAAAGACTGTTATTTTACAATCTTTTTCCAGCATCATCCTTTATGACCTGACTTGTCCTGACCTTATGACCTACTTGTTCCTTGTAAAGAAGGGCAGGCATCAAAAGGACAGCGCTTGGACTGTGGCTGTGCGAACAAACCAGAAGTACCAGCAATGACAGTTCGAATGCTAAGTGGGCTTCACAGTAAAAGACATTCAAAGTCCTGGAAAATAAGGACATGCTGAGGGTCTAGATCTCCATACCTGGCTATAAGTGGAAGGGCCCGGCCCACATAAAAGATCTGTGGAATGAGTTAAAAGGAAACCTGAAAACCTTAGATTTTACAGCTAATTCTTAAATTTGACTTGCCGTCTGGCTGTGAAAAACATACAAATATTCCGTTTCATTTTCTTCCTCAAAAATATTAATATTTCCCTAATTAAGAAAGACTATGCAATAAAGGATAGAGTTGGTTATTTGTAGTCATATAAATGATGCAGACAGATAAAGGTACACGAATGCTAAAGATTTATGGTTGAGAAAGAAGACTTGGAAAAAGGCAAACAATGCAAACAATTCGTATTTGTTGACAACAAAATGCCATAGGTAACACAGCAGAAAAACTCCCAACGCTGAAGTGATTAGCTGAAATGTGCTGAATTTAAAATGGTTGCCTCTGCTAAAGGTAGAGCTCCACAGCACCTGACCAAGTCAGCAAAAAACACAGCTGTCTTCAGAGGAATTAACACAGCAGCATATTCAGATTAAAAATACTTTTTCAAAGATGTAATTTGAAAGGTTGGCAGAGTCACATGAGTCTTTCACTTTTTAGTTGCCATTTGATTAAAAGGGTCCTGGACCCTGTACAGTCACAAATCCACTATGTCTCAGAATATCCACACAAAGGAGTTTTATTCTCAGTGCTTTATTTCAAGGTTATCTAAGGAAAATTTTTCCTTGGATATCAGCACACTTAGTGACTGCACGTTTATAGTGGGCATAAAACGTGGTAGGTGCTTCAAGCTGAGCTTGCAAAATGCCATGAAGAGCAGTGAAGCCGGAGCTCTGAACAATTAACCCGCAGTCAAACAGGCTCCCATACAGCCTGTCTTGCGCTAACATGTATAGTTCTGAACAGTTCATACCACCTGTTATCTAACTATGAATGTCTCTATTTTTAAGCCTGGACTTTCCTAGGAAAAACATGTTGACAACCAATAATAAGGAATGCACAATGTGCAGAATTAAGCACAAAGAAGTTACAAAATAGCTCGGTACACGATTCCTGTGCAGCTCGAGCCCCATGTACACCGGTACGTAACACTGTCACGCAAGTCACTCTGGAGCTAACAGCGCAAACTGTTGTTCTGTAGTCCTCAGGCCATTCTGACCTGTCTCGATGCTTGTCTGCTGCCACCCCACACGTTGCACAAACCCCACAGGTAGCTCATCCGCACAGGGTTCACGGCAGATGGCTCTGTCCGTGCTCCGGGCCTACTGGAAACTGCATTGGGATGACGCACAAGTTAATATTCCTTACAATACGGCCTACTAGCCTGGGCCCCGGTGCCAAGCGCAGGAGCTATTGTGCTTGTAGCTACACGGCTTTCGAGCCACGCTCTCCCTGGGGAGAACTTAGTGCTTCTCACAACGAAAGGTCAGACCCGACACGTTATCAAATGTGACTAATGGTACCGCGGCTCATACTGACAGGTAAAATTCTGGTCTTGGTAAAGTCAGTAGGAAAGCAGCCACTTACATTTGTGATCTTTCAAGCCTTATCAAGCAGCCAAATCCAAGCGTCTTGGCTGCAAAAGGCAACTGAGAGGCAAATTGAAGACTGAAGCATGAGTATATTCATTCCTCACCTTCTTTAAAAAATGGCCACTTTTTGGATTTTTTTAACTGATTTTTTTTTCATATGCTTGCTCTTGAACCTTGCGGAACCATTTTGTTGCAGTTTGAGGCAGACATCAAGCTTGGAATATTTTACTCTCAGCAGTTAAATTTTGGCAAAATACTGAAATGCTTATTATGGAAAATACTAGGCAGTTTTAACTGTAGATGTCACTACCATCTCTCCCATGCCAAAAAAGTGGCTAAAAAATAAATATTTGGTTAGGCAGGACAAGGGGTAACGAAATAAATTTTCCTCTTGAAACTTTCCTTTTCTACAGGACTTTTTCACAAGACCACTCACTTTGCATATCTGTAAATAACCTCCTGTTCTACACCATTCATGGTCACTATCGATTGTATCAGCTACAATACCTTTATGCTGTGGACCTATATCCCATCAAATGTTTTGCTTTTAAAAATTTGAGGTTGCCTTATTATACATCAGCTTTCTTGACGAGCAAGAATATGCCAGTATCTCATTCATGATTCAATTTAATATTATCTCTGCTAACTGATTCAGAGAGACTGTCATCTTCCTCCTAGGCTTGTCAGGAGGCTAAACACTCACTTGTGGATGCATATAATAGGAATGAGGAATAGGTATACAAGAAATGTTTCTCCTCTACCTAAAACATAATATTAATGTCACTGTAATTACTGTTTTGAGGTCTTTAATAATAAAGAAGAGTGAACATTACTTCTCAGTTGTTAATTAATGGCTCTATTGAGGAAAGTAAATAGTCTCCTGCTATATTGGGATATACTTATCCTTCGGGCTTGAGCATAAGATCTTGTACATTCAGCAAGACACAAGCATGTGGCTAAAAGAAGATTTTCTCCAGAAGCTGGATAATGCAGCGGAGAGGAAAGCAGAGCTTTCAGGATAATGCTGTTAATAAGACTGCGTTTTTCCGTTCAGACATTAGAAGAAAGGGGTTGAGTTTCTTTTCCTGTTTAATGACAATAAATTAAATTTATCATTGAACAAAAACTTTTGAATCTTTTAAGAAAACCATATCTCTACCTCTCTCAAAAACAAAAAAAAAGAAAAAAAAGAAAAAGTATCATTATCAAACTATTAAAATAGTGTTAAACCTTTTGGACAAGGAATTAGACAGCTTTAGCACAGGTGAGGCAAGGGCCTCTCTCTCTCCTATTAGTACCCCAGGCACCAACCATATCCCTATAGGGGTAGGATTTATTCTCACTGGAGGATCTGTTCTCCCCATGCTAGGGGAAGCAGTTCAAGAAAGTCCAAGCCCTGGGGCTCCTCTCTCACTCTTGAGATATGGCCTAGTCCTCTCCATCTCTTGTTACTGACTTAAAACCAGCAAAGTTCCACTGATGCCAAATATGAAACAACTCTGCTCTTTGCCAAAGAGGGTAATCCACCTCCAGTATCTCTCCCAGTCCATCCCTTAGCACGACAAAAGATTGCAGACGGAGCTCTTGAACCTACCTTCTTTAGGCTGGCATGGCTCACACATCCCTTCCTTAAACAATTATATGCCTTATTCTAAGTGCTCTGAAGCAAGACAAGCACATTGCATAAAAACTGCTCATAGGAAGTCATGAAGAAATACATATTAATCAACTACAACAAATCCATGCTCACTCAGAAATTATCCATTTTAATTATTGATGCAAAAATGCAAGGACTTTTTCAATTTACGACTGTTCTCTCTCCGAAAGTGCTCAAGACTAAAAAGTGGACAAAAAGGTCTGACTCATGTATCTTCCTATTTGGGTTTTAATTTAACGGTTGACTATCTTTTGTTTTCAGTCTGGCCAAGTGTTATTCAACATCCAACACCCTAATATCATAATACTCATGTTTTAGTTATAATAATGGATATAAATTCTCTATGGATCCCTTTGGGTCAAAAATTAAAAGATGTTCCCTAGCATTAGCAGAGGGTCTTTTTTTTTTTTTTTTTTTTTTTTTGGCAGCAATGGATACAGTGAAGACTGAAAATCTTTCAATATGTAATTTTGAAAATTTTCATCATGGGTTATATGGCACAGTGCTTGCAATATCAGATCCTTTCAAGTCCTATGTAAATACTTCCTGAATCATTTTCTCTCTCTCTCTCTCTACAAATATATATGTAATGCCTAGGAAATGAAACTTACTTAATAATATTATCTGGTATACCCCTCCTTTTAATATACCTTCCTGTTCTTTGTTTTCCAGGACTCAGATGGTTTTCTTTTACTCAGAATCTCACTGAGAAAGTGTTGCATGGTGTCATTGGTCTTACTAAAGAGAAATAAGCATTTAGATGCCATCTTAGTCTTTACATACAAACATACAGTGCAAGTTCAGCGCACATGGAAGAGCCAGTAGCTTTCCATACCGCACAAACATCAAAGCGGTCCCTTGAAGGTGAAGGTGTGTGCAGTCAGACCATGATTCTGGATGCAAATGAAAAAAAAACACATCAGCAGAGTGCCCGACTAGCCTTGGTATTCTGATTCTTCAGCTGCTTGACACCTTTTTCCACTGATAGCCCTGCAAAAAGTGAAGGACATCAAGCTGACTTGTCTGGTTGTCCTGGCCACCCTGGGAGGACATGTGAGCCCGCCGCGAGTGAACGTGTTGTGCATGACAGTGAGTGTGTGTTGCTCACTTCACCTGGCAGTCGGCAGTGGTGTGTAAGGCTGTCTGCTGGCAAAGGAAGGACAGTGCAGAGCACCGGTATGCCAGGGAAGCCCAAGTATATTAATGCCACCCACTGCTGAGCCATCTGCAGGTTATTACACATGTCAGTGACTTGATGGAGAGTGAGTTATTAGAAGAGAGTCACACCATGTCCACTGCTCAGGCTTAAGCACATCTCCCCTTGCTATGGTGTTATTTATGTCTTCACCTTATTTTCAGCATTTGCTTTTTAATCCATATACTGGCAGTGATATATGGCAGGATTCCACAAATGCCTAAGTAAGCATCTGGTTGGACCCCAGAGGAACTGTCTGTAGCAGTAAACCTGAGGACTAGTCAGCAAGCCACACTTCCCTGATCCTGAACAGGTTGCTCCCTTGAATACTTGTGTATGTCCTTACTGGAGGGTATGTTACTCAAACAGGTAGAGAGAGCAAGAATGTCACTGTGGGGCAGCTCCAAAAGCAATACTGTGATCAGTGATGCTGTGATTAAGGAGGTCCATTGCCAGGGACCTTGTTGTTGACATTAGTGCAGCATGGAAAGTCATTAGATATTCTGCATGCACTATGCACAGGGAACTGCATAGTCGTTCCTGCCCCTGCCCTTCTTTAGACATGAACAGTTGCTACATCCTTGTCTTGAAGAATTAAGCTACAGCTGAGTAATTCAGGCCAATTTGCCTCATATCTGGTGTTGAACAGGTGTTGGCTCTTTGCAGCACCACACAATGGTGCAGAGTTCTTGCTAACTCCTCTTTTTTCCCTAGAAGGCCACCAGCATTTTTTTTTAAACCCCCTTTCTTACCTGCACTAATACTGCCCTTAACACTGCATCTCGAGGCATTAGTAGCAGACCTATCCCCTGCTGAGGGATGGGGAGTGCTCGCTACCATCAGGCCAGTAGAGAGACAAGGTCCTTCAAACATCGCTTGGAGAACAAGCCATATCAGCACAATGTCACATCCTTACTAGCAGCCTCAGCCAGTCATGCAGTAGGAAGAACATGGCTTTCTCTTCAGGCTATATAACAGGATTTTATCTCCTGCCCCTCAAGAGCCCGCAGTGAGATGGGGTCGAAGGAGCTGGAGAGAGGCTGCTGCCATCACAGACAGGCGGAGCTGAGGCACAAATGAAGGCAGCAATGTCCTCCCTCCCATACAAATCTGCTCTCAGAGCATATTTCTGCCCACCATATCCTCCCAGGGGTACTTCACCTGCATTTGAAGCAGGAGGCATATTCCTGCTTGCCAGCTTGTCACCAGGCTGATTGGGGTTTCCCCCTTTCCCCTATTTCCCTCTTTGTCATCCTCTTTTCCTCACTTTCCACCTTCGATTACTACTGCCATCTCCCCCTCCAGACCACCCACCACAGAGTGCAGGAGGTATCAAGTCACCTGACCTAAGGAGAAACTGGAGAGAAAAGTGCAGGAGATAAGCAAGTGATTTTAAGCAAAGGAAGACAAAGTAACTACTGTAGCAGTCTTAGCAGTTTCAGCAATTCTGCCAAGGATAAATTTGGCCCAAAAGAGCAGCAAGAGTGCAGCACATGAGCAAGTCTGACCCTGCAACCCAGAGTCTCCAACCCTACAATCCAAGGCAGCAACATTGCACATGCAATAGGGCAGTTGTACAGCTCAGTGACTGTTCATCCTCAGTTCTCTGTAGTATCACTCCACAGACTAAAACCTTAATGAATGTTTTGCCAAGTTCCTGTAATCACACAAAATTTCATAATTTAAACATGCTTTGAAGCTCCAGAGGAAAAATGGGCAAGAAGAAAAAAAAAAAAAAAAAAAAAAAAAAAAAAAGTACATCAGTGAGAACTAGCCATCTGGAAAGCTTTGGAGACTTCTTTTGCTCATTTGTTTGTTTGCTGCTCAGCCGTTTCAGTACCATAAGTGTGAAATATGTTAAGCTTTTAAGTTAAAACATTAGTTTTAACTAATGGCTTAAAGCACCAGTCTTGCAGCAATAATTCAGCACTAGCAAAGGTAAATGCTTTCAGACAACAGAGCCCTGTGATTATGGCAAGGTCCTGGTGACACCATTCTGACCTGTTACTTCTTGCTGGTGCTCTTAACAATATTTCATCGTGACATTGGTTTTCTCCTGCCTGCCAAGCTGTAAGCTAGGAGTAGGCTCTAGACTTGGGGGCATGAAGGCAGACAGAAGCAGCCTCACCAGACATCACCTATTTAGGTATTATTGGCCAAAACATCATATGTATATATAGGAGAGAGAATTGGTTATAAGAAGTGTTGGCCGTGCTGTGCTCCTGCAAAGCACAAGCACCCGCTGCCCCCGAGCACTCGTGTGCAGGCGCACTGAGGGAACAGAGCAGCGCGCGTGCCGAGGGCAGCACTTTGGGGAGATGTCGCTGGATGTGGGAGACCCAGACGTGGCCCGCAGACAGAGCAGGTCTGGAGCACGGGAGGGCTGTGGGTGCCCGGGGGGAGCTGCACTTCGTGACTGCTCGCTGCGAGCACCCCCAGGGTGGCCGCAGCCGAGGCAGCGAGAGGAGCTGGAGAACAAGCGCGGAGACGGCTCTGCAGCTCCAGCGGGCTTGGCAAGCGGGCACACCAAGCACCACGAGACAGAAGGGATTACAGTAACCAACGCATCGTTTTATCTGATAGGATTGCAAGGCACAGTTAGTGCAGACAAAGACTAGTTTGTTTAAAATACCAAGTAATCCTTGGGTTCCTAAAGATTAGAGTATATTCTGCTATGATGCAGATACGTAATAAATCCAGAGACTCGGCACTGACACGGCTCCCTGTGAAATCAAATATGGCATAACATAGTGGTAATTCATAACCTATTGGTAGTTATATACTTATTCCATTCACATGCAGGTGAAATCACTTTATAAAAAAAGTCACAAGTCACTTTTGAGTTGTTTTCACCATCTGCCATAAAATACCATTTTTTAGTATTCCCCTCCAGTGTGAATACACTATGCAGATCCAGGCTTTGACTAGGCATACTTAAAGATATATATTTTAAATTACAGACACAAAACACCTTCTAAAAACATCCATGGGAATATGCCATGAACCCAGTCTGGGAGTACAGTACATTATGTATTACTGTATGTGTCAGTTCAGGCCTTGCACAAAATTTAAACTGCTTTAAATAAGTGAAAGAGTTTTCATGTGGTGTTCACGCCTTCCTTTTTGTTCCTTTATCCTTGCTGACATAAGTTTATGTACCATACAATTGCTTTCCTGATACATATCTATAGATGTTGCGTACTTCTGTTAAAAAACGGTAAATCACAAAAAAAATATAGAAATGTGCAGACCATTAAGCAGACAGTAGTGGCATTTTTGGAAATAGAAGACAACTCAAACATTCCTCATGGGGCATCTTAACTAAGTTACCTTAACCAGAAGCATAAGGTGATGCTATTCTTCATTTAATGTTTTTCATGGGTACTTTAAATATGATCTTCCCCACCTTTCATTAAGAAAACACACACAAAACAGGCAAGCTGCCACGGTGGAACCTGCTCCATGTTCAGTCCAGCTGCCGGGAGCCACAACACCCAGCGCCCTTGCACCCTGCCAGGGGAAAGCCAGGCATGCTCTGTTCCTGCTTCCCCAGCCAGAAAGCTTCAAAAAAGAATTGAAACAACTCTTCCTTGCAACACCTAGAAAAAAAGAAGAATTCATCCAACACTGCATGATTATAGATCCAGACATTTTTTCATGTTTTCCACCCAGCGACACTTGAAGAGCAAGTTTAGCATTTTGCTTGTGTGCTCTCCCTACCTAAAATGGCCTCTTGCCTGAATTCAGGCCCTCTGCTATGTTTTCCAGCCAGTGGGGTTTTGTTGTGAAAGGTTTTAAGGGTTTTCTTTTCTGAGTGGTGCATTGGAGGCACCTAAATGAGAAAAGAGAGAAGGGAGAATTGAACATGACTGAATGAGAAGAGGGACGGGGCAGCTAACAAGGGAGCTAGGACAGGAGAGAGAGACCAGAGCAGAGGAAGAAAGCTGCAAAAGCTGAGAACTAACAGGACACAGAAGAAATGGTAATGAAAGGATAGGGAAGACATGCTAAAAGATTGGAAGAGATTATGAAAAGAAGGAGCAACACTGAAGCACCACTTATCCTTATATCAGATTATTATGTAAGGAGAGCACTGGAGTGCAGAAACAAGAAAGTAAAAAAAAAAATTCTAAAACCAATGTGAAATATAGAACAAAAATGACTATTCCCTTAAATGACAGTATATGTGGCTTTGAAGGAGACAGTAGCAGAGTTTCTGTCTCTTTTCCAACCACATCTTGGTCTGAAACCGTAGGTGTTGAATAAATTTTTAATTGAAAGCATAAATGATTTACATGTTCACAGCAATGCATCCCTCCTTTCTCCACCAGTGAAATTATTTCAGCAAGCACCAAATCTAGATTTCTAGTATCATGGCCATAAACAAAGTCTAGTCCTCTTGATTCTATATCTTTACATCCTGACAGTGCATTATTTTTGCCCGCTGTCAGACAAAGCAAAAACTGAGAAATTTCTCCTTAAAAATATGTTCTGGTGGAACATGACAACCTAATCAAATATCTGTTTATACCCGCAGGAGAGGGGGAAAAAGAAAAAACAACTGTTAACATTTGGATGAGTCTACAATTACCATTTGTATGATCTTACATCTTAATGTGAAGATATTTGAATGCTTTTGGGTGATGCATAATAAAGAGCTGGTTACTAAACTTAGCAGCACTTCATGTAGATTAGACATTATAATTGATGCTTACAGAACAGGACCGAGAGAAATTAATTTTATGTTGCTCCAATTTTCACTGGTTTAAATTAAAGAGTTACACAAAGGGCCTTTACCATGGGGGAGAAAAAAAAAAGTGGATGTATTGGTGGGTGACAGCAGTCATTTTTACTGGTTCTGGTGGTGGCTGCAGGTGTCTCTCCTGCCCAGGCTCAGCTCCCCCATCTCAATGCTCTGTGCTGCAGTCTCACCGCAAACCACTTCAGTCTCCTCCAGTTTCCCTTGACTTAAGCACTTTCCCCGCACTCTGCTCTACTGTGACTACGTGCACACAGGCCAGTCTCACCGCTTCACAGAGGCTAAGGTGACATTACAGACACCTTGTTGCCCCCAACTAAAGCAAAACATCACACTGGCACACTGGTTCTTCAGTCCTCTGCATCTTTTTTTGCAGAGCTAAGGCCTTGGACGTATCCTTGGTTTGTACTTCACATCTGCAACAGCAGTAAAAGTGGAAACATTTCAACAGAAATGCAGGGTGGTCCGGACAGTGATCTTTCAGCTGGCATACGGCTTAGACCCAAACAAACAAACCAACCCCCACACAGAAATCCTCCTTCTGCAGTTTCTCTCCTTTCCTCACCCTCAGCTTGGGTTTAGAAAAGCTGCTTCACTGAAAAGTATGTCCTGCTCTTGCTCTTCCCTTTCCAAAGCTGCTGAAGGTAGGGGAATATCTCATTGGTCCCATTCTACTCCCGACCAACCACACACTCTGCCTTCTCCCACTTCCTCCCCTCTGATTTTTGCAATTCTGCACTAGCATCTCAGCTTGCCAGCCCAGTCAGCAGCTATTTTGCACTCACAACGATCTAGTTCTGTGCACACACTTGGGGAGAGGAGGGCCTCTTCTAAAGCAGAAACCTCATGGACCAGCACCTTTAATGATCAGCCAGATAGATATGCTGGCACCACGTGACACTTTTAGTGGAAAAAAGAGACAGCTAGAGGTGTAGGGTACAGTTAATTCATGGATCTTGGATATTGGGATAGATAACCCAAATCATGCCCATGCTGTATTATACTTGGGAGACCATTTACTGTCTGGATGACAGGCACGAGGCCAGCCAGTGAGATTTACATCTGCAGAGCCAGGAACCTAATTCGGTTACAGCCTCATACCATCAATGAAAGGCTGAAGTAGACGGAACAGCTACTGGATTGCACGGAAGGATGAAGCATTAATCCAAGGATGGACTACAATCCAGGGCACCCTCTCCCCAGGACATTCCATTGTCACTAGATCTCATTCGTGCTTACAGTCCCCATGAAGTAGGGAACAGCTTCTGCACACTCCAATGTAAGTTATTGTGGTTAAGGAGCTCCCTGGAGAGATTGAACTCCCCTAGGCAAGGGAAGGTTTTAAACTCAGACTCTCAATCTGGGATTGAAAGGAGAAGCAGCACTCCCACAATAAGGAGTAAAGGAAAGTTTTCTGTATCAAACCCAAAGAGAAGGCTTGTGCCTGCAAACTGTGCCACATTCAACACTGAAATACTCTTCATGCTGTGAAAGGTCAGAAAAACTTTAGTCTCCATCACACTGCCTGCTGACCAGCTTCGATGGCTCCGCACACTCACTTCTCCAGACCTGTTTCTTAGGCATTTGGCTTCTCAGGCATTGTAGAAGGCACCTCAGTGATTACGCTGGGCTTGTGACAGCAGGACAGTATAAGTCATAACTACAGCACACTGCACTAGGCTCCTTCTGTGAACCCAGACCTAAGGATTTGGATCATTTCAGCACTTTAGAAAACCCCACACTTACTCCCCGAATTATACCTCGCTCTACTGTTAAGCTTTCTACTTATCTCTATTGTAGCACAACCCTTGCCACAGACGAAGTGGCATATGCTGATAAGGAAGAAGAAATCCCAAGAAACTAGATTCTAAACATAATTAAAAAAATTCTGAATTATTACAGCTGATGAATACTACCAGGGTGGGTATGAAATTCTGTTTTAGCAGCTCCTAGTTAAGCTGTGACCCAGCACTTTCCAAGCACTCCAATCTAAGATTATCCTTATCAGGGAAGTCATAAAAGAGGAAATTCCTATCATCAGTATTTGAAGCAAGGGAAAGATAAACAACGTGTGTGTGTGTTTGTGTGGAATCTCTAGTTAATTGTTGGTAGAAAAGGGAGGTGAAAGCAGCAACAGGCAGGGGATCACCTGTAATGATGGCTGCAATTTGGGCTAATTAATGCTCTTGTAAGTTGTTCTTCCATTTAGATTTGGAAGAGTGGCAGAAAATATCCTTTAAGGCAACAGATTAGCCTGCACTTGGAGAGGCAGAGAGGAAGTGGAATACTCATATGTAAAAAGTGTGAACTTTTTCACTTTTGAAAATTTCACTTTTCAACTTCACATAATGAAAAAAAAAAAACAAATCACTGTTTGTGAGCTTTTCTCTTTCTTTTTAACATACAATAGAAGACCAGAATTGGAAGTACCCAGGATTATGCATCTTTTTCTAAACCTTTGGCCTGCATTGGCCATACTCACACACACAAAAAAAGGCCTTATCTATATATTGAGGCTGCAACATTTCCTCTGCAACATTTTTCCCTTTACTGTCAGTGTAAGGAAAACCTAAAAAACAAACAAACCCAGGTCAAAACCATTTCCCATCCAAGCTGCAATATATGCATTATTATTCTTCATACCTATTTCATCCTGCTAGTCTGAATCCAAGAATGATGCTGCCTCACACAGCTTCTAGCTCAAAGTGCACCATTTCCAAGTTTCTTAAATCTTTCCTTTTTATACTCTGCTTAAACAGCTGTGCCTTATTCCCCACTCAACATCCAATTTCCCTTAAGAGAGATAATTAATTTAGAACTCCAGGCAAAAAGACATAGTTGAGGAACCAATTTTCCTGGTGGTGTCTTTCTTAACTATTAAATGGTGCAATTCTGTGACATTTGCATGGGACCAAAGGAATACGCCTAAATCAAAACCAAACACAAAACCAACCAAACAAGCAAAAAACATTCTTCAATGCCGTGTTAACATAATTAAAATTAAATACATGAGGAATTCCACGAGTTATATCTTTCTACGGCAGTATTAACTGATGCTTGCCCAAGAAATCAGTTTAGGAAATGTTTTGTAGAACCTCAAGTGCAAGAAGTTGTTCAGCAATTTTCTTTCCAACACCAAAGTGGTCCAGTATATTGGCACTGATTTCAGCTTCACCTGCCATGCAGTCCTGAAAGGGAGGCCGCCAGCCATCAGGTGCTCAGGTTTCCTGGAGAATCCCGGCCTGCTCTCAGGTAAAGGATCTGCAAGATCATGCTGACCTTGCAGCTATGACAAAAGGCAAACCTGGTCCCCAGGACGGGGAAGCTGCCCGCCTGGGTCTTCTGCAAATAGGTACAAAATCGTCACAGGGTGTACGGGCCTTAGGGACAAGTTGTTGCATAACTGTGTATGTGTCGATAATTTTAGTTCTTCAGGGAGACTTGTGATGAGGCTCAGCCAAGCGGGACCTAAGGCTGAGGTTAAAGGTTGTTTTGATTTTAGCACACATAATTACATAATCAAAAACAAGGTGTTGAAGTGTGGAGGGTAGCTTATTCCATACAGTTCGTGCAATGAATAACTTCAGCTAGCCTACTTTTTGCATGATTTCCCTTTAGAACTAAAATCCCAGTCAAGATGGTGAAAAAATACATTACTTTTTTTTTTTTTTTTTTGAGTAGTGTCACAGCATATGAAGTATGGGAGAGAAAACATCCACATACATATGTGGGGCTCTGTTTCAGTATGACTAATTTGGCTCCTCATCTAAAATTCCAGACAATCCCAGCTTTACAGTCCAGCATGTGCTCACTGTACATACAGTGTGTTTTGCAGACTACAGGAGTAGCCCCATGGAAAAGGATTTAC
The DNA here is from genome assembly GCF_000705375.1 of Tinamus guttatus. The sequence continues at coordinate 202,432 of NW_010588235.1, read as the reverse complement.
GGACAAGAATGAGAAAGAAAACTACATTTATGATAAGAAAAAAGCATCATTTGCAGACGATCATCTCTTTGGTCCTAGCAATGACCTTTAAAGTTGGAAGGACACACAGCCCAGACAGGTAAGGGAAATAGTTATATGGTTACTTTTAATTTTATGGTATATTTTGCTCTAAAGTATGAGCTTTTTTTTTTTTTTTTTTTTTCCCCCCCCCTTCCTACAAAGGAAGAAGAGATTCCAAAACTGTGTTTAAAAAGGCACTGTATTTGTTAGCTATGACAGTAGTTAGGGGAAGATTGCAATAAAGTAATAGGTGTTTTAATCTCTAATGTCTATAATTAGTTAATGCACTGTAAAACAAAAACAACAAAAGAAATCCACCCACTTACAGCATGTCATTACTCATCATTTTTCCACAGAAAAAAGAGAGTGAACAAAAAGACAAAACATTGCAAACCCAGTATTTTGCTAACTTGTCTTTTAAGAGCCTTATTCCTATTTAATATGCATTTAATCAGGAGGCACAACTGAATAATTTAGAATGCAGATGACAACTTTTCAAGAATGGTTTTTATCAGTGTCTGACAGCTTCCTCTTTCTTTTTCATATAAATGCACAACAGGAATCACTTACTAACATTATTAGTTTTAGCTCATCTTCCTGCCTCCTAAATGGGAAAACCCCATGGTTTTTCTTTTCTTTTTTTTTTTTTTCTTCCCTCTCCAGTAGTGAATTTACATGGCTAGTTTAGAATTTCCTACTTGTGAATCTTGGATCAGTTTATTACAAAAAAGAAAGAGAGTCCTGCATTATAATGCACTGCTAAAGTTGCAAAGCCAGACACTCCTGGGAAATGTTAAAATTATGTCTGCACCATCTTAATTTTGCAGGTTATTACATTTTAGGCATATATAGCAACCTTACTGTGGCTGGTAATAACAAGTCTGCTTACAACAGATGTATTTATGCTGTCTTTATTCACAAGGATCCTGAAGCAGGAATCCATCTCCACTCAGCAAAGCGTCTCGCTTGGTTAACAATATTTTTAGTGGCAGTTAAACATATGTATATAAACAAGGATTATTTTAAGCACTTTTCTATTTAATGGTGGCTGAATAGCTGTACCTCATTCTGCTATTCACACCAATAGTTTCGGTGGGGATAGCTTTAAATCAAACATGACGCATAGCCTTTTACTCCATTATGGGTGTATGCAACTAATAGGCGTAAGCCAATATCCTCACTTAGCATAAAATGCCTCAACTGAACGAAAAGCACACTTCAAACTGCTAGAAATTCTTCCCATACATGTATTTTTTTCCTTCCAGATTTTTGGATTACTATTTTACTTTGTCCAGGGGAAAAAAATAGATTTAAAAGCATCTTGAAATGAAAACATCACCTTAAACATGCAAATATAATTAAATGATTAATATTGTGCTCCACATTCTCATGAAGATACTTTCTTCAGTGATCTTTTCAACCATTATTTTTTGCCTTTATCAACACTACTTTATGTAGGTACACACCCTACATAAGGTGCCAAGTTATACTGTTGGATTCAATAATAGACTTAAATTTAGCAATTTTCTTATTGGAAATAATGCCATTATCTCATATGCCCTTGTACTAACTCCCAAGCTACTGCCTGGTTCTCTTGATAATACTACGTTCAAGTTGCACGTTATCTCCGAGGTCAATGCAAAAGGAAAGGTGTTACACAACCCTGAAGAACAAATCCTCCAAGGAGGAGCTCTCAGTAGGCACAAAAAATGTTATATCCTAATATTGGCACAACATCCGCTGGTTTCTTATGCCCTTTGAGTACACATGGAGTGATCCTTTACCAGGTGTTACTTGTTGCTGAGACATGTTCTTCCTTAGCACACTTGATATGGGCACCTGGATGTCTGCCCATAAAAACAGTAAAGGGCAGTGGACTAATGGACTAAGCTCAGGCAAATCTGAGCTTACTCTGCTCTGTGAGGTTACGTGAAAGTTCCCTGTGAGCAACCTGTGGGGATAAATACCTAAAGACAGCAATATAAATCCAGAAGCTGCTTAGCAAGGTGATGTTGGTTTTGCTTACGTGCCTACATTGAGGGGGTTGCTCACCCTGTAGACCTAACTTTGCATTTAAATTCTCTGCGGCTTGATTGCTACATCAGACAATTATCTATAATATTCTCCATCACAGAGGGTGTTTTGAAGAGGCAAAGACTAAACTGTACCAGCACAGCAGTCTGCACATAAGTGCAGAGTAACCTAAGGAAAGGAAACTAGACTTAAAGTAGGTTGGGTACCAAAAAATACATCAGTTTGTGCTGAGCACTGTGCTGCTGAGGCGAAACGCCTCTCAGGAAACAAACACACTCGTGTCCCTCTGTACAAGGGTCCAGTCACTTGTGTGACTGCAATGCAGACATAAGTCAAGGTCGATGAAGCACCAGTGACAACAGAGAGGCTGCAAATAATCCACCCATCACCGAGTCAAGGGGTGCTACTGGGAGGCTGGGGCACCTTCGCTCCGAGCCACCAAGTGTGCGGCTCTGAGATTCTTAACGCAGCAAGGAGGCACCGGGGGCTGCAGCACAAAGTGGTGCCCAAAAGCTGCCAAAAGATGGAGATTAAAATATTTGATTAACTGGGGAGGAAATCAAATGACACACTCACTGACACAACCCAGGAATTCTGCCTGGATCTTGTTTACCAGCGAGCGTGCGACTAGAAAGCAATGCACGGAAGGTGCTGTGGCCATGAGGCAGCCTTGCTTGGGGAATAAAATTGCTGAAATCAAGCAATGCCCCAGATCGTGCCTTTACACAGCCCTGGTTTAACACTAGCACTTTCTTTTTGTTCCCTGCACACACCCTCCAAATGACCCTTTTAGGCTGAAACATTTATATAGAGTCACTTTAAAATTCTGAGGAAGAAACTAAATTAAAAATATTGGCAGTTCTTTCTAAGAAAGCACCAATAATAGTTTTAATAAAAATGCTGATGAAAAATGTACAGAAAATTCCAAGAAAAAAATGTGTGCAAAAAGTCATTTGTGCCACATCTTTAGTGATTTCCTTTAAAGAAGTTTTGATGGGTACACTCTACATTTAATTTTTTTTTTCATCATTTCCTCTCTTAGTCTCTCCTCTCCCCATAAAAATCAATTTCTGGCCATAGCAACATTAAATAGGTAAAAAGATTTTCTTACCAGCACCATGACAGGAGCTATTCTGCAAAAGGGATATAAAGATGATGAAGAGAGAGGCTTTATGAACCTGAGAGATAGCAGGCACGCTCGCGGGAAGGCGTGAAATTGTAGAACAACAGGAGAGACGGGAGCTGGTGCCTGGATTACTAATAGAGCTGGGGAGCTCTGGAAAAGGGACAAGAGTGGGAGCGCGCTGTGCAGCATCAGTAGCTAATAAACTCGGCATCGCTCCCTCCAACATGCTTTTCCTCAGATAAAAGACAGAAAACCCCTCAGATAAATAGGCACAGCTCTGCTGGCTCTGAAGGCAACTGTGGATAATCGAGGCAAGTGGAAGAAAACAAGCCCCCTAAAAGCAACAAAAGGGAAGATCCACATCCCTCCTGCCTGCGTTGCAAACGGAGAGCCTTGCCGTGGCAAGCGAGAGTGGCCGAGGGGCCACCAGCTCACAGCAGAAACACAGAGCACATATGCTGCATGTTTCTGCAATCGCTTTTTGGGTCCCAATTTGTTTTTGTTTCCCCCCTCCACAGTTTTAGCTCTGGACAGAAATAGCTTCCAGCCAGTGCTAGTCGCAGCTTGGGGGGTATTCCACGCATCTGCAGACAGGAGGAAGGAAGCCACAGTCTATATACACACAGTGTTGGCCACTGACCATTCTTTGTGCAGATCTTTCTTTCAGTTAATCCAAAGAAGACTGGGAACAAACTAAAGCCTTTTAGGCTTGACTACAAGTGATTCATGTGCGCCCTGCACTTTCAGAAGACAAGATCCCACCCTATCAGCTTTGTTGTTGCACTTCTGGTTGAAGCAAATGCAATTCTAACTTGGAATACTTAAAGAATTCAACTAGTCCTCAAATAAACACTCCTTGCAAATGGCATCAAACAAGTTGCTTTTACTAGAAAAGATCCTGTTGATTAAAGTTATCAGCCTGAAACCATTCAGTGAAAATTAATCTGCTGAAGGGAAAGCCCACACAAAAACATACAGTAAAAAGTGCATGCATACAATTTCAGTAACTGTCATTTACAGCCAGAATGAGCTGCAAAAAAGAGGCTACACTCTAGTCAAGCTCCAACCCCAACCCTCAACTGCTTCCATAGTCTCAGCACAGCTGGAAGTTTTTGCTAAATTTATCAGCAGTAAAGCAGTGAACAATCAGAAAATGCAAAAAACTGCATAATGAGACCTCAGTGTTCGCATCGCAGCGATGAGCACAGAGCAGCTCACCACCCCTTTGAAACCCAGGGCTAAATCCAAGGAGCATTGCAAACCAGGCCAAAGAGATGTCACTGAACGGTTGCATTTCTATTTGAGATAATTAAAAAGGCAGACCCATGCCTAATCATACTTTTGAAAGGGAATAGTACAAGCCAGCTACATTTCTTTTTGACTTGAAACCGAAATCGTTGCATGCTAGTTCGGTTCCTGAATGTCTGCAAATGTTCTACTTCTGGGCAAGTTAAAAAAAATATTGATGAAGTCTAGCAAAGCTTTTCATAACACTTTCAGTTAAGTGGTATCTCTGTGATATTGAGGTTATGGCATATTTTCTGAAGGACAAATTAAGCCATGGGGTAGAACGTTTCAGAGGTGCCAAGTCCTGCTGACATTCTAGATTAATCTACACATGTCTCCCTGCTTTGAGAAAAAATAGTTGATTCTGAAAATCTCACCTATTTGTTCACTTTCTCTAGGAACTGCATATTTAGGGTGATGTGCCTGAAACAGGTATTGAGAATAGTGCTGCGCTGATAAATCCATGGCCATTTTTCATGTGCACTGAGCATCCACTGTTTCTAATGAAATCAATAGCTTGCCCTCACCGTCTCTGAAAATCAAGTTGTAAGTCTTTCTGGCATGCCAGTGTTCCTTCTTTTAATTAAACCATATAGAGCTGATGAACATTGCAAGCTTGTTTTGTTCAACGGTACATCTAGGAAGAACTGGGAGGGGGACTGGCTAGTCATGCAAGTAAAACTTGCAACTCAGCATTAAGATATAGTAAAAAAAAATACAAGCTATCATAGAAGAGAAGGTACAAGGTACATCCTCTTCTCCTTATATTAGCTTTTCTTAGTTGGAAGAATGGGCTCTTCGGATTTAGGTAGCATATTATGTGGTATTCTATTAAATATATATATTATCACCAGAGTACATTTAACATAAATCCTTCCCAAGGAATAATGTAGCTTCACTAAGCAAAGCTTGTTTTATTCAATAAAATAGACTCCTTTTTCCCCTAGTGCAGACAGGGCAACTACCTCTACTGTTTTCATGATTCAGTTGCCACTGCACAAGAGTTCCTTTGTACTCAAGGTGAATGTGGGGCCACCGCGTGTTGCTCCATGCTGGACAAGAGCTCTTGTTCTTACACCTTTGAGAAGGAACAAACACAGACAAGGGCAACTGCCAGACGTATAGAAACCCAGACGACCTCCCACAGACACCCAACCTCTTCCTTTCCCCAGGATTTTCACACGCAGGAGGACATGGCAATAGCATGATTTGGTGCTCTTCTGAGCATCAAATCTTACAGAAGAGATGGAAATATGATAAACCATTGGCCAGACGTTGTCTCATCCTCACTATGGGAAACTTGGCTGCTCTACTTGTGAAAGACTCAGGTTACTCACGGCCAACTTCTGCTTTCTTTCCCCATGTGGGCAGGTTCCTGGGCAGCCAGGAGCGCCTCTAAGAGCAGGTCTGTGGGCTAGGCACTCGCTAGGCTATTCTCCTGAAAATGCACCACTAGGAAAATGGTAGGAAAAGCACAGGGACCTCACAACTGTTCAGTTACCTACAGCCCACAAAGCCCGGATGGGGACAGCTTTACCCTTCCTCCAAACACGCGTTTCCTCTCATTTATGTGGTGCCAGGGCGAGCGGGATCAGCCGGCCAGCCCCTGCTCCAGGGCACGCCGCCCCGTGGGTCGAAGGCAGCGCTCTCTTCCCCATGCCCACGGCGGTGAGAGCTCTTGGGCATGATGGTCAAGGCGGCCTAGAGTAGCACATACGCAGACCGAACAGCCCTTCTCTCAGCATCCCCATGGATGCTGACCTGTTGGCAAGTTGTAGCCCAAAAAATAGGCAGCGGAGCAAGGAGCAAGCTGCTGCTCTTCTGCATGCAAGAGCAGCAGTTTAAGGTTTTGCTAGTTGCAATGAAAGCAACTTGGGCCCACAGGAGAGGAGGTACTGAAGATCACGGAGAATCCCCTTCTTGCACAAATTTAGCTGTACACTGCCGAAGATGATATGCAACAGCAATAAGTAATGCAGAAGTAAAGAGCAATAAATACTGGCAGCATCCAGTACACCTACCAGCAGGCAGGCTGGCTACCTGCTTATTATTTTTGCATGCAGACTGCACTGCTTTACAGCCTTCCTTCAACCCCATCTCCCACATCAGCGGAGTGATTTTTCAAAAGCGGCTTTCCACCAACCCTGCATCAAAAATGTAAGAGAAGTATGCCTGAAATAGTGATCAGAAACCAAACAGGGAGAGAAATGTAACCTGAGAAACATAACTCAGAATTGCATTACTGCAACACATCTGCTTTTCAGTCCACGATTCTGATCGGCTCATAAATCACACACAGCGAAGAACAACTTCCAGACACTCACTGCTGAATCCCAAATACATATATTACACAGAAGACATAGGAGGTTCCAGGATCTGCATTATGAATTAGAGCTACAGGACATTTCCACTCCTGCAGCTTTAATAACCTCGCTATAATAAAACAAATGGCAGTGCATAGAGCTTACAAGTTATGATCTGGGCTTGTTAAAGGAGGACATGACAAATAACCGTGCATTGCATTTAGTTCTCTGCATGGAGAGCGCATTACACTATCAAATCCTCCCCTATTTTCTGTAAACAATTATGGGTGAAACACAATAGCAACCTCTCTTAATGCACCCCACAAACAGCCTGTCTCTGATACCCAGTTTTTGAAGGTGCTTAAGTCTGATTTGCAAGCAATGCCTTTCTAATTAGGATTAAAAATTACCCTGTTTTAATCCTGCATTCTGCAAGGGTGGTAAAAAGAAGGGAAAATAAAATCTGTAGTGAAAGAGCTTCACTAAACAACATTAATGCCAAGATGGCTAAAAAATTGTTTTCTGCTTAGCATCTGTGACCATTTAAGCATCATTTGTGCTTGGGAGAGAACACAAGTAGCTGGACACTTTGGGACAAATACTTGTTGAGCTCCCTTCAGAAACTATTTGTGCTATTAAATCATTTTTCTATCCTGTGCTCACCCCAAGATGGATTTCTATCCTGTGCTCACCCCGTATCACCTTATCTCAGAGGCGACTATGTATGAAATTCTTGATCGAACATCACTTCCTTGCCCAGGATTCCTGCACCTTTGTTCTGTCACCAAGACCAACTCACTGGTACAGGAAAACATCCTTTTCTTCAAAGTTGTTAAGCTTCAAGCTATTAATTTCTATTTTCCCCCTAAAAATGCAGACCTACTTTCCTAAAAAACATATATATATAAATAAATAAACGATGATCTTTCCATGCCATCTCACTCTCACGTACACTTTACTTGCTATAATAGTCTTCTTATATAAGAGCCCCAGAAGGGCGAGCAGTTATTTATCAGCTTTTTTATGCCCTCGCTTTCTGCCCAGAGAGCCCTACATTAAGACAAGAAAGCTGAGTCCGATGCGCAGGGGCTGCTGCAGCCGAATGCAGCCCCGTGCCCATGGGATACACGAAAGATGCATGGACACTCATCCTCATCTGCCCTCGGGGTACATTAGTGTGTTTTCCTGCCTCCTTATTTCCAGGTGGCTCCGGGGCCGCCGCGGGATTGCCTTGCTCCCTCGCTGGCTGCCGGCGATGCTGCTGCTGGATTTATGGCAGTAGCTGCGGCTCGGTAGCTGCAAGCGGAGCGCGCGCTGCCTCTGCCCGAGACGTCCCTGGGCATTTAGGCCCTGATCCACTGCAGCACGGGAGCACGCACTTAAGCTTAGGTACAAACAAATATATATATATAGCCTAGCCCCAGCAGTGTAAAGTAAGGCCCTGCTTTTAAGTCTTTAGTGGACTCTCAGGCCTTAAAGCCTCAGCTCGCTGCCCAGGCAGGTCAAACTGCATGGCCTGCAGCACACCCAGATCACGATCTACAGAGCAACTAAAAAAGAAAATTTGCAGCATATAAGTATTCCTACAGTAAAGAGGCACAGAGGACTTGCTTGGTTTGTTTTGGGGAGGGCTTTTATTAAGGCAACGCATCTACCCTTTTTAATGGGCACTTGGGTCACAAGATTTATGAACATTTCAGCATTATTTTCCCTTTGCAACATGCTAATAGGCAGGAGCTTCTTGCAGAAAGCAGTGATGTGTGCCCTATAAACGCCTGTTAAACACACTGCTGGGTGCAGAGGCCAGGAGCAGACTGCGGGTGATGGATGCTCTTTTCAAAGCACAGCCACCGATTCCACCCACTCCTTGCCTCGCCTCGGCAGCTCATGCCAAGCTTCTGAAATAAAATTTCCATCGACTTGGTTGTGAAGAGCTACTCTGAGAAGCAGATGAGGCTACTGCTACCCCAAAAAGCCAGGAGGGTTTCTAAAGATACAACCAGAAAAGTGCATCTACAAAAAAAAAAATCTGATTTGCAAGTAAGTTAATTTTTCCTTTTTAGTGTTTAAAAAAAAAAAAAAAAAAAAAGTTGTCTTCTGCAAGGACACCACAGCTTGCCATCAAGCAGCAGGCTGCTTGGTGCAGCCCCACAGGGGCTCGATGGCTTCATATCACTGATCCCACCCGCCAGCTTCTTCCTGGGGCCAAGGGCTGCTTCTGTGAGATTCCAGCCCTGGGCCCGCCACCCTTACGTCCCTCATCTCCCCTTGCTGGCCATATTCCAGCTCCTTCCCACCCATGAAAAACAACACCCAGAACACCACACACAAACACCCTGACCCCTCTTCCCCCACACACACTCCAAACTTCCAGAGTACAAATCAAGATAAAAGATCTCATTTTTGTAACTTTTACCGCCTGGACAGAATTAGTTTTGCTGACAGGGGAAACCCCCCGGGCTAGCCCTATCAAAATGCAGGAAGCCGCTGTCTCTGTCTGCAGTAGCAGATACAGCAGTGAGTAGAAGTAGCAGCTCTCTGCCTCCACGCTCATCAGTGAGGCAATTTCATAAAATAACCCAAAGAGTTTCCTGATGTTTCCCTGGCTGACTCTCTTTGAGATTCTTGTCTTCCCTCTTTGCCTTGAAAAAGAGGAATACAGGCCCTTTTTACTTTGCTTCTCTTCAAAAATTCTTCAAAAATAACATGGTCTTTAACAGAGAAGATGATTGCAAATTTTCTTCAGGATTTTGCTAAATAAAGGGCAGGCTTCCTGATTTTTGCTATTTGCAGTAGCAGATATCTCCAGTAGCAGATCAGCTTATAGCAATAATCAATAAGAGTGAACTTGAAATGTAAAGTAGTCTAGTCTTGTCACAGCATAATTTTTGTTTCAATAATGCTCAGTTTTCCTCTGACCTTTAGAAATCAGTGGATTCAATTACTTGTAGCATTTGTTGAAGATCCTCCAGGGATCTCGCCGTAAATTATACTGTATTCTACAAATAGATACGACAACACTAATCAGCAGATTAAATGGCAGTGATCATTCCTGCAGAGATACTTAAACATCTGATTGAGTCGGTGCATCAGACGTACGTAGGCTGCAGCTTCAGCCTTCAAGAGAGACCACTTTCCTGTGGGGAAAGGCTGGCCTTGCTTAGACACCTGTAGGCTAGTTTAGATAAGTAAGAAAGAGAGAATGGGGAAAAAAAGAGGATAAAAAGACTGACGTGCCAGAAAGATGTTGATGCACGACGACTATCCTCCCTCTGTAAGCGTTTTGCCTTTATGTTTCCATCTATTTAACTTTGCACGACCGTTCCCGCTGCTGCCTCCCATCTGAGGTCACGTTTGGCCAGGAAGCTCTGCTGAGTTAGCAGGGGGACCCAGCTCACATTTAGAGGTGAAATCACCTTGGTTTGGACCTGCCTTCAAGCCTTTTCTTATAACCAGGTGCTCACATTTGCAGGGCAGCAAGCAACAGTGAGGTGTGATCACATCCTCCGCCACAAGCTGTTATTTTGACAGCTCTATTACAGTCATATAGAAACAACTCCCAGGAGGTGTAAAGCACTGTAAAGAAAAAAAAAATGCAGGAAAAATTATCATCTGGCCTGCAATATGTTAGCTTTCATTAAAGAAGAGAGCTAAATGCAAGTGGGAAGATGTGAGGAATTCATTCTAGGGCCTTTTGTTTTGCCATAGCCGGTTAGAGCTCTCCAGCCAAAAGCAGTGTTTTCTTCCATCTTTGCTGAGTTAGCCCATCTACTACTTATTTGATTGCAGGTCTCTCCTCCAGAAGGATTTTTTTTCATATTAAAAACTCAGCCTCAGTCCTACTTCTCCTGAGATATCTTTCCTGGCAAGGAAGTTGGAGGAGCAGGGGAAAGCTCATCAGAAATCACTAGCTCCACTCAGGTTTGAACCTTTAGCTCTATCTGATCACATTAAATGAAATAGTGCAGTTTGAGAAATGCCTGTGTTTTCTAACCCGTCTTTAGAGGCATGAGACCTGGTCAAGTGAAGGATTTCTGGACCAGATCTTCTGGTTTTGTGACCAGTAACAGTCACGTTACTTTAACATATCCTATACAAACCTCATCCTATCCCATCCTTAATCTCATCCTATACAAACCAACCCTTATCTCATAAAATTATAGCAGCACCCAAAGGAGCCTGATGCAGACAGCCACAGGTCATTTCTGGCACAGTAAGGAGCAAACCAGCCAGCGTGCTCAGTTGTCCTCCTCCTAACACCATGCTCTGCAGACACATACATACAGTTTTCTCTTATTTACCATTCGCCTCCACCTTTGGAAGGCAAGAAACAGAAGTGTTGATGGAGGAGCTCCAATCACACTTCACGTTTCTGATAGCATTTGCTCAACAGTGGCAGTTTATAAGTCAAAACAAATAACTTGCAAATCAGATGTACATTATGGAGCTGTACCCAGAGGAAATGCCTGTCAAATGTGTTAGCACTTTAAAATTCACAGTGACTTTGGTATGTTTTTGTTTGACAAGAGGTATCCTGAAAAATTTAAATTTTGTTCCTCATTATTGCAAATTATTCTCCCAGCTGAAGTGCCTTTTCTCTTAGGCTATACACTGCAAATTGGTGCTGCACTCTGACAGTCAAGGGAGGCTCAATCAACATCTTCCTTCTGTCAAGGGAATGCCTCTAAGGACTTCATTTTGCACCTGGCACTCCTTGTGAAGGGGCCCTTGCAGCAGAAGGGGAGGTTTTTAACCTAAGGAGTAACACCCGAGTGCTGATGGGAGGCATCATCACTGGCAGTTGAAAGAAGTTTTAAAGAACAGTACAAATTGATATATTTACTTATAATCTTTTCTCCACTTTCAAACCAATATTTCTATCAAATGCTTCTCCAGGAAACTGGGCTGCAAAGATTGAACTGCAGGAATTAACACTCCAACAACATAGCAACACCATATGATAGGGGAAGCTCATGTCAAGTTAAAATAAAACATATTTCACTCATTTACAATCTCTCACCGACTTACCAACACACGCCCAAGAGGATGTTTGGGCGCTGGGGCAGCAGTGTCCAGGTGGCACAGGCAGGATCACTTGCGATGCTGTGGAGGATCAAGGAGGCCACCAATCCCACACAGAACCTCCTCAGGAGGCAACTTTGGACCTATCTTTTTGTACCCTTCCGGAGCTAGCAGGGACCAGTCTGTCCGCTCCATCCCTCCTCTGTCAATCATCAGGAATATCTTGGTGTCCTGCGTCTCCTGAAACAGTTATCCCAAGAAACCACATGTAGATGCACACAGGGCTCTTCATAGCCCAGTGACACACCTTCAAAGAGACGGTGCCTGCTCATCACCCTTCTGCTGCTGTTTGCTCCTTCTGGTGCTTTCACACCCAGACCTTCCTGCTCACACCAGTCTTAACATTTCCATTATGATTCTCTACAGGTGTGTGAAAAGTCCTCGGTGCAGTTGGCAGCTTCACCTGGTGGTGGTCTGCGCTCTGTCAGCGACTTGTCACTTGCTTGTGGTCTGAGTTATTACCATCTGCTCTAGCACAACGCATATGCAATCGCATATCTAAATCTGATCCCTTCTGCATAGTAGCTGAGGTAAGATGTTTTTGCTTCCTATAAAGACGATCTTTTTCACGACCTCACAACCTTCACAATCTCACAAAAAAAGGTCACTTGACATTCTCACTGCCCAAACTAATGGGTTTCAGTCACATCAGCAGCTTAGGATTTCAGCTTTGTACTTGTCAAAAAGCCTGGTAGGTAGCCAAACAAAATCCCCAGAACACTGCCAAAATTGGTAAAGATTGAGAACGTACTGGCATTTTAGCACATGGTTACAGACAAAAAAGTTGTCCAGGAAGCTGGGTTTGTGGTCTGCAATCACTCTCAGAGAGAAATTGAAGTTATACTTCTAAATGAAGCTAGACAGCATTTCCATATATTTGAGAGCTTGGTAGATCAAAACCACAAAGAGAATTAGGCGCTACAGCACTTATTTTGGAGCTTAGGGACTGTTTAGTGGCAATCACAACACTGAATTGGGTGCTGAAGTTCATGGGCACAAGAACTGGACATGGCCTTTGTCTTGAAAAAAATAATCTCCTGTGACATAAAACTTTTCCTGTGTCTTGTCTGAAGAAAATCATACATTTGAAGTAGAATTATTGCAACAGGAGAGATTGATAATATTATTAATTCAAAGTATATGACAGCTAGATGCTTAAACAGCACTCAGTACATTGAGGAGATGGTCATATGTCTCTCCAGCAGAAGATCATGATTTTGCTCTTAAAGGAGATGTAGTAAAGAATGGTATTTTTGCTGTGGAACACCAAGGACTGAGTTTAATTTGTCATAAGATTAAGTCATTAGAAGTAATTTCTGCATGTTTTGCATGAAGGATTCTAACTTCAGTCAGGACATTAGCTGTGCAAAGTACTTATCTTTTATAACTTTGACATAATCCAAAGAATGTGTTCAGGCTTAATTTAACACATTTAACCCAAATGTTCAAAGTCTGTGTAGATAAGTCCATGTCTTCTTTGCTTCCTCACAACAAACATCCATCAACACACATTAAAGTTGCGGGGCTGCCTGCCCAAGCATTGTAACAAAGTTGTTTAGTGGTACTGATTACAGGAGTGAGGCATCTTTTACAACAGTAATTTTTGACCAGTAATCCCCATTTAGATGCATGTTTTTGCTGTCTTTTGCTCTGCAGAACTGCCTTGGTCATTTGCTTAACATAATAAACCCCTCCCCTAAATTCAGCACAAACAAAAATAAATTCACTGGTTATATTTTTCTCTAGGAAAGTTTAAACTGCCAACGTTGCGGAGCTATGTTCTTCATAGCTTCATAGCGCTTCATTCTTTTTTTGTGGAAGTTTTCTGTCACAAGGAAGTCATTGCAAATTCACATATGAAATTTTCCAGAGGATTTAATATTAATGTACATGCAAGAGACTTGTGAAGTCTTTCTCTTTTGAAATGTTAATATGCTGCCAATAGTTTCTGGAACTGGTATTATTCAGCTTTTGCAACTAGCTGAAAATTAAGTCCATAGAAACAGTCCTGATCTCAGGATAACAGAGCTATATCACTTTTCAGGTCAGTCATTTTCCAGGCACGGACACATGGTCATTGGCTCACTGACATCCCATTTGAGAGCAGTTTCAAATCAATCCATGTTACTGTTATCATTTAACATTGAAGTGAAAGGCCTCTGCATTTCCACTTGCGGCTTCTCTCATCCATGCAGAGACCTATTTAATCACCAATAATAAACTCTTGAGAACTGTAGGGCACATCTCAGACCTCACAGTGAACATGGAAAAGTTATGTTTAGTCTAAGGCATTAGTCAGGAACCAGTTATTACACTGAACAGCAATAAAAAAACGCATAGATCCACAAGGTCTATCTCATATGAATAGCCACCTAAGGACAAGATTTTTCATCCATGCAATTCTGGATGTACTTCACCTGCTGTTTAATAGAGCATAACCCTGCTTTGTCCCCACCCTCTATTAGTTGGGACAAAAAGACATCATGAAGATTCAGTTGAGGAGTCATGCACAAGTTTAGCACAAGTAAAGAATGGTAGAAAAGGTAAATCTAGGTTCACTTAAGGACGTTCCCTTCCAAACCCCATCCTGAGATGTGTATTAGAGCCTGCATGCTGTCCCCGGCACTGGGCTAGATCAACTGGTTTAGGCCCACTGTGGCATGCCAAATTAAAGACGAGATCCAGCAAGGAAAAAGAAAAAGGAATGTTTCCTTCATCATCCACCCTGTGTTTAATGCTATGAAAAGTATACAGAGGACTGTAGGACAAGCAGTCTCACCTGCCAATCTTCACAACCATTTATAGTAAAACGTAAAGGTGTGATATAGCCACTCATACCCTTAAGTTCAAGCTTGGCTTTAAATAGTAAGTAAAATCCAACTTTCAAAACAATTTTAATGCTGAATATTTAAAGACTGCCTATACAGAAGGGTAACCAAGGCTGCTAAAATGTTGGCTGGAGCAAGCAACTTTGCACAACAGCCTGTTTTATAAAGAGTTTATTTGTTACAAAGAGGATGGTATGAACACTATTTCGTTACTAATGAATATGTTCCTTAACTAACATTTGGCAGAAGTGTACAGGAAGAGGATGGTGCTTAATGAAACTGTTTTTAAAACAGTCTCTGTGCCTTTTCTACTTTTTTTTTTTTTGCCTGACAAGTCTCCTGGAGAGAGAACATAGCTTTAGTTTGAATTCAGCAGCAGTGAGCACAAATATCTAGCTGTCAGTAAGCCTGAACAGGCTTCATTTGTAATCAAATCCACAATGTGGCTCAAATGGAAAGTTGCCTGGTAAATTGATGCAATTTATTGTAAGTGTGCCTAGTCCTGTTCCCACTGTAGCTGGTGGCAGATGGCAGTCTTGTCAGGGAAAGCAGGATCAGGCACTGTTGGCTGGTGCTTGTACTTCTGATGTGGTGACGAGTGATAGCAAGAAAAACATCCCTGAATGGTTGTATGGCAACACACCCCATCCCTTTTCCCCATTTCTTCCAAAAATCTTGCACATTTTTAATCATTTACCTGCCTTCTACAGGTGCCTGTGCTGATTTAGACTTGCTAACAAATCTTACTGCAGTTATGACTTTTATCAATTTTTTTTGGAAGTATCATCTCCTACAGTCATGTGAAAACAGTTTTAATTTCGCAAATTAGGAGCAGTGCCACCTCTGCTGTTTGCAAAGGAAGGTGCAAGAAAGTAACCAGTAACTGTAAAAAGGGACTGGTAATATTACTGGTAATATATGAAAATTCATTAGGAAAAGACATGAAAAAAATCTCTTAGTTAAAAAAATCTCTAACGAGTTTCCCAGTTTGACAGAGATTTTGAATGAATGCTAGTATTGAGCAATAAACCAGCTTCTGCCCCCCTCTAACGCTGCTAGTCCAACACCACGCAGCATACACTGAGTGCTGAGCCTACAATACTTGCAGTTCTCCACACATTCATGCCACCTGCCTCCACGATGACGCTAGATTGCTAAAAGATGGCCTAGTTTGGCCTTGTTTTTCCTCTTGACTTTGGGTGAACACAATAATATCCCTTTTCCCCACTATCTGAAGAAGGCAGACCTGGTGGCAATTTAAGGATTAGATGTTATAACAGGCTCCAGAAGGAAACATTTATGTCCTTGAGCCTTTCTCAGGTCTTCCAGAAAATATAGATGTCTAAAGGCAAAATAGCTCCTTGGAAAGATGTAAGGATTAGTAGCACACCCAAGAGGACTTGGGGTCCAGACAAGAAGGGATTAGGATGATCCACCAGCATGGCTCTGAGCAGTGACAGATCCACGACCGTGCTCTCCAAGTCTCGCAGTGGCCATCTGGAAGGGAAAACCAGGGAGACATGGCGGGGGGAAGTATTTCATAGCCTCATATGGCTATGAAATGAGCGTCATCTCCTCGCTGGAAGCAGCGTTATCTTTAGCTGTCAGGCTGTGCCATGAGATGATGTCTGGCCCTGCTGTGGGCCAGAGGCAGCAATCTCTTGCAAACTGCGCAGACACTGGGCTCCCACGTGCCTGCTCAGGACAGTGGCACCACCAGCTCCTCAGCTTGGAGCATGTTCAAGGCCAGCAGCCCAACAACATTGCTGGAGTCTGAGCGAGACCTGTCAGATGAAACGTTCCAGCTCCCACTACTTCAAGACAGGCTCTAGTCCATCTCGCCACATCCTCCCGCACCTAGGCCTGGCCTTGGAGGCTTGAGAGGAAAGCAGAAGTAAATTAGTCATAAACTCCAGGCAAAACTAGGGTTGCGGATAGGGCAAAGGGCAGAAACACTTTCTGCTCAGTGCCATCCCCTTCATCCCTGAAGGCGCTGACTCTCTCCTGAGGTGCCATGGAGCAGCTACAGAGGCATATGGTCACTCGTGCCTCTTTCCAAAGTGACGGACAAGTACGCCCCAAGTTGTCTCTCCTATAAGGAAGAGTGCTCTGGAAAATTGTTATTTTCTGCTTGAAATGCCAGGATAAAATGGAAGCCAGACGCTGGCAGTCTCACCTGTGGACACGCTCTCCTTGGCGTTGCCTTCAAAGGGCATGGCGTCACCAGGTAGAGTTAAGGGCGCCTTGATATTGTGTTTCCTGGAAGCCTGAGCTTGGGCAGCTCTTTGTTCAGAGCCACAAGCTGAGCTGCTCCACAATAGGCACAGGACAGCAATGATTAATGATACAACCACTCCTGCCAGCTTTCAGGTGGGTCTCAGGATACTTGCTGAGACTTAACCCTTGCCACACGGCTTTAAATGCTGGGTTTTGAAAAGCAACGGGAAAAAATAGGCAACTACAGTATAAACAAAACTGAGAAAGAACCTGGCATATTACAGTGGCATACAGTGACCATTTCTTTTGCCTGTAGGCTGCAGTACACCTTTGCATGCGTAAATCTGAAAGAGGGAAAATACTCCAAAAACATTCCAAATCAATGTCATCACAATCATCAAAAATGTTTTTATATTGAAATGGAGTCCTTAGCTCTGTTGATGTTTTTAAGCACTCAAAAACTTTGGAGAAAAAAAAGCCCAGAGCGGTCGCCTCCATAGGATCTTGCTACATCCAGGCATGGAGTAGCTAAGAAAGTTTTGCCTTCTCTTCCACCCAACCTGGTCCTCCGTCCCCTCTATCCCCATTCCCCTCCCCCCCCCAAAAAAAAGGATAAAAAGGAATAGTGCCATCCTAAATCATAGTAATGCTCAAACCTTTAGTGAAAAAAGGTGAAAAGTTATTATTTGAGAAAATAATAATTATTAACTGCACAAGATTCCTGGATAGACTGTAAGACCTCCATTTGCAGCATCTGGACATATGAAGTCTTCAGAAGATATCTACTTAGAACAGTAATTAGTTGCCCTGAAGAGACCACAGTAACTGATGGAAATTTCCCTGAAACCTGTTATGAAAATATAAAACAGCTCTTTACAACAAATGGTACTGGATTTTCACTGTATGCTCCAAATACATTAACAATCAATTCTAGCATCAGGTAGTGTATCCTGACACTTGAGGAAGCTTGTAGCAAAAACTGCACTTGTTGAGGGCCATGAGAGCACCTGCTGCCAGAGAGGCAGGTTCAGCCCTACTTATCCTACATACTGCTACTGTGTGACAGCCAAGTGAGCACCAGTGCTGGACACCAGCCTCTAAAAGAGCATCTCTGAAAAGGGGTCTTCTTTTGGAATAGAAGTTATAAGCATTATTTTTGAAGCCAATTCTCCCACTTCTGGCAATGCCCCAGAGTGCTCAGAAACCTAGTAAATGTGAAGTAAATAGAGTCTATACTGTTTACTGGCATTGAAAATATAGTAGAGTAAAAGCCAGAACATTTTCATGCCCTTTGGGATCAGGGATGAAAACTAGTGAATCAGGCAGAGAAAGCAGAAGAAATCTACTGCTTACTGGCAGATGAAGTCCACAGGACGATGTCTGCTCTGCCTGAAGAATGACCTCTGCTGGGGACAGCAATTATTTTCCATGCCTCATCCACTGTGGATTTCTGATAGAGCCACTGCAGAGCCTCTACTAGCTCCAACGCAGCATTTTTTTTTTAAGTGTAAGAACCTGCCTAAAGTAATCAGTTTGTGGAGCTCAGCTGGATCAAGAACTGCTCCTTTTCATTCTTGTGTGCTGCTTCCATGCAGCTTTTAATACAACTAACTAAGAAAGGGCAACGTGTAGGCACATATGTATAGATGTAGCATACAGTATCCATATGCTAGTGGGTGGCCAGATTAAGTAGGCTAATATCAAGCTATATTAATTCCACAAGGCAAGACACTGCAGCTCAATATACCCTTCATTGTGCCAAATGCACCTTGGCCCATGGGTTCTCCCAGTGAAGCTGGTCCAAGCTAGAAAGCAGCTGTGGATCAAGCCCAGCACAGCTGGCCCATTGGCCCCACAATCAGTGGCCACAGGGCTCAGGCACCACCAGGGCTACAGTCCCAAGCAGGGACTGGCCGCAGCCCCAGAGGAGCTGATCACAGCAATATTTCCACAGAGAGCCAGCTAACTTCTTGTGTCAAAGTAACTAATGAGAGGGAAATTATCATGGCTCCCTGGTCTGTCACCAGGATGACGGAATGGGGATTTTTTTTTAAGCCAGATATGGGTTTTAAATTATGGAAATAGAGAGAAGACAGCTTTTCATAGAATAACGCTGGCACAAAGACAGAGCGTGCCCACAGCCCATGCCCGATTTCCTCGGGGAAAACAGAGCAATTATTTTGTTGCTATCAAGGAGATACTGGGGTGTTTTCTTCCAATTTCTAGGACTCTAATGTAATAAAAGGAGCTAGCAGCAGCAAGGCATCCGAGTCATTATGTGGTGAATATGCCAATGCACTGGTCTAATTTGAGGCCTCTGCAGCAGAGGCAGCGCAGGGTCTCTCTGGAGCATCGGCTGCGGCTCGGCTGTATGGACAACGTGAGTGGGAGGAAGAGCGCGGGGCTGCAGGGAGGAAGGAGGCAGGGACAGGCACTGCCGCACAGCTCAGGTGCCCCACGGAGGTCTCCCTGTTGGATAATCATGGGCTGTTCTCCAGCAGGATTCGTTCAGAATAGATGCAATGTATCAGATACCATCACAGGCCCAGGATCTCTTGCAGAGTGACTGCAGGGAGGGACCTCTGTGGTCTTCTCTAACCGAGACGCAGAGACCACAAAGTACCATACAGGCAGTTCAGTGAGTGTCCCGGGCAGCAGAAGCAATGCTTGAAGATCAAAGGGAGCATTTTCGAGTGGAAAAGTGAAAGCGGGGTGCGGTATTTACTTAGAAGGGATGCAGGCTCTCTCCTGTCTGTAGGAGTGCACATGTATCAGGAAAGCCTGGCGTTTTCCCTTAGTGATGCTTGAGGAGCCTCCAGCAAGATCATCGCACCCTTGGGCAGAAACAGCAACACGTGCTGGCCCCATCTGCCCCCATGTTGTCTCTGGCTGCTCCTGAGGCCGAGAGGCCGCAGCATGATGGGCCAGAGACGTTTCTCACCGCAGACGTCACACGTTCTTTTAGCCGTCAGCCAGAGCTTGTGTGCTCTGCTCAGCTGCTGGCAAGCTACTAGAGCACTTGGATTCATTTTCGCCCCTTATCTTCTTGCTAAGAACTCCTGAGATGCCAGTTGCTCAGATTTATATCCCTGGAGAAAGGCTGCTTGTTTGCAAGGGTTGTCCCGCCTGGCTGCACCTCAGAGCCCATGCTCAGGTTTACTTTTCTGACCTTGAAAATTAAGAGGACACTGCAAAGCACTTTTCAAGGAAATTGGAGTCCTGAGTGATCACCTTTGAAGTGCCCCAAGAAAAATACCTCTAAGAGAAAGCCCTCGTGCTAAGGGTCATGGAGGATGAGGCCAGGAGAGGAGGTCAGATCTCTCCCCGGTAAGCTGCCCCCCAGCCCCTGTACCAGCACTACCCTGCATGCAGCCAGGAGAAAGTTTAGGGAAAAAAACCAAGGGGCAGGGAGTTGTGCTTCACAGACAGCCACGTCTGCAGCACCCGAACTCAATTTGCAGCTAGGGCAGTACTGTCACCACAGCCACCACCACGGCACTGTCCTCTGCACCAACACCAACAGGTTTAGCCTTGCTTTGACGACATCCTGAGGCCAAAAGTCCAGCTCTTCTTTCAGTACTTACCATTAATCATCTTCAGTGTACTTACACAGAAAGAAAAATGAAAATTGTGCTTTCCTTCTAGCTTGCTTGATGGTGCTTCCACCTAGCAGCCCCTGTTACACCTTGCTCCAGTGGGCCAGGAGTTTTCCTGGGAAAGCCTCACTTTCAGTAGTCACTACACAAGGAAAAAGCATGCTCTGAGCCTTTCTGAAAATACATGCAAAACCTGGACAGCATATTGCACTCCTCTAACCTGCTACCCAGATGAAAGCAAGTCACCTGTTACACTTGCAGGGCCCCACACATCAAAGCATGCATTAGTCTTGTTACCAATGGTAGATTAGATCAACACAGCTACATTTACCAACAGAAAGTCCTGAAAAATAGGGGTTTTTTTAAACTCATTTGATCCCTGTTTCATAGGTTATAATCAGTTATTTGAGCACTCCAATTACCCCATTGCAGTTCAGTAACACTAATTACATTACAGCTTTCAGCAATGGAAGTTTCCAAGCAATCCTCCTCATTAGCCAGGTTTCTACCATTGATATAGCAGCAGGTTTTAAATTTCTTCTCTTCACATTTGTCAAGTTGGTTCCAATTTGTTCCTAATTAGGACTTAGCTCCTCCACTGTTACTTAAAGCCATTCTCCCTGCTCCAGTTAGCATCCAGCCAAGATGATTAGCACCCCCTCACAATAAGACCCAGCATATTCTCTTCACCTCATTTTGTAGCCTGCCAGCCCACAGAACCAAGACCTTTAAAATCACATCAGTTATACAATAGCTAATGGATTTTCTCCTATATTTCTCCTTTGCCATTTCCATGATTTGCAAACTGAACATTTGGACTTTCATATTTTTCAGCCTCTCAGATCCTTCTTGCTCAGCACATACACACTATTTCTGTGATATTGGCTCCTGAAAAGCTGAAGCTCTAGACCCATATATTTAGAATAAGCATAAGGGAATTACACTTTATAGAAAACTGTAAGTCCCCAGCCTTTCTCCTACCAGCTGCCCTACTACTAATAATACATCCTATTAGGGGACTGCTCTCTTTATAAGTCTTTTTAAAATACCAGAATGCTTTTCAGCAATCAGTTTTAATTTCAACAGTGATAGCCACCTATAGCTTTTTGCACATGGATTTTATTTCCTGCATTGACCCCTTTACTAAGTAGGCATTTCTTGCTCGCATAGGAAGCCTCCCCCTGAAGAATAAAACTAAGGTCATGGGGGAACTAATGATGGTCAAACCACTGTGCGTGTTTAGGGAAATGCTATTCTTGGACAGAGCAAGGAAGAGAGGCAGAGCTAAATAGTCTCAATTCAGTGGGAAATGGCAGCATCAGAGAAGGAATCTCTATGGGCATTTGAGTGTCTCCTATGTGTAATTAAGTAAGTTCACATCTGGGAGAGGACTCAGCTGCTTTCAAATTATGCCTGGCTCTTAGGTGCCTGATGGCAGACGTATAAGTCAAACCCAGTGTCAGGATCCTTGACTCCATGTATAGGTATTGGAGTAAGCAGGAGGCCTTTGAAAGACAGCCCGTACAAACCAAGTGGAGCTCTTGTAGCCAGCTATTCATCTGCCCTGAGAAATGCTGATCTGATGTTGGCAGCTGACACTGGTCTCAGCCAGGGTGGTAGATTTAACTTGTGCTCAGAGTGATCCTGGAGTCCAAAGCAGGGTTTAAATGCACAAAACTACAGTGGCTCCCTCAAGGAGAGCCCCTTGCCTCCCAGCGGGGTAGACCTGGTGGCTCTGGTGGGGCTGGTTTGGTTCTGGTCACGCCTGCTGCCCAGCGGCTGCAAAGCTCTGACCCCACTGCCTGGCCCTGCTGGACACCCTCTTCCCCTTGGCCAGCCTCCAAATAGCTCTTCCACACACCCCAGCCTGTCGCCCTCTCTCCTCAGCAGCCCAGCGGTCTCCTGTGGCCCAAACACAGCACGGGCCGAGGCCGCCTGCTCCATGGACTGTGAGAACTCTGCATCCAGCCCCGGGGGACCCCAGAGCTATTTCCCAGTTCCTCCCAGGGCCTCCTCGGCATTTCCCCCTGTGCTCGCCGTTACCACTCCCCTTTCCCGAGGTCTTCCCCTTTGTCCTCCTGCAGGTTCCCACAGCGCTGCTGTCCTGCCCTGCTCCTCCGTGTTGGGTGCTGTTGCACGGGGCATGGCCCCACTCTGTGTCCCCAACTCCTGCCATCCCTTTAGGCACCCTCCTGCCCCTGCTCCCACTAGCTGCTGCTCCTACCGTCCGCACAAGCTGCTCCAGCCTGGCTCATGCTGCTCCTTCCTGCTCCTGCTGCTGGGAAGGCACTCGGCAAACCTGATCCTTGCTGATTTCACACCCCCTAACTTCCTCCTTTGAAGAGAAGTTATTAGCCATTTATTTATCCACTTTTCTTTTGCTGTCTTCCCCCCACCTCCATTTCTGACTTATTCCTACTCTCTTCCTCCATTTCATGGCCTTGGCTTCCAGCTTCCTTCCTTCCTTTCTTCCCTCTTTTCACACACTGCCCTCATTTCCCCATGTCTTTGGTAGCAAGCAGTTTGAGTCTAACTACCTAAGGGACGATTTATATGTAATATCTCTCAGTACTATGGATTAATACATCTGCTTATCTCTTCTCCAGAGATTATTTCTTCTCTTGTAAATTAAATAGTAGGAGGCAGGTCAAAAGCCATAGGAATAATTTATTTTCTAAAGCTCTTACTGGAAGGCAAATGCTCATTTCAGAGTATTTACATAACTGCATAGGTGATTAGCAAAACAGCTGTGGCAATGGAGGGGAAGTAAAGCTCTCTCCGTTTGTCCGGGTAGCTTACAGGTAGGGCTGAAAACCTTGCAATACCTGCTCTGAAAGAGCCTGCCCTGCAACCCAGACTGGAAAGCTGCAGTGCACTTGCTCTGCTTCCCGTTGTTTCGGGACACCAGCAAGTGTTTCCTGAGAGGGGATGTCCGCGTACGTGCGATTCCCCTTTCCCGCTCCCCCGGCCGGGCAGAGCCACGGACTTCCTGAGCGCTGCCCTTGGTGAGAGCCGGGAGCCCAGCGCGAGTCCACGAGCGCCTGGGAGCTGAGCAACAGAGACAGCCACCACCTTCTGTTAAGAAACTTTTATTTGTCCTTTGGATCTGTAATGTAAGCACATAAAATTACAAGTGGAAGAAACATCATGCCACAAAATTGCATAGAATCTTTACAAAAATGTGAATTATGCCTCTGAAACAATCATAGATCGAGAAACCCAAAAATATGTACATGTTAACTGAAGCATCTCATCCTACTCTGAAAGCAAATCATCAAAGACTAATCAATCACAGACACTATTAATACAATGTACAAGAGCAACACTGATTTCAAAGAAAGGCAAGCAATGATGTCCCTTTAGTTATATTTCAGTGAATGTTTACCTAGTACATGAGCATTAATTAACATAATTATGAACATGTTAAATCTAAAATGCCTGGCCTTCATTAGAATTTTTAAAATTCTGTTTATACTGCCAAAACCAAGCTATTTTCAGTAGTGTAAAGATATCTGAAGTGCACAACCTAGTTTAATATAGACAGCTCTATTCTATACAGCAGAAAGTCCACGATACAGCATTTCCACACATTCAACACGGAACAAGGCAAATACATAAAAGGCACAAGACTTGCACATCATAAAGACCCTTTTTCATTATCTTACTCTAGTTCAAGTAATATCAATATTAAATGATATCTGTTTCACTGAAATAGTTTGAACAATGCAAGATGTACAGTATTACACAACTACCTTACACCTGCAGAAAGTGGCACTGTACAGATTTAAAAAAATGTGAGTACAGTAAATGGTCAAATACAAACGTACTGTAAAATGACTACAGCTGATAGTATACTTAACCCAACCAGTATAGCTTTTTTTTAATATAAATAAAAGATTAATTGGTATTTGCCCAAGATTCTTTGAAGACTGTGGTGAAGTCCTGGCTCCGCTGAAGTCCATGGGAATGTAACGCTGAAATTCAAAGGAGCTAAGAGTTTACCTAAAAGCCTGCACTGTACAATCACTTCCATAATGCATTAGTCTTCAGTTTTATTGTGAACACTGCTATTAGTATATTCCTTTAATAATTTAGACAATATGTAATTTTTACTTTATAAAATGCAGCATTACATCTTGACCCTCTAAGTTTTCAATGAAAGATTAATATTGATTTCAAAGTGCAAAATAATGATTTACAGAGGATTCATCTTCTCTAATATTAAGATGAAAATCAGACTTTTGAATTTTGTGATTACTAATTTTATCATCGTAAATCAGAATAGTTTAATCCAAAATATGATCTCCAAACAATGTGCAATTTTTCTTTCTTTCCGCTCTAAGTTTAGAAAAGAAACACCAAAATACTGTTTTTTTTCCAAGATTTGAACTTATATATATACACAGTTATTTAACTGAAAACTTAAGCTTGATTTGTATTTTATTGCTTAAATTTAAATAAAATAAGCTTGTCAAAGTACTAAAATCCTGAGGGAAAGGAAGTAAAGTAACTTAAGTGTTACGATGAATTAAAATGCCTGGCTATGTAACTGACTTCTTTCTCTATTTGCTTTTTAATATGAAGTAAGGCCCCGATCTTGCAAACGTGCACGTGAGCACTGGAGAGCTCCACGGCGTCCAGGGCTACTCTTTGTGCAGATAAATCATCTACGGGGTCTGCAGGATCCAGCCTAACTATGAAAATCTATGTACTTTGAGCTAGTTTATCATCTACCCTAAGATGCCTTTTCACAACGCTACTGAGGGAAAGGCCTTTAGTCAATGGCTTGGGTGCAAATGAGAATCCATCTGCAACGTTCCATAATTCCTATTTCTGTTAATACAGGATGCCAGAAAATAACATTTCTTTACCTTTCCAAATATCTTGACTTTGACAGTCTGTTTTTCTATATAAATTTCTGAAAATGTGCTGTTACTTCTCTCATGCATGCCACACGTCATGCCATACAGTCTGATTTTTCTTATTTTCACAAGTCTGTTAAATGGATTAATATACATTTTAAATAACAGTGATCAGGTTTTTATAATTTGCTTTTAAATTTCAGACCTTAGTAAAACTGAACCTCAGTCTTGAAAATAATGGAAGATTCTGTTAAATTTCAAATACTGTAGTCCTAAACATTTTTATAATCCTATGAAATTCAGTAAGCTTAAAATATGATACTTAAAATCAATAACTTTGAGTCTGCAAAATATATATCAAATTTATATTCTAAAACTATTTTGATTTACAACACTAACACCACAAAAAGAATTTCATGATTCAATGATTATTTTATATCAGTATAGCCCAGATGTTAGCTTTCATAAAGGTTCTCTAGTCACGTATCCCTGAAACTTTTCATCTGGCCAAGAGACCATGCTGACTTCAAATAGAAACATGCCGTGCGTGTATATAAATGTGTGTGTGGGCACACATATTTATGTATATTTATATATATACAAACATATATGCACTCACACAGTGTAACAAACACAAACATACACAGACACAATTCCTAGACAAAGTTCTTCTCTCCGTTTTCCTCTTGTCTCCACAGTTCCAAGTATTTTCAGCAGCAAATAAACTTCTTTCCACATGATAAACATAACATTGAGAGAGCAAGCCACCGGTGCTTGCAAAGCTAAAAAGGATTAAATGTTTCAGTGCAAACGTAAAAGGGTGGTACAGCTGTCAAGGTGCAGTTATAAAGTAGGAAACAAACATGATTAAGTACAGTTATAATATTCTCTAGGATCTGTACTAGTTTGGAGCACTTTGCACTGGCACTTCGAAAGGAAATCTGCGCACGCTTGTCTCTGCACAACACACTGGTCTTCATTAAACATTCTTAAGAGTGAACGTGGCCAGAAAATTACCCATTGTGAATTGGCCAAAAGAAAAATAAGGAGAGGATGGTTAACATGTTAATTTTCCCATTACGACTGTGCGAGCTTTCGCATAATAATGACATGGAGAATGAGAATGAAGACCTTTGCACAAAGCTTTTATAAAACGTTCCTTTTGG
>NW_010588235.1:135359-165445 GCF_000705375.1 Tinamus guttatus | reverse complement strand
AATTTTTTTCCAGAAGACAAGCAGAGATTATTTGGAGAAATGAACAAATGTTAGTGTACTTTTCTTTAGAAATCTATGTCTTAATCTATTTGGAACATATTTTAAAAAATAAATTAGAAATAGCTGATTTTAAAGAATAAGATGTAGATGCCCAAGCCATTTAATCCATATTATCTTTGCAGCTCACTAATTCCACCATTATTTCATCCATATATCCAACAAGCACTTTTTGACTTCGGAAGCAAAATTAGTATGCAAAATTAGCAGCTGTTAAAAACTTTGTAGCTTAATGCAAGAGCCACACTACCCAGAGGTTCTACCTAATTAAAAATACCCTGAAGGTTTTTACTTCCTAATACTACAATGAACTTAAAAGGAAAAAAGAAAACCCTCTTCTTGTCTCTGTACTGCTATTACTGCATTTAGGAGTACTATGCAATGGGAGGTTAATGAAGCCATTCTCATGATGAAGTTCAAGGGATTAATGTTTCAGTTCAGTTTTTTATTTAAACATCTTTTTTTCCTCAAAGGTCACATTAACACTGACTATTGCAAATAACCCTTCAAGTTTAAATGAACCTTACAGGAAACTTTATTTTGATCATCGTCAGTAAGCATTCCACAATACAAAAATTGACATATAAGGTAGTTAAAAACACTAGATAAATAATAGTCTGTCCCACTGTTAGAGTAGCTTGAACTCATGCCTGTTTAAAGAGCTCACTCAAAGTTCACTCAAGTCAACAAGAAAACAGTGATTGACTTCAAAGGCTTTTGGATCTGACAGCACTGGCAACCATGTAAGTACAGACAAAAACTAACTAGGTCAAATTAAGAACCACTTGCACAAAATACACAAAATAGCATCGAGTGCACGCTCCTTTGCGAGCGGAGATCTGCAGCTAATCTGAATCAGAAAGAAAGACTGCAAATGAGGTAAGACCAGTTCCCTTACTGCCCTGTTTCAGAGGCTCAGCATTTTCCTTGCCTTAGCATAGGATTTCCTTGCATTTCCAAGCATTTCCTTGCCTTGCTTTAGCAATTAAAGGAAGCTGCAAAGCAGGAAGGGAAAATGACTGGGACACAGGATCAAGTCAATCAGACTTATCTAAGTCTGTTTCACAAGACAGGCCCAGACAACAAATTCACATTGAGAAGATCCAGACCTGCCTGCCTCTTGTCTCTTTGCATGCACCTAACGTGAGTTTCTGCTGAGTCCATGAAGAAGGGAGATGTCTGACCATGGCTTGCCCTCTTCCCATGTAGCATGCATGAAGGAATCCACTGCAACCGAACCGAGCAGAGGTCAGCTCCTCCTGAATACGGTGGCATACGCAGGGCCTGGGCTAGCACTGACCCTAGGTGTGCACATCACAGTGCTTGGCAGGTTTCAGTCTGCCCTGCTGGACATCTTAGAGTCCTCCTTAACAGGTCTCTTTATGATATTCTCACTAGTACAATTTGGTTTTGTGGTCTGACCTTCTGCCATGAAAAGGAATACGCAAATTCCTTAGCAACTTTTCCAACACTAGCAGAGACGGGAAATGAAGGGATACAATCACTTATAATTAGAGAATTCTTACGTCCAGAGAACTTCTGTACACCAGGAATCTTAGAGAGAAAAACTCTGCTTGAATGGACTTATTTTCATCAAGTTACCAGGAACTTGAGCTCTACAGATAATCAGACATGTTTTTCTGATTCAGCTGCATAGGAACAGACAAGACATCCTCCTTAAATCTGTAGTCCACATTTAGCAATATGATTGTTTCCCACTCAATTTTTGAGAAACTACTGTGAAGTTTCATGTGAGAAGGTTAGTATGTCAGATGTTTAGGTACCTTCATAGCTGATGATGCTTTGATTTGTCTCTGCACACAGTCTTTTCATGCTTATTAAAGAAATGCTCTAAGAATATCGAGCACATGGTTAAAAGAGGTGGCAAGCCTTGTTATTCTATCTTCACTATTTGTTATTTGTCAGGTAAGCCATGCCTCCCTGGATTAAAGTAATCACCACCTTATGATTATTTTTATAATTAGCCTAACAATACATATCTCTTGACAAAATCTTAATGAAAGCAAATCAGAAAAAAAAAAGAAATGCCATTTAACATTAAGGGACTGTGGTAATTCACCGTATTAAATTTTACAGGTATAGTCTTAGTTTTTAAAAAGAGAATTATTCTTCCTCAAACTAATCTGAGCGGAATTACTCAGCTCAGTGACAGATTTGGAAGGAAAAAAAAAGTGAGCTCCCCCACCATTGCCATACCCTCCTCTCCTCTAGGAGTTAACTATGAACTGCAGCACTTATTTCTGTTACAGTAGCTACCAGAGGTCCCAGCTGAGGTAGAAATGAAATTCCTTTGGAAAGCTGCTCAAGGAAAAATAATCAAATGCTAGCCAGGATGCACTGCCCCTGCTTGCTCAGAAGTTGCCTAGGAGCCGTGCCTGCTTCCTCCAGACTCTGTTAGGTTTGGATTGTGCTAATTGCTGCT
This sequence comes from Tinamus guttatus, assembly GCF_000705375.1. The sequence continues at coordinate 162,945 of NW_010588235.1, read as the reverse complement.
AATTGGAATCCCTCAACAAAATCACCTTATAATTAATGTATAGCACTGCCAGGGCTGGTTTTTCAACCAGCACAACTCCCCTGAGTTGAAGTGAGTTGTTTTGGGCCTGTGTCAGGTCTGAAAGTGCTGGAGCTGGTCACTGGTGCAGTCGTTACTGCCCCAGAGGATCCCTGAATGTCTCTCAAAATCGCTGCTCTAATTCCCTGAGGAAGAAGCATAAATTCACCAATTCACCATAGTGAGGTAACCACTGGTGGGGAGATGAAAGAACCAGTAATGATACACAGCCAAACCTTGAAAGGAGTAACTGTGAGTTGGGCACATGCTGCATCCACATTAATCATGTGCTTCACAGCATGTTGTTATCCTTGTCCTGCATGAGGATGTGAAATCTTACAGACAGCACCTTTTTTTTTTTTTTTAAAAAAAAAAAAAGATCACCACATATAAAAAATAGGTGTATGCTGCTTTTTCCAACAGCATCATATAATAACTTACAAAAGCTCCTTTAAGGTGGCAATGTCAAAAATGACAAGAACTGATGACAGGAACACTGCAATCCAAAAGTTTCCTCCAGCTACAGAAAACCTCTACAGGGAGCTGCTCTAATGCTGGTGGCAGTGCTCTCATAGCTCAATGACTCTGCCTGAAGGAGAGAAGGAATATCTAGATCTATCCTTACGATCAGGTAAGATCCCTAAATAATTCACATTAGTTTGCGAGTAGTTCTTGCAGGGACAAGAATCTGTTTCCCAGCAATTTATTATATTCAGTTGTTTGAAGGCAAGTGATGACTCTTATTTTGGGGGTCTTTGCAAAAACAAACAGGAACAGTGGATGTAACTGTATCAGATGTCCGCTAGATTAATCAGTAATACATTATCCCTTCTAGTTATTACAATAATTTTGTCTATATTTAAGTGTTCAGTATCTAATCCTTACCAGATCAATACTTGAGAAACTATTCTTTTTTTCTCTCCAAGCAGATCTAATGGCTCTAATCATATGCTACAGCTTTATCTCCAACTCTCAGATAGTGGGAGAAGTAAAAATTAATTTTTTTTCTCACAATTACTTCTCACATACTAGTGTTTTGGAGAGGTTGAGAGCAGGTTAATTTGCTGCTACACATGGAGAATAGAAGAGCATTAAACAAAATCATACCCTATGGTACAATTACTATCTTGTCTAGTTCCTTTGAACTTGAGCAAGCTTTTCTACTGACTTTAGTATGTGCTGGATTTGGTCCCTGGCCTTTCTCTCATGGAAGTTAATATAACTCATACAAGTCTAGTTCATCAGAGGGTCAAGCATAAACTGAGGTAGATCTCATGAAAATTCAGCAAGTCTTTGGCTTTATGTCTACTGAGATACATGCCATCAAAATGTATAACAAAGTCCAATTTGTTTTTAACCTTATTTCTGCTATGTTTCTCACTATTGACAGCTTCTATCTCGAAAGACTTTTCTTCTGTGCAAAATGTTATTTTAGAAAAAAAATGCAAGCAGAGCCAAACCTCTTTTCATAAAAAGCAATTTTTAATGCCCTATCACTGTTTTACTACAGTACTTGACATCTTCCAAATGCATTAAAAAGTCCTTGAGAGGTCTTACAACTTTACAGTGTATTTTGTGCTGCCAATTCTGATCACTATCTAGTTGAAAATAAGTTTAATGAGCTCTACAGAATACAGGCCTCTTGTGATAAGTGATCAAGCTACTTCTGGAAGCAACAGAATACATTAAAAACATTGCCTGCTTGGTTTAAAGTTCTATTTAAAATATGTTTTTGTTAAGGATATCAGAGACTAATCTTGGACTTTGGGAGCATTTGAAATGATGGTAGGAAAATATCAGATATGAGTGAGATTAACTTGCAGAAAATATTTCTAGAACAATGACATCAAAATGCCATCTTTTATCCACTTCATGTAAATGTTTTAACAACTGTAGAAACACTTAAAGCATTAGATTTAGTAGAGATGATTGAATAAAGTCAACTGCAACTCTATATAACAGTGATAAGATTATCCTGAATTAGTTACAGAAGTTACACCTAAAAAATTCTTAGCCCTTATGTTATTTAAACTTTTTCAGAGATCAATTAGGTTGAAATAGTAAGTCTTTAGGCTATCCATTAATTGCAGCACTGTAGACACAATCTGTATTTAACGTTTTGCAATGAAAATTAAGCTGAAGCACCAAGCAGCCTTGGCTAACAAAAAAAGTGTCTTCAGCCCTTCGGTTAAAGGAGGAGAGAGAACGGGGGCACTGAATTCACAAGAGAACACCTTCTCAGCTTACTATTCTCTGCTTGACATGTTGTAATACAGACTACCAAAGCCACACTAATTTGAAGTATTGTATTTGCAGCGCACTAATTTTCTGATCCTACGGTAAAATTGTTCTTAGACAATAAAGAAAAGAATACCAATGGTTAAAATAAAGGAAGGTGAGCAACATACATAACTCCAAGAATACTGAATTATGAAGATCCCGATGTTTGGAAGACAAAGCAGGGGCTCGTTGTGCAGAAGCATAGCCTACACATAACAGCATCACAGAATGCTTAAGGTTGGAAGGGACCTCTAGAGGTCATCTAGTCCAACCCCCCTGCACACGCAGGGTCACCTAGAGCACGTGGCACAGGACTGCGTCCAAGTGGGTTTTGAAGATGTCCAGAGAAGGAGGCTCCACAACATCAGGAGGAGTCACCACTTTCAGTTCGCATCTCCGTCACTGTCAGGGCTCTAGTCTCTTGAGGAGGGCTCAGACCATTCTTTCAAACTTGCTACCTGTGTAGAATAGATCTTAGGACAACAGAGGCTCCCTTGTCTGGTCATTTTTTTGCTTCCTGGCTATACTGAAGCTATAACTGGCTTCCTTACCAGCACGGCTGGCTCACGCTGGCAAGTGCCAGAGGCTGCATCAGACAGCAGCTGGTGACTACCACAGCCATCCTCAGCACTAGCAATGCTGGGCAGGGGAATTATTTTTAAAAATGCAACCACTTAATTGCGAAGTGAGGGTCTTTTCTTGAGTCTTCCATGCCCACAGGGCCAGTGAGGAGTCAAGGAGAGCATGCAGGTGATTCATAGGTCCTGGGAGCGCCTTCCTGTCCAGGAATTAACAACGAGCTGCAGCTGTGCTGAAATACTCTGTGTTGCCAAGCACACCTGATGGAGAGCCTCTGAAAGCAGGTCTCACAGGGGGACTTCATTAAAGTCAAACTGAGCCAGCCCTCTCAGCTTGCAGTCCTCTCTGCATGCTAGACCACTAGGGCTGTTCCACCTTACTGCTTTGTCTATCCTAAACTTAACTGCACTTGTACTTACAAAGAAAAGGCAGAGTCACCATATGGGTGTAATTCAGCTCTTTCAACCCTCAGACATTACATTTCCATGCAAGAAAAAGAGATCTCCTCCACTCAGCCTAGCCACTGTGACATTTTCTAATGCATGTATCCTGCACTGAATTCATATATTGACTCTGTTACAAAAGATATGCCACATATTCCAACATGTTCTCTATATATCCAGAGATGCTCTCCACTATATGCTTGTTTGTTTAAAAAGAAAAAAAAAAAAAAAAGAAAATGTTTCCTTTTGACATTCATCAAATGGCTGGGAAGAGAGGATGGACACTGAGTTAATCCACTTATAGCATTACTGTGTGTTTGTAAGCTCACAAAAATTTGGAGAAAAAAAAGGGAGAGATAGAAAAGGGTATCTGAAACATTTTAAATAAATCAAAATAATGACCTAGGTGGTAGAAACAGGGATTTTCCAGAAAAAAAAAAAGTCATTAGTGATATTCATACATGACCTAGCTTGTTCAGGGAGCACAGGTAAAGCAACAGGCCCATGGTGAGATATTTATCAATGATATTTATGTCCATGCTCATCTCCAGCATGCAGGAAGAGAAACACTTCTGTCATGTCTCTGAGTAATGGTAAAACCAGGAAATAACATGGATGCTGTCATGGTTGGTCCCTACAAGAGATTATCGTCACAGCAGGGAGATCGGGCAGGGAGGATTACTCACCTAAGCAAGGCTACCCGGAAAACTTCTGCAAAAGGAATACAGCAGGGTACAGACTAATCTCAAGTTCTTAGCAGGCAAAATTCGTATTTGCAGCATATATCTCTGCTCTACTGGCAACAGTATGGAACTTGGAAAGCTTGTGAACAAGCTTATTGCTTTTTTCACACTGCATTACACTGTATTAATCTCTGCAGCTGCCAACAGAGAAGACCTTTGCCTACATCAACCCCTCAAACATGGTTTATGTACTGAACTAAATCTATTCCTGTGGGAACAGCAGCCATTAAGCAGCCGCTGATATGACTGGAAACAAATTCCATTCTTAAAACAAAAGGAAAAGGAAAAAAAATCACTTAAGAGTAAAAAGCCAAGTAATAATTAAAAAAAGAATTAATTTTCAATCAATTAGTATTTTCCACGCATGAGCCACATTAGGGCCTGTCTGTCTGAATATAAATGAGAATGAAGGGTCTTCCAGATCAAGAGGAGAAATTATCCCTGACACGGAATTCAGAAGTCACTGCAGAATTTATTTCATTATGCTATGGAAAGCACAAGATCCTGCTCAGAATTACAATGGTTGCCTCGTAGGCTGAGAAAATGACTGGCAGCAAGTTATCATCCTCAGGAGCTTCTGTAATTTCGATGCTGCTCAGCATTACAGACTGTAACATCCAGTCTGCCTCAAATCCAGCAGTAGTATCCAAGCCACTCGGTATATGGTATATTACTGAAGAAATAGGGGAGAGCTTAATTGCCACCAGACCATCAGTCCTATCAGTAGTAATGATTGCTGAAACCTGAACTCTGCTGTGAAAACTGAGCCTGCAGAATTTTCAGCCAAAATGAGCCTTTTAAGAGCAGGAATATTACACCGAAGTCTCTCTGCTGCATATGCCACATCTTCATTAAGGTCTGTGTAACACCCTGCAGAACAAAACTCTGATCCTAACAGCTGCTTCGAAAGATGCTAATATAAATATTTAATTTCAAGAAGGACCACAGGAGATAATTTATTCCAGTTTTAAAGTTTCTAGAAATACTCAAGCTCAGTATTAGCTGTTTGCAGTCTGCTACATGCACGTTGTATTTTATTTAGGCACTGGCACCCATTATTAACCATGCCACACTGTGAGCTACCATACGCAATGTCATGCCCACATGCCACGCAGCGGCGACTGGTATTGCACCAGGCCACATTCTTAGCTGCCTTGCTTGTATCCAACAGGAAAATGGAGGTTCTCATGAAATCAGGGATCCACCTAGCAATTTAAATCTATGACCCTACCACAAGGAGTTAATGAAACAGTACTTAGAATTAACTGTATTCTTTTTTTTAAAAAAAAAAGTGCTAGAAAAATGATAACTTTTTTTGGCAGAAACATTGAAGTAAATCATAACCATGTAATGGTATGTATAGATACATGAAGAATATAACATGGTCCATGTGGACAGAGACAGGGATTCAGAGCAAAAGTGCCAGACAAATCAAGTCGTAGTCACACTTTATATATTGGTCAAAAAAAAAAAAAGGCATTTGCATTTCACCAGTGTTTAGTGTTTCACCAGTGAGTTGTGCAAGGTACTGAGCAAACACACACAGCTGCTTCCTTCTTTCTTACCAATACAAGTCCAAAGAACTGCAAGTGGTAAATAAGGCTGTTAAACCACCCCTGTAGTCAACGTAATGATGCCAGCAAGGAGCAGAGCAGAGATCACATGAACAGGTTCCTTCAGCCCGCTCCGCGGGTCTCCACCACCCCCTGCACTCACCTGTATGCTCCAGAGCAGGAAACCCGGATTTTTACACCACAACCCCAACAAATGGAAGCAGCCCTGCAACTTCCTGTGTTTTAAAAAATATAATGAAAACTGCAACTTTGCCAGCACTCCCCGCAAAGGGCAGCAGGGATGCTGTGATGAAGGAATCGGCGCCTCTTCCTGGCTCCCTCCCTCTCTCCCAAGGCCAGAGGGTCACATGAGTGCCCAGGGTGCCAGCACAAACTGTTTCACCCCTTGGCAGGCTGAGGGATGGTGAGAAGCCAGACGAGGATGTCCCCTAGGGATGAGGAGCTGCAGGGCTCTGGAGAAGGCTGCTTCTGTCACCCCTGCACCGTGTGCTAGATGGGCCAGCAGACACCAAAATCAAATGCTGCTCGTAGATGGCTGCTTGGCAAGTAACCCAAATCCTCTACAGCCAGGTAACTATAGCAAAAAGGCAGGTGGTGTTCCCAAACACAGTCCTCACAGAGAAGCCATGTTGCTTCCCTCATCAAAGAGAAGCAAAGCATACCAGGAGGAAGCAACACAAGAAGGATTAAAACACAGAGAAAACAGGAATCACTGGTTCACTGACAAAAATGTGTGGTTTATTCCCACTCCCTTGCCAGTGAAGTGCAAGACATCCTGACACAACCATATTTACAGGAGGCTTCAGGAAGCTTCTATATATTTGTCTCCTGATAGCAGAGATATCCCTGAAATACTAGTTAATTCCATTAGCATGTTATAATCATTAGCCTTTCCATAAACCAATCAAAATAAAAAATATACTTTTAATCTACCTTCATCTTTCTTCCAGGCTAGACTGTCTTTTCCCGGCTGTCTTCTGTTCCCGGCTGTCCCCTTCTGTTCCTTCTTCCAGGCTAGACTGTCTTTTCCCGGTTGTCTTCTGTTCCCTTCCCCTTTCCCGAAAAACTCATTCTTCCCTCCAGATCTTCCCCTCTAGGCTTTACTAATCCCATTTTTTTTCTTCCTGTGCTGATGTCCTGGATTTTATCCTTTCTCTCCTTATCCCATATACTGGTGTCACAGATGACAAATTGTTAATTTAGCTGCTTTTCACCCAGCTTGCTTAATCCCACAGAGACACCCAGCATTCCTACACCTATACCCTTCCTCTATCTTCTAGCACTCCAACCACTTCTTTCTTCCACATTTCTTCCCCTTCTCACCCGCTCCCTTCCATCCCCAAATCTTTTTTACCTCTTTAGAGGTTTAGGTTTCTGATCTGAGGGTACTGCAGCTACTGTGAGCAGAGATTAGAGAATATTCTGATGACCCAAAGGGCTGTGGAAAGGAAAGCTTGTATGATAACCACGCTGCTCCAGACAGCTCCTGACTGCTGCACTGAGGTGGGGCAAAAGCAGCAATAAATAAAACAGGCAGGCAGACGATGGGGTGGGGTATGGTCTGAAGAAGCCACAAATTGCTTTCCTGGGATAAAAAGAATGTAATGGCCAGTGGCAACATATGTTATGCAGCTAGCAGATAATCACCAAGGCTGTAAAATGCCCAAAGCTTTCAGAAGAACCACCAGGCAGTTGTGGACACTCCTGACTCGAGTTTTGACATGTAAAATAAAAACAACATTAGCATTACTAGATAAAAAGGGGAACGTTTCACTCACTTTCACTATAGTCACATATTCCATTTCTACTTCTGTTTTTCCTCTACTTCTTGTTCTTCTATGCTCTTTAAAACAAAACCAAGGATCATTTCAATTTGAGATGATTAACAGTTACTCTAAGCTGAAATGACATAATTCTGTGCATTACAGTAACATAACATCTCTTTAATCTATGCGCTTAATAAAAAACAAAAGATCACTTCATGCTTTTGTGTACTGGCTCATTAATTTTTGGCTACTTGGCAGGAACATGTTAGGCAGAGAAACCAGTCTATTTATTACAACCCGTCCCTCTGTATTAAGATAGCACAATATTTCAACTGTGTTATGTGAGAGATTTGAGTTTAGCTGAAGTTGGAGCTCAGGAACAACACAAGAAGTGACACCCTTTTTTTCCAGAGAGGGGAAGGAAGGATGTTTCTGAAGGAAAATGAGCGTAAGCCATGCCACGTGAAGTCTGTCTATAATGACACGTCTCAGACTAGGCCTCAGACTAGGCCTGCACTCAGGCCTAGTCGCATTAAGTCAGTGCAGATGGACAGAAAATTTCCAAGGACAACACCAGGGGCTTACAAAAGTGGTGCTGCTGCATCACGAGATGGCCGATTCCCTTTGCGTCAGGCGTGCGTGAGCGCCTGAGCGGGAAGAGCTGCTGGACACAGCGTTGCTGGGGATGCTCCTGCTGCCCCCTTGCCTTCCTCCTGGAGCTGAAACTTCTGCTTGATAGTCTGAAAGAGCGGCAGGAGTTTCACGTGGTCCTGTCAGCCTAGGAGACCCTGAAGTGCTGCACTATCCAGCGCCGACTCGCACCTTAAGTTAAACTCTCTTAAAGAGGTGTAATGCTGGAGATACTCCAGCAGCAACCAAAAGGTCCCAAGGTTTTTAGCTTTTCTAGAAAATGGCTATAAAATTATAGAGCTAACTATAAAGAAGGGTGACTTTTTGGTTCTTCCTAAGTGCAGCATTCAATCGAAATTACCATGACATTTTCAAGTAGTTGCAGCACTTCTCATTCTCTGTTGTGCTAAATTATTGTGCTGTCTTGTTTTAGTCTAAAATAAAATGTTATTTCTATACTAAGAGATTTACTGCTTCATATGAGTAAGTAACTGCCTGAGTATATTGCGGGGCTTGGTTCTGCTTGGACAAGTTAAATAATTGCTGTTTTATGAACAGTTGGTGCCTCTAAAGTCTTGATACTTCTATGTCATGTACTTTATACTCCACCATATATTAAAAGTGGTGAGTACCAAATATACTATTGTATTTACAATGTCCAAGAGCTAGAATTATAACTGCAGCTAATGTAATATAGTGGTATTAGGTCAGACTCAGCCCTGCAATAATTGCATGCAAGTTCATTAAGGTCATTTGTACTTCCATCTTAGCTCTTGGCTGTCAGGTTTGCTATAAATGAAACTGAAAGCTGAAACCTTTAAAAAGAAACAAAACAATAGCACAAATAATGTTTTCTGGTTCAATGTCTTAAGTAGCTTAATAATTGAAGCAGTGCATTTAATTTTCCAAGAAAACACTTCCTCTCAAAGCTTTTTTTTGTAAATTGAATATAATTATTGACTCACTTCCTTGGTAATGGTAAAGAAGCAGAATGATATATTTGAGCACTGTGTCCTCATTTTACATTCATACAGATTCATAAATGTCTTATAATTGAATCACAATGGCAGGCAAAAATGGTAACAGCTAACTTAAAGTGGCTGGATTTGGTTGAAGTTCGATGCAAGGGAATTTAGGCCATCTTCTGTGTTGCTATGAATTAATGAAACCATTCTATCAATTTTCTCCTTGAACTCCTTCTCACCTTGGTAGCAGTGGGCTGTAAAACTACTGCATTAGCACTGACACAAACAGTGTTGTAAGATACATGTTGGGAATGAGACAGTCAGGAAATGGGTGCCAGTGATAGTGGTAGCTTGCACCATTTTGACATGCAAAATGAATCTAAAATATTAGCTGAGGAAGCAGAAGGTGACAGTTTGTAGCAGAAAAAAGTATAGCAGAAAGAAGGTGAAACGCAAAGTGAAAAAATAAAACCGCCTTGTTTTGCACACTTCCTTGTCACTTCTCCTGATGCACTTCATTTTTCTGTCCCTTTGCTCTGTACAATTCACTGTTTTTTGTGTTCCCACTGACGGACAGATCAGGTAAAGTGCCTTACTTATACAGGCCATTTATGGAACAAGACTCCATGTATATCTGCAGCACACAAACATTTTGTTATTGTGCATGTTGGCATAGTTACGTCAATGAGGCTCGTACCTACTAAAGCCAGGTTAGGATTTGACTAGAAATTCCCCTAAAACCAATCGTGGAGAACACTAATAAGCCTCCTCTTGCTCACTTCCTTATTTTGTCTAACACTCTTGCTTTTTTCTCCTTATGACACCATTTTTAGCCAGCCTCCCTGTTAAGGAAACATTTGTATTTGTGAAAATGTGCATCTCCTTTGCATGCAGGTGATTGCAGGCATGTACGGGTTAGTGCTCACACACCAGGATTTTGGCGTGCAGAGTAGGCACACATTTGCCACTGTGCAGATTTTACCTACCTGCAGGGCAAACATCGGGATCAAAGAAGTAAACATTTCAAAAAAGCAACATCCATAATGATAGCAAAACAACTCTACTTAACCAAGCTGAGGATTTTGCCTTTGATTATTTAACAAGTATTCAAAACACAGTCCACTAAATGTAACAGAGATATCTGGATAGCATGAATTCCACAAAATTCCACAATTATAAGTTTATAACTCTTTTGTTGTAAGGAAGGTACACATCATTCAAATCCTAGTTTATGTACTTTTTAATAATACAGTCTGTGCGTTTGCACCACTAGGATTCTCTCAATCCAAATGACATTAGTGTAGCAGACGTATATCACGTATTACACATACATATTTACCACAGACTGCTCGTTAGTTATGAAGCTCCAGTATTGACTTGCAGCGTAAGCAGGAGAAAGCCAGACTGAAAAACATGTATTAAAACAAACATTGAATTTGAAGCTGTTTCTCATTCTGATGATCGGGATTGTATTGGCTGCAATTACATGATGCTGGTTTCAATTCCCCAAGCAACCTCCTGCTTCCAGTGTGAGAATTATCTTTCTGTATGTACAGACGTCGTGTGAAGTAGCTTTTTGTGAAAACTTTGATGGGTAGATAATGCTACGCAGACACAGTGTGTGCTTTCCCAAATCATAACTAAGCAGCCAAATAATGATTTCATTTGTTAATGCTGGGACAATATCCTAGAGAGAAGACGCATGTGGGAACTAGATGGTGGAAGAATACTAATGATGGGGAACTGTTAAAACATGATCTGCTATTCACAGTCAACATGTAAGGGTGTTTTCCCAGAAGTTTTCTGGAGACATCTTCTAAAACAGAAAGCCCAGAAATAACTCAGTGCAAGTTTAAGATTTTAGATTACTAAACTGAACATAGTCTGTTTTATCTGATAATCCTGAATGCATCCTCGCTTGTACAAAGGATCTCAAAAAAAATGGTGCATTTATATTTCTGGTTTCTAAGCTGTCAGGAGTCGTGCTGTCTTTTCATTTATTGTGACATGACTATAAAGAAATTCTGCCTTATTCAGTTTAGATTTATATTCTTGCAAGTCTGTAGAAATGTAGCCAGAATCTGGTCATGCACTGCAATAAATTGTGCTGATCTTAAACCCCAAATCAAATGCTGTTAATGTGAATGCATTCTTCTTGACAATTATCTTTTATGAACATTTTAAAATATGATGAAGAAAAATGTATTATATTAGGGGAAATAAAAAGACAATACTGCTTACCCACAAGGGCTGTCATAGCACTCCTGTTAGTTCTAATAAAAGTTACCCTTTTCTCAGTTATTCAGCTGGCAACTTAGATGTGTTGCTATTGGCTCTGCCTCTGGCTTACACCTACATTATTTTCATAGACCACAGGAACACAAAACCACTATATTAAAGAAAGAAGAAATGATTTTCAAAAGCGCCTTGCATGCAAATTGAAAGGTTTTAAGTCAATGGTGCAACCCAAGTGACTTCAGATTTTTAGAAAAAAAAAAAACCATCCCAGCCTAGTGTCTGCTCCCTGTACATCTGTACTGTAACATGTCTATCAATGTTCATTGGTTGGCAATATGAGGAACACACTTCTGCTGAAGCCTTGGCCTGCTGACTAAGATGCAAGCACTGCTCACTAGCCACTAAATTGGGGAAAAAATAATGTACCACTTGGAACAGAGCAGATACTGTTTGTTAGTATCCATTTGTTAGTCCCTCCATGGTTGTTAGTCCACCACTGGGCCAAGCAAACTTGTCTTGGGCTTTATGGAAGCTCTAGTCTACATTATTATTAAATCATTATTCCTTTAAAATTTGTTTGCAGATGTGCTGTTGAGTTCATCTTCAAACAGATGTGTTTTGAATAAGATCATCCTTTATGCAGACATCAGAAGAATGAATTTGCAAAACAAAAGCTTGAATTGTGAAACAAAAAAATAAAGGGAAAGGACGATAAGGGAAGAGAGGATAACGGGCATGCTTTCCCATGGATGTTATCTACAGCAAAGTTGTACAAACAGACACTTAGGACAAGACCTAGCTTGCGGTAACACAGAAACAGTACAGAACACTTAAGAGTAGCAATCTGTAACCTTATACTAAAAGAGACTGTGAAACTCTGATCTCACTCCATGAAAACATATTATCATTAATTAATCAGATTGCATGTCAATGAAAATCACTAGTTCAACAATAGTATAAGTGAAATCAATCTCTTTGCAATTTCACACTTAGGTTTTACATACATAATCCAACCGCAGCAAGAATAGTCTTAATAATAATCTGTCTGATTTCTCTTCCTGGACAAGAAAAGTAGCTTTCTACTCCTGCTTCTTGATGATTATACCATTAAAAAATAAATTACTATTATCTAACAATTCCATAAAGGGCAAAAGATGAAGTCTGTATTTTTTTTTCAATTAAAAACATCACAAATCTCCTTTCAAGATCCAAGCAAAACGGAAATTCTGCATGTACAAAACCCCGTGTCACTTCTCCCATCTGTAGAAGAACATTTATTAACTTGCAAGCTAAACAAAGATCAAGGAGATGTCATTTATTTCTCAGAAGTATACTTCCATTAATATAATAAATGAAAGTCATATATGTAAAATCCAATGCAGGATTTTTACTCAGCAGTGTATCTTTCCTACAGGGCTCTTGTTCATCTGGTTAAGCAAGAACGGTTAATGTAATGTGGCAATGAGATCAGTAAGACTCTGTGAATGTCTCAGTGGACACTTTTAAATGAAAGTCTCAAGGTCTTACTCATTTAGGACATGGTCTTGCTCCACTGAAGTCAATCTGAATTTCGCTATTGATATCAGTTAGAGTAAATTAAAGTTCACTGCTCATTCCACAGATGTATTTGGCATATTACCATAGTCTGAAAGGTAATCAGGCAACGCCTATGAATCAACTACTTATCAGCAAAAGTCAAAATTACTTTAAAAAATTGAAAAAATGCTAAGGAAGTTGGCATTACTATCGCTAGTCCAGAACAATAGCTTGATGAGGTATTCTTTCTGGGTTACAAAAAGGGAGATCCAACCCTGCCAATGAAAGGGAAATAGTGACTTAAAGAGACTGATTCTCATTGAGAGTGGGATAAGCAAAGGATAGAAATTGAGCCATATATTATATTTTTAGTGAGATTTTGTTGTTGTTGTTACAGCTATTCAGGAGGCACTAAACGAACTGAAGTCAGAAGTTTCACTTGCTATGGTAGCACAGCCACCAGATGCTTCTAGCCTTTTCAGTTGTCGTACACTGCTCTCGTTACCAGAAAAATGGTTTTATGGTGTGGGTACCATGGCTTCCACACTGAAAACCATCACTATTTACAAAATCTGTTATTCCATAGAAGGACAGTAAGAAGACTGCAGAGTCTTTATACATGAATGTGGTTTGTTGAGGACACTTTTCCTTTCTTACAGACTTACAGTCTATCTAAATTAAACCTTAGACCTTTAATATAATTAGGCATCTCAGTATTTCATGCTAAGCAATGCTGTATTCTCACTTACCCTCTAACTCAAGTATACAAAGATGATTATGTACACATACACAAGCAGCAGGAAGGATCCCCTGCCTCTAATGTGAACCATAGAACCAAGAGATATCATCCAAACTCCATCTTAAAAACACCTAGATTTTCTGCCTGAAGAATATATAATTTTAAAATAAGGTATATAGTACTTTAAAATAGAACTACTTGTCTGATGCCTAGTTAAGCATCAGCTAACCTAGTTATTTTTTAAGAGCTTGCAGGCTGCAACACTATTCTAAGATGGCTCAAGCTTCCCTCTGTCCTGACAGTAAACAGACTAAAGAGAGTGAAGTCCAAAAAGTTTTCAGTGAAGTTTACTCATTCCCTCAATTTAGCAAATGTACCACATCGTTTGATTGCTTTACCTGTGAAGTGCTGTATGGCTCTCGTATGGATGGTTTTCTCGTTACTTAAACTACTGAAGTTCCTGGGTGAGCCAAAGACAGAGGGAATTCTCCCCTTATTTTCATCACTGCATGATTTAAACATGTTTTTTTTCCACTAGCCAGTAAAATAGGCTCAACTTATAGGCTCAACTTCTCTAAAACTCTCATTTCTCTCCCTGTCATATCTCCTTTTTGCCATCGGACAATGCATTTTTCTCTGCACTGAGACAGGTTTTCAGAAGGCCGTTCCCTGGAGCCTGTCACCTCCTGCTTCTTTGCCCCTTCTTTGGATGCCTCTGTGTTCTGACATTGGGACCAGCCACAATCTGTCTTTAAATCCCCAAGTTTACTGACCTGGATGACATTCCTCTTGTTGCCGTAGGAAATCTGAATGTCTGCTAGGGCCCACTTGTGGCAAAGGAGAACTGGGTTCCAGCACAAGGGACAGGCACAGGAAGCATCGGGGTCTTATCTCTTTCCATAGCCACCTTTGAAGAGTTTTTTTTGTTGTTGTTTCCCCCCCTCACCCCTCGCCTTCAGAGCAAGCACATTCTAGTTCTTTTACAACTGCAACTTAGTTTATATTCAGCTTTGTCTCAGTTTATCGACAAGCACAGTGGACAAAAACAGCAAATTTTGTGTTTGGCTTTCCCAGCTAGCGGCATATGAGAGAAGAAAAGAGAAAAAAGAACAAAAAAAAGGAGCTGTTTCTGAAACAGCTGCTCTTTCTTCTCTCAGTGGCTCATATGTTATCTTATCTCCAGGGGATGTAAAGAATCAAGTCCTCTGTTCTTGATGGGGAGACAGGCACTCTTGTACTGTAAATTATACTTGAAATTTGGAAAATTTCAAACTAAAGAAAATTCTTCCCCTAACCCAAAATTCTTTTCTACTGGTGATACCAGTAATAACAGTGAAATGGTTATGAACAAATGCCAGTGGAACTGAGATGAGATTCAGCCAAAATGACGTCTCATTGATACAATGCCTCAAATAAATGGAAGTTTAACATTCTTGTCTATTTAACTGATTTCCTTTGTGACTTTCCATAAATCATTTCACTCCTATGACCTCAATTCTCCCATCTGCAAATGGTATGAAATACAATTTACTGGTCAAATTTAATGCTATTAAAAACTGAAAGCAAGAGCTAGCATGACAGCTTAGGCAATTTTGGATCCTCCTTTGCATTAAATACACCAGATTGCGCAGCTTTCCCTGTAGTGAAGGATTTATTTCATAAGAATGTTCAAAATCTAAATCCTCTTCCTAATGAAGTGTTAGATAAAAGGATCTTTTAGTCAAACACCAGTTAAGGAAAATGTCAAGTCTCCTTAAATTTCATTAAGCATTAAATGATGGTGAAATAAACAAACAGAAATCTTGTTTTTCAATAAATCATTATTAGTTCCTTTAATTTTGTAACATGCAATACACATGCCAGTTAGTTCTTCAGATGACTGCATGGGTGAAGTCCCTTCTCTCCCTGTGCTCAAGACTGTATATTAAGCTAATTTGTTTGTGTCTAAGAACAGATTTTCACTTCACTCTTTTCTGAAACCAAAGTTAGTTTCGAACAGATAAATAGCTGCTGCTGATAAACTCAAGATGCCTTAATATCAATTTACTGAATGGAAAATCCTGCTTATTTTGCACTAATTTAGTACAGCAGTACCTGTTTAAGATCAATTCACAGCAGACTATTTCCTATTTACAGTTAATTAAAATCATGGATTTCCTGTTTCAAACAGCATATAACCGTGAAGAATTAGCTACAAACCCAGCATATTATTGACCCAGCTGGTGGACTGTCAGTCTACACCTACTGAATCTGGTGGTTCACAAAAACAACTGGTCTAAGCAATGACAAAATGGCCAAAGTGGGGCTAAGAGAAAAGGAAAAAAAATAGGATGCAATTTCTGAAATTTATCTTCTCAGCATCACAGAACAGTAGAATGGCTCAAGTGTGATTTCTATCTGCAGTCTGAGGAACTGAGAGTACAGGACACTGGAGATCTTTCTTGGCAAACTTTCTTGCACCGCCCTACTTTGCTGTCTCAATTCCAGTCCTTTCCGGACCCAAAGAGAATAATACCCTAATTCTGTGCCAAGGGGATATCTGCAGGTGGCATCTGGGTTTGACCACATCCACCCACACCTTTGATGTCAGGTTTATACAAATTCATTTTCAACTGATTGTATTCTGTAGATAGAGGCCAACTCTTTAAATTTTTTGGAACACTGTTTAGTCAAGAAAGTAAAAAGGCTTGGGAACAGTTGAGGAAAATGCATTAGTAGAGTGGTAGGGAGTTAGGGAGGCATCCACCTATTCATTTCTGTACATTGATTCTGAGCATTCGTGTTTGTGGTGTTTAAACTTTTAATGCCAGAGTTGCCAGGAAAGCACTCCCAACTTGGTCCAGAAAAAGTCTTCATCATGATACCAAATTCAAAGCAATCAAAAGAAAAGTTGTTCAGTCTCTCTCTTTTCTTAAACCTCATAAATGAAAGAAGATGCAAGTACACGAAGAGTGTGTGTTACTTGTGCTTACTAGTGAGTGAACTTCTTTTTCTACAAGAATCCTTACCTCACCAGAAAAAAGCTAAAATCTGCTCAGCTTCATCTAAGCAACCACAGCTTGCTGAACTGCATTTTCCCAGGAAGCGTGAGTTCAAAATGCAAAGACAAGAATGATATACAAATGTAAATCTCTTCTAGGCAACAACCTTGCAGATTTCTGAACGGACATTTCCTTAGAGCTTTCTCAAATCACGTGCCAGCAAATCTTATCTCTTCATTTGCACCAAATCTTGAATAGCTTGGTGTTTCCCACCCAATTTGCCAGCAGAAGAAGACAAGAGACAATGTATACATCTCTTTTAGAGTCTCCTCTAAAGCGTATTTTTTATTATTTTTGTATAATGAACCCAAATAAGCCAGTTGTCTGAGCACCATATATCTGGGTCATTTCAGAATTTATACTTTAGCTGGTTAGTGCTGTGAAAGATAAGATTAACAGCTTTCAGTCTGGAAGATTCCATGTTCCCAAAAGCCCCAGAGATGCTTTTCTCAGAGCAGCACCACTCAGAAACAATCATAAGATCCAAACCAAAACTATCAATTGTGGGCCAGCAAAATAAATAGAAGACCTCTGTATTCCCCAGACCAAACACCAAGTGAGGACTGACTCTAGGCTGCCATATTTTAAAATGTTTCACTGAGGCTTAAGAGATTCACGAGACTTAAAAGGCAAACAAAAAATTTCAGTTTACAAAACCAGGTCTGAAAAATCAGTTTACATAATGTAGGGATTTTAGACAGTGTCCCACTTTGTTACTAGCATTTTCTTTGACACACAAAAATTTCTTGTCCGACTTCCCTGCAGGTAGGGAGCTGTGTGCAATCCCAGGTGTTGGGTTACGGTTCCTATTTGGCGTATGAGCTGTTGAAGGATCCTGCCTTCCCCCTCGCTGCAAGGCCGAGGGGATATTGCTGGTGTGGCAGGCAGCCCTCGTCCCCGACACCGAGGGCACCTTTGGCAAAGCGCTGCCTCGTGACGGGCAGCAGCCACGGCTACCTGCCCTGCTGGCCTAGGGCACTCGTCCGCATCTCCCTCTGCTGAAATGATTCTTGTGTCACTAAGATGTCATTTTACTTATATCCTTTTATACTCAGCAATAAAGCTTCCTTTTCTTCACCACCCCCCATCCCAAGCAGTGTTAAACTCTCCCCAGGTTGACATTTAAATAATTCTGCTTTTCCTGGGATAAAGATTTATTTGAACATCTATACCCACCTGTCTCATATTCACTTCTTCGTTTGACACTAACAGTGCTTGAAGATATTAACTGCACTGAATGATAAGTATATAATTAATGTAATAATCACAGTGAATGTACATTCACTAGGTTTAAAAAGAAGTATCTGCAGTCATCTTTCACAATAGAAATTCTTAATTCATGCACAAATATTAGTTCATGTGGTTTAAGATTATGTTCAGAAGGCATCTTTTTGTGAGAGCCCCATACAGAATTAAGCATCATAAGGATTCTGTTCTGCACTGACCTATTGAAAATTCATTAACACTATAATCTCTCGGGGGCATGGGGTTGTATTATTTCTGAAGAAATAGAGACTAAAGTAAGCTTGTTGTGTTTTAAAATTACTTAAAAATCCCTAGATTTTTTTTTCAGCATGAGGGCTTCAATTCACATTCATGGGTAAATTACTTGGTGTAGCTAAAGCAGATAGTATCCCCACCATTCCCCTTATCTCGCATGCAGACTATGCCTTCCTCACAGGCACGGCTGGACAAGTTCTGTATCTGCTTGCTAGCTACGTAGCTTAAATTAATTGAGTGCATTTATATAATCTGCTGCCAACTGGAGTTCACATGAAGAGGCAGGACTGCAGCTGGGGTAGAGCAGTGGGGGTTGCGTATCTCATTCAGCCGTCCCGGTGCGGGCAGAGAGCCGGGGCTGCTCGGGGTTGTAGGTGTCTGGGCTAGCGGGACAGCAACCCAGCAACAGCAGCCGCTGCCCGTGAGCTCTGCTCCAACACAAGTGGGTTTTTTGGTTCTGCTCAAGCTCATTTGTGCTGGCAGTTCGACACACCTGGCAAAGCAATAAAACCAGCGGCACAAAAATGCCCTACGAGAAGAGGTGGCTGAGAGGCAGTGGCCAGATCCCCTGCTGCTGGGATATGCCTGAGCTCAGGCAGGAGAAGGGCAGTTCTCCAAGGCTCTTTAATTGCCTTAATAATTATCAGCGCTCTGATGAACTAGCTCAGCTTAGGTCAGTTTTGAGGCAGCTCTACAGCACTAGCCAATGGGCAAATTCAAACATAATGGAAAGGGATATGGATACAAGGAATTTGCCATAGTGCCTATTTTCCCAGTGTATCTTATTAAAAGAATGCAATTAAACTAATAAATGTATATAAACATCAATGCATATGCTGATATTTAGATGACGTAACATACTTCAGTGTAGAGGACTACCCTGTTTTTGTTCTTTGAGAGCTTGAAACTACTTCATTTATCTCTACCTTGTTTTCCAACATAACTTATTTATTTAAAGTATGTCAGGGGAGAAACCTCATTTGTAAGGACATTTTCCAATTAACTTCCTTAATTAAAAGTAAAAGTTAGACTCAATTGAATTGTAAAGTTTTATTATTTAAAACTGCAAAAGTCATAGCTTTTGGGAAACAAGCTAGAAGAGAGCTAGGCAAGCGCTATTAGAAATGATCTCCAAGGGCTGCAGAATATTTTTTGGCATTCTGAATATTGGCTTATTTTTGCAGGACTATTTTGTTTGCTCCAAAAATTTTTTTACGCTGCTAGGGACTTACTGCTCCCTTTGGGTTCTATTTGTGCTATAAGTAAGTGCTTACATGCTCTTACAATACATACACTTAAAACCATTGGCTTTAATGAGTTTTCAGTTCTGTTTGGAATGTGAATCTTTAACAAGAGTTTCTGCGTTGATCCAACTTTGTGCACTTGTGCTAGAATCCACTAGGATCATAGTACCTGCTGCTGCAGCACTAATTCCAATGTCTGTCATTCAGGAAGGTATCTTTTAAAATCAGTGTCAAAACCCACAATCTCAGGAGCAACCATGACTTCATTTCAAGTCCAAAGAAATCCTTAATTAAATTATTATGAGTCCTCAAAGTTGTATTTTTGAAATTAAACTAGACTCATGAGTAAGAACATAGAAATCTCAGTGCATTGTGTCTGACTTGGTGATCAATTAGAAACAGATTTCTCTAACTGAATAGTTCACAAGTGCCAGAGAAATGTTTAAATCTGAGTACGCACAAAAAGATGATTGCAAGCTACTTAAAGCAGTAAAATTCTTATTTCCCTAACACATTTATTCCAAGTGAGTGATTGGACTCTCTGTGGGTGCAGTTATTGTGGATGTAGGATGTGCTGAGTTATTGCAAACTTTCTCTGAGAAGCATCAGCGCTTTATATGAGTGTACCTCAATATTGGCAGTGCTAAAACAGAGTTCAGCCCTTATGTTGAAAAGGTGATGTCCAGTGCACTATAATGCCCTTAAGGCATGGAATTACACTTTATATTTCAACATTTGTTATTTTTCCTTTTGTATTTGGAAGCTGCATTCCACAAGCCAAATCCTAATCCTCAGACACATGCAGATAAAAGTCTACTGGAAGTAGTGTGACTTTTATCATCTGCCATATGTGTAAACATATGCCTAACTCCAAATTGCATCCTAACCATCTCATAACAGCTTCACACAAATTTTAAGCAGCAGTTTTCTCTCCTTTAGTATTCTGCTCATAATATTTAGCTAATTTAGTGTAAAGATTATTTCTGTATTTAGCATCATAAGAGAGAAACAGAAATAAGCATATGTGGCTCAATACATTTACTGTATAAAGGGTAATTTCTATGTTCATATAAAATGCTTTTAGAAATAATTAAAAAGAAAAGCTGGAAAGTCGGATAGGGCCTCGCTGTAACTGAAGAAACAAAATAAACACAAATTTTGAAGACAGCTAGTTCACAGTATGTGAACATACATTTTCAATTAGCATGCTTGTGCACAGACAACAGCATCGCACTCTCATGTTGTAGCGGCAGCGCTAACCGCGCGAGTCACCCTGGGAGGAAGGCGGGATGAGGAGACCTGGTGGCCTCCACACTTGGTAATGGTTTAGAATGAAAATGTTTCCTCCGGCCAGGACAACAGGAGAGTGAAGTTCTTTGCTAGACCCATTCTGTAGATAACATGGAACCTGGAATCCATAAAACTGCTGCTCCACTTATTTTGTTTTCCATGCAAGGGAAACTCTGACTTCATTGCTAGTGCAGTCAACTAGGAAAACTTGAGTAGACCACAAAACTCCGTGGGATTAGTGGTTTCAAAGCAGGACTGGGAATCATCAGACTGGGATTCTAAATCTGTCATGCAGACATGTCATTCCGCAAGATGCTTAAGCCAAAGACTTCAAGCACTGACACCTAAAGTACGTAATGCTGTGAAATACCGAGTTAACTACGCACGCGGGCAAGTCTTTAAGTACATGAACAATGCTGTAATGTTTGAGTTGGAAGCAACACAGGGAAATTTTATTATACATTGTTTTTCTTTCGGAATTTTCTATTCATTTCACATTTTAGACCCACAGTTTTAAAACTTGTGGCCACACTTGACTTGACATTTCAACTTACTTACAAGTATTCTCTGTTTGCTGGGTTAGGCTTCAGAGGCTTTTAAAGGTGAATGCTTCAAGGTGTAAGTTTCCTCAAAACACATGCTTGGATAATACCCAGAATCTCTCTTTTTTAACAGCTATTGACCACAATGGAGCATTTTCATTTTATTTGGTGTCTTCAGCCTCATTTATTCAGCCACCCTGAATCTCAGTGAATCCTTAGTTATTGAAATTTAGATTATACATAGAGATTTAAAAAATCCCTGATTTGTAACTAAATCTAGCTATCACTGAAATCCAGCAGATTACCTAACTGGCAATTGTGTCCATACAGATTTCCCGGAATTAAAAAAAAAAACCAAACTTTCAGATTTTCCCGTAAAATATACTTGCAAATGCAGGTAACCCTCCTGTAGTCTCTGCTCAGTGGACCAACACTGTTACCAAGGTCACCTTTACAGAGTTATATTTGCATCCAGCTGACGTTGATTCATGTTGCCAGATGGCTAAGGACAAAGCACAATCGCTCAACACAATGTGTGACCTACTTACACGCCTAACAATCTGCTCCTTAATTCTTTGTAAAAGCATGGAGACTTTGATTAAAATTTTAATTTTGTTTCATAGTTAGTCCACATGTGGTATGTACATTTTGCATACCAAATACATCTGGTCCAACAGGGCAGGAGGGTATGATGCCTCCAACTTATTCCTAAAACAGGGCATAGGAATGCGTGTCATTTTCTTATTTCCTAAAGGCTCTCTCAAAAGTAATTACAAGTTATTGCTTTACATATCAACAAATAATGAAGTGCCCAACACTCTCATGCTGGCACCATATAGACAAATAATGACAGCAACATAAGTCAGTTATAAAAAAGAAGAATGAAAACACGACACAAAAGAAATTCATGTAGGGTTTCCAATCAACTATATGCAAAGTTGTAGGGAGGTTCTCAGTTTGTACTCACAGGCTCATATGTATGTCTACATAATAAGCAATTTTTTGCCTTAACTACTATGTGAAGATACTCAAGAATATTAGATACGGCACTTGGTCAGCATAAGAGAGATTCCCCAAAGAGCCCCAGGCATAACGAACACACTAACTATCCGACTGAACCAGACCCACGGTCTACTAAAGGCCTGCACTCTGTCCTTGCCCTTGGCTAGGACCAGATGCAGTATAAGAGATAAGAGCTCCAGAGGAGACACAAAATAATCTTCCCCTTCAAACAGTTCATCCTTTTTCTGATCTCTAAGAGTTAAACACTAACCTAAGTCGTGCAGTTACAGTTTTGATATCTCTTTCAAAGCATTTGCCAGCAACAATTTCAACTCAGAAATTTTTCATTTCCCCATCAGTCTCCAAACTCCTCCTGACTCCTCTTGGCCTTGACAGCTTTTCAAGGGCTTAGCACCTACAGATGAACTCACACTGCTAAAAGGACTGAGCAGGCAGCATCTCCTGCTGCAAAAGCTCCCGGCCGGGCCCTCAGGAGGATTTAGCGCAGTTTACACATAACTTGATGTCTAAATGAGAATCCTTGCTGAAAAGTAAATGCTTTTCTCCAGACAATGGAAAAGGAAAGCAGAAACCAGAAAGCCCTCAGAGAAACAGGTCTAATGTGATGTTACAGATTGAGGAGGAGGTGATAAGACTACTTGGGAAATCCCATCACATATCAATATTACACATGGAGGGGAATGTGAGAAGGCAAAGCCAAACATAGAAAAAGCACTTTTATCACCCAAACGAACGCAGACAGTGCTGTAAGGTGATTTTAGATAACAAAGTAAAGACATTGCCTAGCAAAAAAATTTACTGATAAGTTATTAGTGAACAAAGATCTGAAGAGTTAGACCCAGGCAAATCCTTACTTCGCTTGGCATTTTGAAGTTCCCCTTGTGAACATTATATAAAAATAAACACTAAGAACTCAGGCTAAAGCATGCTGAATACAGGAGGGATTGCTGCCTAAGTTTATTTTCCATTTATAGCTCTTGTGAGTCTAATTTTGTTTAGCGCAGGGGATTCCCTCCCTCTCTCCATGGCTCTGCAAAGTTTTCTTGCCAGCAGCATCACAGCAGTCACAGCAGGGAGCACAGGAATGTTGTGACCATGCGCAGCGACTGCCATGTGCACAGCATTGCTTGTACCAAGAGGTTCCCAGACTGGACAAATTCCAGGTCTGAGTGAAAGACAACAGTATGTATCTCATAAAAAAAAAAAAATTACCTAGACAACACGCCTTAGCATTCTGCTCCTCTGCTTTAACTGAAATCTTGAGAAAGAAAATAGTGTATAGATATGGAATCTTAAGGAAGCACAGCGTTAAAAAAAAAGGATTTCTCTAATTCCTGAGGAAAGCTCATCAGTTCTGGAAAAATTATTCGTCATCCCTTTTTAAAATTAAAAATCACAGAAATCCTCTTTCTCTTTTTAAATCAAAGGAAGCCAACCTTCAAATTTTTAAGCCAAATCTTCAGGTGTAAATTGGAACTTTTACTATCCCTAGAAGAGTAATTTGATTTTAAAATACTTATTAATCTGTAGCAATTACACTACCATGATTATGATTATTTTAATGAGAGTTCTTCCCTCACACAAAGCACAAGTATCCTTGTCCTGAGCATTGTGGCAGCAGCATCTAGTAGAAGCCGACGTTTTGTGGTGCAGGTCTAGATCCCGTCATTATGTCCATCTGGGTGGACCCAACTCCAGGATTTCTGTGCTTTTTATACAGAGTGCCTTCAATTACAGGCAGCAAATGCACAGTAGAATGCCTGTTTTAGTTGTGGCCAGTGACCTAGTTACAACTTTAAGGTTGCATATTGACCTTGATGCTAGCAAGGCTCCCACAGCTTTACATAGCCAGAGACCTGCGCATCCTTCTCCTTTGCCGTGTCATATATTTTTTTTTAACTTAAGAATCTGCGGGGAGACAGAAGTGCCTGTTTGACTTACTGTTGTGGAGGGAAGAGGCAAAGGTGTCCAGGAGGGCTGTGCTCTGCCTGGCAATGGTTTGCTCTTGGTATAGCCCACAATTTTAAGCGAGATGCCACAAAAAACAAAACATAACTGAATAAAAGCTCCTTCAATGAGAACAGAGGAAACAGAGATGCTTCATTGAAGGTTACATCCCTATGACCTTACTTTTGCTGTCAAGTCCATTGATTTGTTTTTCTGTTTGGCTTAACTTAAAAACATTACTACCTTGGAGAGAAAATATATATTTTTTTGTGATTATGCTAACAATACTTTGAAGAAAATAAAGGTTTCTTTGGGGAAGTGTGTATTTAAGAAAACAAATCCATTTAGCGACAGTATACTTGCTCTTCAGAGCCTTCAGACAGTAATTTGCAACTGTTTTGTGTGCTCTGTAGCTCAGTGTTTATATATGGGCTATACTCACACATTTACATGGAGTTACATGCAACCTCAAACTTGAAGAATTCTCATCAGGGCACGCATCTGTCAGTGTGTCAGGTCTCCCTGGCAGATACACACTTCTTATGTTCTTTTAAAATGGTGAAGTGATGGAATACTTTTCAATCACAGAGAAAGCAAAGAAAGCAGCCTAGATAAAAAAAAACCCTAAATTTAAAGAAGCAGAACCACTGATTCAAAATGTTCGGATTTTGTCCCTGTCAGTTGTAGGAAATAATAACAAAAATAAAGTAGCAACCTTGAACTCTTTATGGTGGGTGATTTTTAATGAAGCTGTAGACTACCTGATGTAGATACAACCATTTATTTTTAAAACTCCACTTGCATTTAGAATTTAACATCAGAGCTCTGATTGTCCTTGACTGTTCTGTTATATTTGAGTTGAAAATATAGATAGCAATGACAATTTGAGGTTACTTGATGGGCATTAGGTATTATGTTTTAATCGTATACTCTAAAGTGCAGAGAATGTTACAAAATACCATTAGTTTTACTACTCAGCTGTGGTTTGAGACAATCACGAAGCAATCACAGAAAGGAAAAGTGTCTTAAATAGCATGGAAGTGGGCTAAACCCAGAACAGCAATACAATTGAGCAGTTTTGTCTGCTTTAGTGTTCTGCTTTCTTTTGTTTTCTTGGAAGAGTGGATGGATCATATTCAGGATAGGTCTTTATTTAAGGAACACAGCACACATCATAAATTAGAAAGTGTAAATATTTAAGGTTTTGTTGAAAGTGTACACAACCAATCCATTATGCCTCAACTCGTTTTTCTAGGCAATGGCTACAATAGATGTCCTTAAAAGTGATCACTTTATATAATACTGGCCAGAGACCAAGAGAAAGTCAGTTTCCATAATGCTGCCCTGCAGAATCCTTTATTTCAAAGTGCCACATGGAACATCTAAATTAAGTCACAGAAGCAAAAAAATCTGTGGCATCCCAACCCTTTGCTTGGGCATACACTTCATGGCCACACTTTGTTAATCATACTGGAGCTAAACAGAGCTATTCACCAATCACTAAATCAAATGATCAGTTGCTTCAAGCTGCCCACCCTGATGCCAGCTCTCTTCAGAACTGCACTCTTGACCACAAGTCTAGATGTGCTTTTAGGGTTATAATGAGGAGTATGCCAGAAGAAAAAAAAACTGCCCAAGTTTCATAGCCAACTAGCAGGAATTTCCAAGAGCTCCCAATTTGGAAATGGCTCAGAGTAGAGCAAAAACACAATCAAAACCAGTCTCTGGATGCAGCAAGAAAGTGCCTGAAGCAAACTATAGGTCAGAGAGTCTACAAACAAACCACAAAAGGACAGTAAAGTACGAAGGTAAAGGGGAGAGATCCAGCATATAACATCATCAAAACCAACAAAAACCCTGAAAAGACCTTTTTTTCTTCTCTCTCTCTACAGAATGAATTTCCGAATTAAGAATCATGGCATGTCTACCCTATGTTATTACCAGTGTATATACATAGTACATAAGTAGTATAAATTTTAAGATTTTTGTTTTTTTTCGCTCCAGTGTCTGTGAAGCTGCTCCTGGGCACTTGAAAGCACTGCAATGGTTTTCTCAGAGGTGCAAGTGCTGATCCATCCCGATCACCTACCCATAAAATGCTTTCCTCTGCTCTCATATCTTGTCATTTACTGGCAGCTGTGAACTTGATGTATCATCTCTGTGAAACTCTACTTGGGGAAGCAATAACACTTGTTTTTTGAAGCGAAGGGGAATTATCTTAATTTGTTTCCTCACACATCCAGAAAGCTGAGTATGGGAGACGGTTGCACCTGTGCCGTGGATTGTAGAGCTGTCCAATGCACTATCATCCTGCCTTTAAACACCTCTTTAGCCATCATCTTAATGCAAACAAAGGGAAACTCTAAAACCTGTACCATGGTCTAGGTCAATCTTTTCTATGGAAAGCTCATGAGGGAAGGCCTGAAAGTTCTCTGCAAAAACTGCTGTACAAAAACCATCTTCTCATGTGTGTGTCTTCAGAAGTGAGTGGCTATGTATTATGACTTTTTAAGCTTATGTGGAATTGCAAACTCTGCGTTCATATGGAGGGCCTTTTCTGTTTGGAACCTGAAACTCTCAGTGGTTCTAGAATTTGTGATCAAATTTCTAGAGAACGTGCCATCTTGAACCTTGATACTCCAGCCTTTCTCATTTCTCTTTCAGTAAAGCAATGCTGTATAACCTTCTGTGGATCATCAGCAGCAGTAGCTGAAACTTTGTTCCTGCTTAAAACACTTTTGAAGGCTAATCAGCTACTCAGAAGCAAAACACCCAACTTTTGTTATTATTGTATTAAACAGCACCCAAACAGATCCATTTAATATATTATTTTTTCAGCTGTGTAAAAGATGTTCCATAAGAACATGCATAATATCATAATTGAAAGTGGAGAGAAAAACTTGATTTATACCTCTGATTGTAAGTAAGTTCTGCACCATAATAAATCAAAAGACTGATGAAATAGCATTCTTCTTCGTAATAAAACCCTTTCTTATTTAAACATCCACATTACTTTTTTAGATTCCAACTCTTCGTAATTTTTGAAAGGAAATGGGATACCTCAAATGATAACAACACTTAACTGTCCCATGCTGAGGATACACAATGGAAATGACTCAGATATGAACTGATCAATTTATGTTTGCTTCACAAGTTGCCAGCCAGAATATATACCAATGTGTGCAAAATAGACATTGTAAGATTCACTTCTGCTCTCTGTGGATAAGACAGACCAAGGAAGCGGAAGCAATATATGCTTATTGCAAGGTACAACTTAAAGAGTTACCAGCATGTTAATTTCCATACTTTCCTAACATGGCTGGCTTTAGCTTAAGCTAAATTCAGGTCCAAATTTCTGGTTTTAAACTTCAGATTTTTTGTTTTGTTTTTTGGAACAGTACTAAATTAATGAGATGAAAACTTAAAACATTTAATCTTTTATTTTTTCT